>SPJY01027863.1:1609936-1740236 GCA_005191435.1 Raddia distichophylla | reverse complement strand
TTAAGCTCGCTCAATTAAACTGAATCACACTAATTTGTGAACTTAGTAAAACTTGTCTCGCTGTCCTTCCAACTATCTATCTAGCTAGAGTAGCTTTCTCTTTGTGTGAATAATTATCGTGTCTGTGTGTCCCGGTCTTTTTATTTATCCTAACCCCCGTTACCTAGACTGGCTGGTATTTTAAACAATTAAGATATAGAGATTATCTCTTTAAACCCTCGTTCCCTGTGGATTCGATAACTCTAGGAATACTCCTGGTGAAAACTACAAGCGATATCCGTCCGCTTGCGGATTAATTTCTTTGAGCGTAAGAATCGCCAACAGTGGACAACGAAGAAGCTGCCGACATATGTACACGCCGCCGAGCTATGCTGTCGGCTGTTATAACACCGTCAACACAAGGGGCATTGAGGTCAGCGCGCCTACAAAAATTTGAATTTCTGAGACCACCAAATATGTTTGTGTCGTCCCGACTCTAGGCTGACGACACTTTGGACCCCTTGACGGCACCTGAACACCCCAGATGGAAGTAGTTCAAGTTGGTCCCGCATGGAAGACAAAAGGATCACTCTGTCATGTGGGACAAACATGTACGTTTAGTCGAAAGGGCACTCGGGCTCTGTGTCGATGGTCAAGCGTGGACCACCGATACAGTGTACTTCTGTCGACGACATACAGTGAGCCGCCGACATGGATGCACCCAAAATAAAAAATGTGCATTTATCATCGGTTTGGCTTGAGGCCGTAGACATAGACAGACTGTGTCGTCGACATTTTGTCGTCGAACCTGTGTTGACGGCCTGCCAACGACAGGGACATGTGTCGGCGGTTTTTTTGGCTGTGTCGACGGTTTTGGTCGCCGACACAGAGTGCGCGCAATTCCCGTAGTGAATAATAATTTGTCTAGTTCGAGTAGGACTAGGTTTATCTAAAAGTAGAATTACTAGAGATGGAGTTTGTTGGAATTAGTAGTTCTAATTTGAGTTGAAGTCTTGTAATTTCTCTAGTGTAAATAGATGGCCGAGGGCCAAGGAAAGGTGTATGTTTAGCAATAGAAAAATATGTAAGCATGTCATGTGCTGTATAAACGAGCTATGTCGGGGAGGTGTGATTCTTGCTGAGCACGGGCTTGGTGGCATGCTCTGGGAGTTCATCGGTCTGGGCGTCGGCCAACTCCAACTAAGGGTTTTTCCAAAGAATTGAACTTGATATATTTTGCAACAATTGGTATCAGAGCCTGAGATTGTATGCCTAAAATCCCATGATTCAATCCGATGTCAACCATCACGACATCAGGTGGCACGGCGGCGAAGGAGAGTGGCGGTGTGCCATTAACCAATACGGAGCTGACAACGATGAACTACACAACCTAGTCGATCAAGGTGGAAGCGATAATAAAAACCTAGGGTGTCTGGGAAGCTATGGATCTAGTGTCAGATACCGTCATAGATCCGGGGAAGGACAAAACAGCGAAGGCGCTTCTGTTCCAAGCACTTCCGGAAGATCTCCTATTGTAGGTGGCAACAAAGACAACAACCAAGGAGGTATGGGGCGTGTTGAAAACGCGTTTCATCGAGTGAAGACGGCGCGACTCCAAACGCTTGAAAGCAAGTTTGGTGCTATGCGTATGAAGGAGGGAAAATCCTAGATGAATACGCTAGCAGACATAGCGGGATGATTGCAAGATATGTCAATCTGTGTTCCAATTTTAATGATGCTGTCATGATAAAGAAGTTGTTCAATACCGTGCTGGATAAGTACTATCCCATCATCGCTGGAGTGGATTAATGCCCTTCGAAGAAGCATTGGGACACATGAAGACATACGAAGAGCGTGTAAGAACACGCACATCGGTGGGGAGCTCCGGTGATAGCCAGCTTCTCCTTACTCAGGCGGAGTAGCATGCACGACAAAAGAAGGCCGATGACATGGGTTCTAATAAAGGATCAAAGTCAAAAAAACATTTGTAACCATTGTCATGGACATCGACGCGACAAGTGTGATCATGATGATGATGACTGGTCAAATGATACTGACAACAATAGTCAGGCAGGTGATATCGATGATGACAAGTCAAGCAATCACAAACAAAATTTTGGGGGGGTGCAAAGGATAGGAGCAATATCAAGTGCTTCAACTGTAATGTATATGGGCACTATTCATCTGAGTGCCGAAAACCTTGTCGTAATCGAGATTGGCACAAAGAGAAGGCGAATCTCCTCCATAAAAAAGTCAATGATGAACCATTCCGACTTCTTTCCATGCAAGCGCAGAAGGTACGTGATGTGATGCTTTTCAGTAAAGAGGAGGTGATGTTGAGGTCGTGTGTCGAGGATGAAACATAACCTATATCCACAAATTGGTACTTGGACAATGGTGCAAGCAACCACATGACAGTAAAAAGTTTATTGTTCAAGAAGTTGGATAAGAGTTTTCAAGTACAAATCCAATTTGGTGATGGATCTATTGTGGAGATCAAGGGGAAGGGGTCAATTCTTCTCATGTGGAAGAACGAAGAACAATGCGTGCTCTCCGAGGTATATTTTATACCGAGTCTCTCTAAGAACACCATTAGTTTGGGACAGTTTGTGAAAGACGCATCCATAGTGATCATGCACCAAGAAGTCCTGGGAAACGGGTAGGCTACACGAGCGCAAAAAACAAAATTTTCTACCGCGAATCACCCAGGAGCACATGCAAGTAGAGGATCACAGATCGTTACCCTTGACGTGCAGATGCAGCGGAAGCAGTTTCTCGCGCGTAGAGGAAGTAGACGTACTCGCCCAGATCACAGCCGAGTGCTGGCCCGTCCTGGCCGAGTGGTTCCCGAGTGCTCGCCGGTATTCGCCAAGTGGTTGCGGATCGATCGCCGACTGCACGCCGATGTCTCACCTATGCTCGCTGACGATCCAACCGAACAGCGCGTCCGCGTACGGCAGCGCCTCTAGCGGTATCCACACGTACCGAGCAGGAACGCCTCACGGGGTGTGCTAGCACCTCACCGTGCGCCTAGGGTTTCTGGAGAGCAAGAGGGGCGCGCGATGGCTAGGCGTGGTGAAGGCTCAACTGAGATCACGCCGCCCCTATGCCTCTCCTTATATAGTCACGCTAGTGGGCTTCGGCCCGCTAGGGTTTCTATCTTCTACGTAGATCATATCCACGCATAAAACCATTAAATAGTTCCAACCCGTTAAGTGTGTGACCCGTTAGGTTCAGTGCAAGTCGGCCGTGGATCCGGAAACTCGTTTCCAATCCACCGATCAGAAGAGGCACCTAGCAGTACGTATTGACCCCCAAATGCACAGAATCATTATTCGGCTGAACCTTGATACACTCACATACCGATCCCTTTGCCTTCCGATACCAGTCAAGCTCAAGGCGAGATGCGTGCCACCCTTGTTGATAGCTCAACCAATTCACTCGGCAGTGGAATGGATACAAACCATAATTAACCCCTTAGTCATATTACCACGGCCGTGCGCTTTCCTTATCCATCCACACGAGGGGCCCAGAGGTATCTCTCCTGTTATCTAGGAGGGGCAAATTTCATCTTGATCATCACACCCCTGGCTATGTATCGTGGCATACCCAGTAGGCACCTTTATAACTACCCTGTTACGGTGTAGCGTTTGATGATACCAAAGTATACGAGTCAACATGCTGGGCATCCATGACAATCTCAGGTCTAAGGATCATATAGGTATACCACTCGAGACTATACGCTGATGGCGCTATAAGAGATAACAACTCACAGCGTCTCGGAGTAGGTCTGTCCAACTGCCCATGTTCTCCAACATGCGTCCATCCGATTGGTTTGATATCTCTATATCTATGGCATGTGAAACATTACCATCAACCAATACGTATGCTGATCAAATCATAACCGCTCCTCGTAATGATATGGATCAGGGACCCGTTTAGAATAAAGTCATATAACAATGTGTCTCACAATCAAGTCGTACCCAATGGACAAAGTCATGACATTTATTCAGGGAACCGATAAACAATGTTATCATATGTACATGAACAAAGACGTGGTATAATCATCACTATGATTGATCTAGGGCATATTCCTTTCAAGAAGATCTATGAGTCTATGAGCAAAGCGGGAAGATTCTCGTGAAGGTGAAAAGATCCAAAGAAATGTTACATATGATTCAGTTGAACATATATATCGATGAGCATGGTCAGCAAAAAAAGCGTATGAAGAGGTTGTGCAACTCCAACTGAACTAGCAAAAAACATGGTGGTGTCAGATCCTTTCTGTGCCATAGAGGTGCTAATATAGATAAGGAGGAGATATAGATGGTGTCGGTGTTTGATACCAGACAGATTTGTCTCGTGGGAGATCCGTAGTTCGGTCAGGGGGATTTTCATCGTCGCGCCTCGATCTACCCTCGACCTCCCAGGAACAGTATGAACACAGCGATATATCCAGGTTCGGGCCCCCGAGGTGGGGAATAGCCCTACTCCTGCTTGAGCTCTAGCTCTATGTGTGTATTGCCATGAAATGAGGTGGGAGGAAGAAGAGTCCCTTCCTCGGGTGGCTTGGTCCCCTTGTATAATGTGGGTGAGCCCGAACCGCCGGGGAGAGAGAAACAGGGGTACATCTAGCCTATTACATGATCGCTGTACTGGCAGGTACACATTAAATGTCATGTAGTCGTAGCCGCCTGCTACGCACGTCCCGCTGCCTTGTCACGTCCCAAATGTGGCAGGTGGGGCCCGGAGTCCCGCCAGCCCTGCCAGCCGCTCACGTGGCCGCCAATACGGTGCGGGGCCTGATCGCCCGCCTGCCCGCCGATCTGCCACGTGTCCTGGTCGCCGATCTGCAACGTGTCTGTCCGCCGAGCTGCCACATGGCCTGGCCGCCGAGCTGCCGTGTGTCCTGGTCGGGGCGGTGCTCGCCCGTCGCCGCATGTACTGGATGATCTGTCGGCGCAGGGGCCTGGTCGGCCCCGCTTGCCGAGAGCGCTGTGCCTCCGGATCCAGTTCCGAGCGATGGGGCTCGCGTGCCAGCCAGTCCACTCGAAACCAGACCCGGTCTTCTCGATCCTTCTGGATGACTCCGTCTTCTACCCCCCCTTCTGGAGGATGTGGAGAGGACACCCCGGTACCTTGTGTACCGACAGATGGCACCAACGAAAGTGGTATTACAACATGGTTTGGATGACCTTGTCAGCGCCGAAGATGTTCACGTTGAATCTCAGTTGTTTAAAGCATTGCGCTATGCAGCAAGAAGAAGAAGAAGAAGAAGAAGAAGAAGAAGAAGAAGAAGAACCGAGTATGCACGAGTGACTTGAAGGACAAATTTGGGTTGCAACTTGTCAAGGATGTGAACATGTCAGATAGGCGTGATGACTATGCGAGAAGACGGATTCGTCAATCCATTGGATTGCGTCAAGTTTCGTAAAGACTTGCTAGGAGATTAGAGTCAAGATTAATGGGGGTTATTGTTGGATCAATCTTAATATGGTAATAATAGTTTGTCTAGTTCGAGTAGGGCTAGGTTTATCTGAAAGTAGAAGTACTAGAGATGGGATTTGTTTAGAATTAGTAGTTCTAATTTGAGTAGGAGTCTTGAATTTCTCTAGTATAAGTAGATGGCCAAGGGGCCAAGGAAATGTGTATGTTTAGCACTGCAAAATATGTGAGCTTGTACAATGTAGCATCAGCGAGCTATGTCGAGGAGGCGTGATTCTTGCTGAACATAGGCTCGGTGGCATGCTCTTGGTGTTCGTTGGTCTAGGCTATGGCCAGGTCTGCCGAAATTTTTTTCCAAAGAATTGACCTTGGAGTATTTCCAAAGCCTTCTTCATCCTACCCTATGTGGCCCATAATCTCATCCCACATCGAGCAACACATGAGGCAGCCACAGTACATATCAGGCCATAGGAAGCAACATCTTGAGCTAACTCGATGAAGACAGTAAATTTTAAGCTCTAGGTGGTACTCAGACGATGCAACACTTTTACCTCCCTCTCCAACTCTCCTAGGTAGCTAGCCAGGTGCTTAGCCATCTACCCTCCCCTCTCTTCATCTCATACCCCTTGGCCTTGCACAACAACCATTCACCGCTCGTTGGGCCTCCTATTTTGTGGCTACCACTACTATAGGATACCACATCACCGTCGGGCCAAAACAGGCTTCACTACCGATTTCGGCTCTGACAATAAATAACCGATAGTGATGAGGGTCAATATTATCGTCGGATCCGAAACCAGGACCGTTAAGGACTGATCACTGCCAGTTCATTGATTGATCTGGTAGTAATTATGAAATGCTACTGTCGGGTTTCAAGAGCGAGTCGACAGTGGTACTTCACTGTCACTGCCGGTTTGTAGCAGGCACCAATAGTGATTACGAAATATCACGGTCGGCATGTAGAATGAGCTGACAGTGATAATTCTCTGTCACCACCGGTTGGTAGCAAGTTCTGGGAGTGATTATGAAATATCACGACCGACTTTATACATGAGCCGACAGTGATAAGTCACTGTCACCGTGGCATTAGCCAAGAGCTGATAGTGATATTCCACCATTCTACTATCATATATGCTAGCAGGCAACTACAATTACTAGCATTTAATCCATTAATCCAGACAATCCTCATAATCCAACAAATCACTCATATGTATCAAAAACACAATACAAGGTACTATGATTCAACCTAATCATCATTCACATGAATATAAAATTTACAACCACCAGTTTATACTTTTACCTTCTGGGTGTAGCTATGATACAACCACATCACCACTGATCAGTTAATTTGTACTTTCATCTCCTCGATGTAACCATGCCTTTTTGGGTGGACGACCTAGGTGAGGATGAACCCAGCAAGTTGTTCTGCAATACCTATGATTTGATGCCTGAGTAGTGTAGTTGTGGGTAGATTTAAGCGCTGTCATAAGAAGAATGGCTATAATGAGTCGTTGAACACAATTCGATATATACAAAAAAATGTAAGGTACAAAGCAAAATAGGCATCGGCCTCATTATGTAAGATTTTATCACTACAGGTGTAAAACGTTATGAATTGACACACATAATATCCACAGAGATTATTACCCATTTTCTGCCTATGACATTGAGGAAAGGAATGTTAAAGCATTCATCATTGCACGTTGCATGGGAAATAGGGAGCTGAGTCTGTGGTATATACCTTTGCACTCGTAGTGTGTCGAAAAATAAATTCTTCTAGAAAGGCATGAAGTTTTATCTTTTCTTTATGTACCTTTTGAAAGCCCTGTCCATCATGAGTGATATAGTGAACGGTTATACATTCAGTCGATGGCAAATAAACACCAATAACGACCAATCATACTGACCTATTAGCAAGTTAATGATGGGCTAAAAGTCTTGTCGATGTTTTCTTCTTGAGTTGAAGACAACAATCTTGCGAAGCACCGGCTGTATGACAAGCAGGATCTAGTGAAATCTGCACCGACATCACCATAGCCTATTAGTGCATGCTCCAATGCATAGAACGCTCATTTCTAGAAGATTAATACTATTGTGCGCACATAAAATTGTAGGGTAAAAGTGTGAAATCCTTATTTTTCTTGTTTTAGCATGGCTACAAATGCATAATTCTTGATTTCCTATTCTAAAAGCACCTCATTTATGATCCTTGGGTCGAGGAATCCTTTTGTCTAATTGAGTTCGTTCTTGCATGTACGAGCCTCCATTCTACAAAAGAAGATATTTAGATGTACCATCCAATTATACAAGAATGCAAACCGTAAATTATATGCAATTGTGCACTTACAAAGTCCAACACCGCATCAATTGTACGTGGATGACATCTTTGTGGTACAATTGATTTAATTCATTGAAGTCTACCCAGAATATGTCATCATTGCTATGTTCATTCTTAATGGCGACGACGAATGTTGAGTTGCTATACTTTGACTGAGCCATCCTAATGTACCATTGATGCAATTGTTGTATACTAGTGGACAGCTTAGGCATGTCGGCGAGAGAGACAAATGGTTCAATTAGCTTGAAAAACTTACTTCTGCGATTGGAATGGAAGCATCTCCTTTTTCTGTCAACTCTAGTTGTGAGGTAGTCAGTCCTGATGTTGCAAGAGCTCATCTCTAGCAAGCTTTTGCATGCCAGTCTTATGGATGATGCGTTCGTAGTCCGTATACGGTCTTTTATTAGACCCCATTTGTTAAACCACTGCAATTCCCATGAAGAACCATTGCATCTAAGTAGGATCGACAGATTTCTCACCACTCTTCGATGTTTCCCTTAATAGACAAAGAACGTGGATCCGCATCTTGAGATGCTTCGGAACCTTGATTTCTAGGCACACCTAACCCTTGAGATATTGTTGGTGCCTGGTTTATTGGGTATCGATGAAGTAGGGCTTTTCTTTGTTACCGGTGGAGTAGGGAATTGCTTTGGGGGGTGTGTGTGTTGTCCGTGGAGGAGTAAGGCTTAATCTCTTTTGTTGCAGATGGAGTAATAGGGCCTTTCTTTGGTGTCGGTGGGGAAGTACGGCCTTTTTGTGTTGTTGTTGGAGTAGGGCTTCTTCTAGACGGTGGACTGAGACTTCATCTAGTCAGAGGACTAAGGGTACTTCTAGCCAGCGAGCTTCGTGATCTATGTGGTGATTTAGGGGTCATCATCTTTTGAGTCCGAGACAAATTAATGTATTTCTTGCTCCCTGCAACGAAACAGTGCAAGTTGTCCCCCAGTTTGTTATTTACCTCTTCTCCAGTGATCTCCATCTCAACCCCTCTATACTTTCTTGAAAGTATTCTGTCAATGCTGACTCGAGTAAAACTCAACGATATTTAGCGAGTGTGCAGTTGAGCCCCTTCATGGCATGGAAATATTTCTCCCTCAACCACCTTGGTGCTAAAGGTCAGCGTTGGGACATATAGCTTATAAGCTGTAGGTTCCTTGATGTCATTGACGTGGTAATGGGCGTTGTTTTCACTAAGAAGTGCACCTTACGCGCAGCTGCTTCGCCTGCTGGTGCCGGCACTTATCTTAATGATTGGTTGTTCCTCTTGACGCTGGTCAAGTAAATGTTGTACTATACTCTCCACATCAACGCGTATGCGTTTCTCCCGATCTTGATTCATTTGTTCATGTAGTTGTGCCACTATCTCGGCTTGTTCAACCCTTTTCTTGTATGAAGCTCTGTAATCTAATGCATGTAACCAAGGTACCACACCAACCCCTCGTATGACCACTGTGCTTGTTGTTTCTCAATGCCAGATATGGAATACATGGACCCCGGATATCTACATGGAGGGCCGCGAAGACCACCTAACAGGGGATGGGCTGAACCGGCTACATATGCATGGGTGCCACCCGACTGTTATCTACCTTGTATGACAAGGAAAGGATAAAGATAAAAGTCTATTTCGAATAGGAAAGATATGATTGTAATCTCGGAACCTCGTAACCGACCAACACTCTACCTTATAACCCTACCCCCACTATATAAGGCGGGCAGGGGACCATGGTTCAAGAGATCGATCCCACATCCAAGCATACAGCGCAATACACAAGATCATCATCATAATCCTAGAACACATGACTAGGGTATTACCTCTACCGCGAGAGTCTGAACTTGTATACTCCCTTGTCCCGTGTTACCATCGAGTTTGGATCCAGCGCATAACCCCATATATATTATTACCGACGACACCCCCTGGTAAAACAAACGTTGGCAGTTGGCGCGACAGGTAGGGGCAGTGTCAAGATCAATATCATCAAGCTTGATGGCAGTAATCACCAGAGTCGTTGTCGCCATCGCACCCTACAATCTTTTCCGCTTCAAGAGCTTGGACTTCGTCATCGACAAACTTCAGCAAGCTCGCACTCTCGGACTCGGATCAGATCCGATCTGAGGACGACTTCAGCAACGACCGGTCCAAACTCCTCTTAGGGATGGAGAACGCCACCGTCGCATACCAACGCATAATGTGCCAGAGGTCTAAGGTCACTCTTTTAAACTCAGACTAGATCCGTTATAGGAGATACTTTGCCAACACTTTAAGATCCACTCTTTCGGACCCGGACAAGATCCGATCTGGAAGGGACTTCAACAGCGCTTCACTCGGACTCCTGTTCGTGTTGGGAACGCCGCCACCGTCTACCGGCGAGTAATGCGCTAGGGGGCTCAATTCTCTTATCAGATACAACAAGGACCGGATCGAGAACAAATCTTGGATGGTGGTCATCGTTAGCAACAACTCACTCTGAATCGACGATCGTGGCGCCCACCACGGGGCGCTGGATTCATCAACCGCGGGGCGAATGTGAAAAGAAGATGTGATATGTTCGCGTCCAAAATTTGGACGGAAATTGTGTCGTGATTTTCCGTTGACTCAAAAATAGTTTTGGGTTGATTCTTGATGCATTGAAAATATTATCTCGTTATCTTTCCAACGAATTCAAAAACATCTAAATTTGAGTTCGGATGTGGCTGTGACGTCTGTTTGAAGACAGACTATGCGGGGAGGTCGTGAATCTCGGCGAGTTCGTAAAGCTCGGTGGTGGCAGCCACGGCGTGAGGATCGGCCGTGGCACACCCGGTGTCTACGGCTTGATTACACGGCTACACCGGCACCCTGAGCGTCCAAGGCCCGGGCCTGCACGTACGCGGCTACGGCTTGCAGCTGGTGGGCGGGCACTATTGTTGCTGGCCTGCAACTGCGCTGGGCCGGTAGCGCTATGGTGGCCTGCTAGTGCTAAACAGCTCACGTCGTATTGCTAGTGCTGCTCAACCTAATCGGAGTAATTGATGTATTGCTGCTACTGCTGTTGCACCGATCCGCCATTTGCCTCGCCCTAATCGCCGATGAGTCGTTGGTTATAGATTCATAGCCTGTTGGTGATCTCGCCGCTGATCGCTGCATTTTTCTTCCGTGTTGCCGACTGCCATGAGGTATTTTTTATTTTTAATAACAGACTTCAATTCTTTCCCTGTAACTTTACACCATTTCAATTCTTTCCCTGAAACTTTACACCATTGTACTAGAAATTTTGAAGAATAGTTCAATTGTTTACTAATTGTTTCCAAGCAATAAAATTAGATTAAGATTTGATATCTGATTTATGACTAATTGTGAAGTTTCGGCATAGAGAGGTTTTTGATAAATACGACGATTTCATCCGAACCATGGGAACAAGCACAAACTCAAGAGGCGGTGCAAACTGAAGGTCAAGATGGACCATGCAACCAAATGTTATCTGGGAGTTTAACTTGGATGAAACCGTAAGTGATCCAGCCCTTAGAAAACAAATACATAAGTATGCTCCTGAAATTTTAGACCAAGTTAGATGGACGTACATACAAAAGGGGCCAACTCGACCTATCGTGAATTTTCCTCGCAACACAATGGGAAATGTCACAAGGTCCTTCTCGCAAGAATGGTATAAGAAGTACAATTGGATAGAATATAGTGAATCAAATGATGCAGCATATTGCTTTTATTGCTTTCTTTTTAAGCAATCGGGAAGGGTAGAGCATTTCGGTTATGATGTTTCCACCAAAACTGGGTTTAGGAATTGGAAGCATGCATATAAGTAATTGCCAGAGCATGTCGGTGGTGTGAATAGTGCTCATAACAAGTGTGTAAAAAATTGTGATGATTTCAAAAATCAAAGACAAAGCGTGGCAAGGAAGTTTGCCGGTGCAAGTCAAGAAGCTGAAGAATTATATAAAGTTCGTTTGACTCCATCTCTAGAGTGTTCAAGGTTTTTAATAGTACAAGGCATGGATTTTCGTGGCCATGATGAATCGTCTACCTCTTTAAATAGGGGCAATTTTTGAGAGATGATAGATTGGTATAAAGATAAGAATGAAACATTAAGACATGCTTTTGATCGTGGTGGTTTGAATTCTAAGATGATTTCTCCCGAGCTCCAAAAGGACCTGGCAAGATGTGCTGAAGGAATCACTGAGCTGATCATGGGCGAGAATGGTGATAGGCATTTCTCCGTGCCCATTGATGAGTCACGTGATATATCCATGAAAGATCAAATGGCAGTAATGTTAAGGTATGTGATGCATTAGTTGTTAATTTACTGTGTCATTATTATCCCATATAGATTTATTGTTTTTTCTCTTTTAAGGTATGTGAAAAATGAAGGAAAGGTTGTTGAACGCTTTCTTACTCTATAACATGTCACCCATACTACATCCGATGCATTAAAAGTAGCCTTGTTTGGTCTTCTTGACAAGTACAACCTATCTATTTCAAGGCTATGAGGGCAAGTGTCGACTGGTAGCTAACCGGGGATTATCGTCGGCAATGATTATATATGGGGTTATGGGCTGGATCCAAACTCGATGGTAGCACAAGATAGGGGTATTTTTTATACAGGTTCAGGCCCTCGCGCTGGATGTAATACCATAGTCCTGTGCTATGGGATTATAATGCTGATCTGATGATCAATGTGGAGGGAGATGTCTCTCCATGTATGGGTTCGGAGATGAAGATTTAGATGTGGATGAAGATGCCGAACCAGGGGCTCCCTGCCCGCCTTATATATTGGGGGGCAGGGTTACAAGGTAGAGTCCTGGTCGGTTACGAGGTAGAATTCCTATCTTTATCTTCTAGCCAGATATGTAGTTATCCGGGATTACAAGTGTATCTTCCCTATTAGGGATAGACTTCTGTCTTGAAGCCTTTCCTTGCAGGGCAAGTCTTCTAGAGTCCGAGTGGTGCCCGTCCTTATCCACCTGACTTAGTACACCCCCTGTCGGGTGGTCTTTTAGGCCCGTCATGTGGGTACCCGGGATCTATGTTATCCACAGTAGCCCCCGAGTGCTTCATAGTCGAGTTGCTCCTCCTTTTTATCACACCTTGGATGAGTCATGCTTCATACCGAGTGCTTGTAGATTGTTGATGCTTCTTTCCGACTGGCTTCTGCCTGTTATCTACAAAGAGACTGTGAATGACTCATAGAGATCCTTAGAGTTGTTAGTGATACCCAGCCCGGCATTGCTGGAGTTCAGGCGGTCGGCTCTTTGTAAGGCGCATTACTTTGATTTTGATGAAGTGGTACCTGTACTCGTCTTGCGATGTACAGCTAGCGACCCAACATGGGTCGTACCATTGGTTTTGGCTGAAGAGCAGAGCGGTACCTGGACCCGACCGGAATGGGATACAGCTGGTGGCCCTAGAGAGCGTACCGTATTTTTAACCATCTGGTACCTGTATTCGTAGAGTAAAGGGATTGGCCCAACATGGAGCATATCATATGGATTGGGTTTGTCCCAATGATACCTGTATTCGACTGGTGCGACACACAGCTAGTGTCCCAATATGAGGCATACCATTGTTGTCAGTCAGACGGTACCTGCACCCGACCGAAGTGGGATATAGCTAGCGGCCACACCACAGGGCGTACCTTAAGGATAGAGTTTGGTCGTATGGTATCCATACCCGATTTACGGTGTACAGCGTCGGCACTAACTGGAGCGTACCATCGAAACTCGATCCCGACATCACGGTATCTGATCCTGACATGTAGTGACCAACTAGTGACCCAACATGGGGTATACCAAAAGATATTTTTTGTAACTTTGCCGGTAGTCGACCTAACATGGGGTGTACCGAGGCTGAATTTGGCTTAGCCCGGCTGCGCTTGTAGCCACTGGTTGTGACGCGCAGCTGGAAGGCCGTAGTTAGCGCTTAGGGTGCAAGGTGGCCTATCGCCAGAGGCGTAAGTGTATAACCATACCAATGTTGGTGTGGGCATGTAGCTGTGCCATAGATTTGAACGCTCGAGGCGCGGGCATAGGCGCGTAGCCATGCCGGGCGCTCGCGGGGCTATAGACGCTCGAGGCCCGGGCGTCAGCATGTAGCCTTGCCAGGCGCTCGCCGAGCCGTAGTTGTCTCTCATTGCACAGGTCATTCTTACCCTATACGGAGTCGTATAAGGTACTTGATGAGGTAAAAACCCAGGAACCCCTATAGCTTGTACATGTAGGACTTAGGAAGTATCATGAAAGCATTTAGATGGATGTAAAATCCGACTGCTTTTTTATATAATTTTTATACTTTTGCTACTTTTCCTTTTTTGATAGTTAATTCCTCCAAGTAATCTTCCTTTTGTTATGCACTCTGCCCGACTAGTCTAGCCCTCGGGCGTCGGGGATTGGCTCATGGCTCTTTTTGCAGGCACGCGTATCGAGTGACTAGAGTTCGCCGTTCGTGGGTCAGAGCTTCACTACTCAGAATAGTAATCAGATTCCTTTCCAATCATTAGGAGAAAAAACAAAAGTGCACGCAAGTGCACCTATTAGGTGTAGCACCCGACTTACTGCTTAGTTGGAGACCGACTAAGTAGTAAGTCAAGAAACAACTTATATGAAAAGATTATGGTAATGAGAACTTAGCTCTGAAATAGGCGTAGGCGTGTAGCCGAGCCGTAGACTTGGGCGCTTGCGGTACAAGCGTAGGAGTGTAGCCGTACAGGGCGCTTAAGGCGCGCGATGGCGTACAGCTGAGCTATAGACTTGGTGGCGTATGTGTGTAGCCGTACTGGCGCTCATGGCGCGCGATGGCGTACAACCGAGCTGGAGACCTGGGAACTCGTGGTGCGGGCGTAGGCGAGTTGCCGAGTGCCGTATCACCGAGCCGTAGACTTGCAGGCGTAGGCGTGTAGCCGTACCGGGCGCTCGTGGCACGCGATGGCATACAGCCGAGTTGAAGACTTGTGCGCTCGTAGCGCTGGCGTAGGCGTGTAGCCGAGTGGCGTGTTTCCGAGCCGTAGACTTGTAGGTGTAGGCGTGTAGCCGTACCGGGCGCTCGTGGCGCGCGATGGCGTACAGCCGAGCTGAAGACTTGGGAGCGTAGGCGTGTAGCCATACCGGACGCTCATGGTGCGTGATGGCGTGCAACTGAGTTGGAGATTTGGGCGCTTGTGGTGCAAGCGTAGGCCTTTAGCTGAGCCGGGCGCTCGTGGCATGCAATGGCGTGTAGTCGAGCTGGAGACTTGAGCGCTTGTGTTGTAAGCGTAGGCGTGTAGCCGAGCCGGGCGCTTATGGCGTGCGATGGCGTACAGCCGAGCTGAAGACTTAGGCGCTCATAGCGCGGGCGTAGGCATGTAGCCGAGTGGCGTGTCGCCGAGTCGTAGACTTGGAGGCGTAGGCGTGTAGCCGTACCGTGCGTTCGTGGCACGCGATGGCGTACAGCAGAGCTGAAGACTTGGGCGCTCATAGCACGGACATAGGCGTGTAACCGAGTAGCTTGTCGCTAAGCCGTACACTTGTATGTGTAGACATGTGGCCATACCAGGCACTCGTGGCGCACAATGGCGTATAGCCGAGCTGTAGACATGGATGCTCGTGGCGTGTGCGTAGACGTGTAGCCGTAGCGGGTGCTCGTGGTGCGCGATGGCGTACAGCCGAGCCGTAGACTTGGATGCGTAGGCATGTAGCTGTACCGGGCGCTTGTGGCGTGCGATGGCGTACAACCGAGCTAAAGAATTGGGCGCTCATAGCGCGGGCGTATGTGTGTAGCCGAGTAGCGTGTCGTCGAGCCGTATACTTGAATGCGTAACCATTTGGTCATACCGGGCGCTCGTGGCACGCGATGGCGTACAACCAAACTGAAGACCTAAACGCTCGTGGTGCGGGCGTAGGCGTGTAGCCGAGTTGCGGAAGTAGTTGTTCAAGTCTTGATAAACACCGAGCAGCACACGCCGTGATCGGCATCGAACAACACATGCTCGCCAAAGTCTCGGCCGTGGTCGGCGAAGTCGGCCGTAGTCGTAAATGATCTCCTCGCGGTTGGTGTAACTTTACAAAAGTCGATTAAAGGCCTCGCTGGTCTTCAATGTCCCATGAGATGTGGCACGACCAATCCTCACGCCGTGCCTGGCACCGACGAGCTTTACGAGCTCGCCGAAATTCGCGACCGCTTTGCGCAGTCTGTTTTCGAACAGGCACCACGGTCACATCCAAACTCGAATTTATACGTTCTTAGATTCGTTGGAAAGAATATGAGATAAACTTTACAACGCATCTTATATCGCCTTGAAACTCCTTCAACAAGAAATGGAGATACAAGTTCCGTCCATATTATAAACGAGAGCAGATCGCATCTTCTTCTCATGTTCGTCACGGATTGATGAAGCCGGCGTCGCACGATGGACGCCATGATCGTCAAGTTCGAGTGATTTGCTGCTGATGACAGTCACAATTCGAGATTTGTTCTCCATATGGTCTTCACCGTATCCGAATCGGAAATTAAGCCCCCGACGCACTACTCATCGGTAGGCGGCGGTGGCGTTCCCCAACACGACCGGGAGTCCGAGTGAAGCGCCATTGAATTCCCTCCCGGATCGAATCTTGTCCGAGTTGAAAGAGTATGCGTTGGCGGAGTATCTCCCGGATCGGATCTAAAGAGGGGTAAAAAGCCTTGCCGAGGATGAAGGCGATGATAACTCTATTGGACGTTATGATAGTGGTGGATATCATCCGATAATCTTTGGTGTGGGTCTCACCGTATCCAACTTGGGAACCAATCCATGCGTAAATTGCATCGGCGTTCCATAACCTGAATGGAGCACAAGCGAGCAATGTCAATTCCTTCACCGGATAGGATTGTGTCCGAGTCTGGGAAAGCGCTGTTGAAGTCCTTGTTGATTTCTCATCGTATCTGAGTTGAGAATTGACCCCACGGCACACCACTCGGGAGTAGGTGTCGGCGGCGTCCCTCAACCCGAACGGGAGTCCAGACGAAGCGATGTTGGTGTTCCCCTCAATATGGATCGGATCCGAGTTCGGATGAAGTGTTGGTCGTTGATTGTTTGAAAAAGCTCCTTACCAATCCTTAATGTTCTTGGAGGTGTGAGATGTCCTATCCGCATGTCACAGCCTCCGCAGATGGGCTTTACAAGCTTGCTGAGATTCGTGACTTTCGCGCACAGTCTGTCATCAAATGGACGCCCTAGACACATCCGAACTCTGTTTTGAGCGTTCTTTGGCTTCACGGAAAGCTGACGAAATTATCTTTTCGACTCATCCAGTCCCGACTTCAAATTCCCTTTAGTTCATCGGGAATTGTCAAAACACGATAACGTCCAGAATCTGTCTTTAAGTCATCACCGTATCCGAGTTGGAAAGTGAGCCCTTAGCGTACTACTCATGAGTAGATGGCCGTGGCATTCCCCAACTTGAGCGGGAGGTGTTGTTGTAGTTGCCAAAGTCGTTGATGACGCGGAGACGACGTCGACTCCAGTGATAGATGTCATCGAGCTTGATGAGATTGATCTTGACGCTGCCCCTACCTGGTGCGCCAACTGTCGACGGATAGCTAACCGAGGGTTATCGTCGACAACGATTATATATGGCGTTATGCGCTGGATCCAAACTCGATGGTAGCACAAGACGGTCTTTTTCATACAGGTTCAGGCCCTCACGGTGGAGGTAATACCCTAGTCCTGTGCTCTGGGATTATAATGGTGATCTGATGATCAATGTGGAGGGAGATGTCTCTCCATGGATGGGTGCGGAGATGAAGATGTAGATGTGGATGAAGATGCCGAACCAGGGGCTCCCTGCCCGCCTTATATATTAGGGGTAGGGTTATAAGATAGAGTCCTGGTCGGTTATGAGGTAGGATTCCTATCTCTATCCTGATCAGGGATCAGTTTAGAATAATGTCATACAAACAATGTGTTTCACAACCATGTCATACTTGATGAACAAAGTTATGACCATTATTCATGGAACCTGATAAGCTAGTTATCGAAAAGTACATGAACAAAGACGTATTACATAATCATCTCATGATTGATCTAGGGCATATTCCCTTCAAGTATGTCGGCCGGCCTAGTGGGTCGGCCGACCCTGCATCGGTTGATCATGGCCCTCCAAATCGCCTGGGATGCTCCTTGTGCGGTGTAGATCGTCTCCCTAGGTCGGTTTGGCAGTTGGAGACCGGTAGCATTGGGTTCCTTTAGAATCCTATGCATGACTTATGAAGCACTCCCTGTTTCTGGATCAAACCGACTGAAATCAATGACTAGGATGTGCTCTAGGATCCCTTGTAGAAGCCCCGGTGCGACCTTGGCCTGGCTGGGTGAGAGAGCTGGGTCGGCCGGCCTAGGGTGGGTCGGCCGACCCACTCTTTTGCCTAGCTCGGGCCTATTTTTGATCAGTGGGTCCCTGTAGGCACAAACTTACCAAAACTTGCGGAACCATGTTAAAATAATAAAATTTGTTGCATGTTCCTTTGACATGATCCAAAATTGTTGGATAGTTGGCGGGTAAATTTAGGGTTTAACGGTCGCCAACACCCTGCCGCGTGGTCTTTTAGGCCCGCCGTGTGGGTACCCGGGGTCTATGTTATCCACAGCAAGGATACGATGGAGCTTCAAATATAAGAGGTGAATTTAATGGTTTGCAAAAAAAGATTTTAGATGAAAACCCATATGCTTTCTATGTGCACTATTTTGCCCGTCGGTTACAATTTGTTATTGTCTCAATTTCTAGTTATTGCTCATCAATTCATGATTTCTTTGAGTATATCTCATTAATTGTGACAATAACAAGTGCATCTTGCAAGAGGAGGGATGCATTAGTAGAAAGCCATCATAAAATTATTTTTGATAAGCTTGAAAGTGGTGAGATATTTACTAGAAGAGGGCGACACCAAGAAACAAATCTTGCTAGGTATGGCGTTATTAGATGGCGCTCACATTATACAACTTTGGTTTGTTTGGACCAAATGTGGGACTCAGTAATAGAGATGCTTGGAATGGTGGAGATAGATGGACGTGGACCGTCTCATGCAGCAGGTTTGATTGAAAAATTGGAGTGCTTCAAATTTGCTTTCATTTTGAAGCTTATGTTAAAGTTGCTTGCCGTCACAAATGAGCTTTCTCATGTCTTGCAAAGAAAAAGATATTAATATTGTTCATGCCATGGAATTAATTTGTGATGTGCAAGCTCAATTGGCCGCCATGAGAGATAGTGGATGGGATGACTTGTTTCATGAAGTTAAAGAATTTTGTGATGCTAAATCTATTCCAGTGCCAAATATGTCCGATGAAATACCAGTGCGAGGATGCTCAAGGCGTGAAGGATTTACAGTCACAAACCTTCATCACTATCATGCCGAGGATTTCTATGTTGTCGTTGATAAAATTTTTGTAGAGATGAATCATTGCTTTGGTGAAGCCACCATAGATATACTAATCTGCTTCTCATGTCTTGATCCACAAAACTCTTTCTCCAAATTTGACATTGACAAACTTGCCAGACTTGCTGAAATTTATGTTGTAGATTTCTCTAGTGGTGATCGTGCAATAATAAGAAACCAACTTGAGACTTTTGTTCTTCAAGTGAGAAGGCTTGCTGCATTTAATAGTTGTGGAGATATTGCAAGTTTGGCTACAAAGATGGTTGAAACCAAAAAAAACATGGTCTTCCCTTTTGTATACAAATTCGTTGAATTGGCATTACTATTGCCAGTGTCAACAGCATCCATTGAAAGAGCCTTTTCAACAATGAAACTTGTCAAGTGCAAATTGCGCAATAGGCTTAGAGTTGATTGGTTCAATCATTTGATAGTATGCTACACCGAGAGGGACATATTCAACCGAGGATTTCTATGTTGTCGTTGATAAAATTTTTGTAGAGATGAATCATTGCTTTGGTGAAGCCACCATAGATATACTAATCTGCTTCTCATGTCTTGATCCACAAAACTCTTTCTCCAAATTTGACATTGACAAACTTGCCAGACTTGCTGAAATTTATGTTGTAGATTTCTCTAGTGGTGATCGTGCAATAATAAGAAACCAACTTGAGACTTTTGTTCTTCAAGTGAGAAGGCTTGCTGCATTTAATAGTTGTGGAGATATTGCAAGTTTGGCTACAAAGATGGTTGAAACCAAAAAAAACATGGTCTTCCCTTTTGTATACAAATTCGTTGAATTGGCATTACTATTGCCAGTGTCAACAGCATCCATTGAAAGAGCCTTTTCAGCAATGAAACTTGTCAAGAGCAAATTGCGCAATAGGCTTAGAGATGATTGGTTCAATCATTTGATAGTATGCTACATCGAGAGGGACATATTCAAAGCACATACATCACATATACAGCACACATGCATAGCAGTTCAACAATACACATAACAAGAAGTTCAACAGCAGAAGTTACATTAATACAGGCACAAAAGAGGATTTCTAATTGAAGCTTTCTCCTTCTCCGCCTTTGTCAGAAAAGGGAGAAGCTGGCTCAATCATCTTCATCTTCATCGCTGCCTTTCTCGCTCCCTTCTTCTTCTTCTTCTTCTTCTTCTTCTTCTTCTTCTTCTTCTTCTTCTTCTTCTTCTTCTTCTTTTTCTTCGACCTTCTCTTTGGTCACGGGAGCTTTGCCCTTGGGATCATGGTGGCCGGAGATGGCATCATCATTGAACTCTTCATCTTCTCCACTTGACTCCACCTCAGAGTCGTCGAGAGAGCACTCAAACCCCATGCGGCGTTTGATATCCTTCACGTATCGAAAAGTCTTCTTGAAACAACGCGAAATCTTCTTTTCTGTCTAAGAAAGAAGATGGCACGAAGAGCATTGAGAATGTCGGAGGAACTAGAAGCGGATAAAGCGGTGGAAGTGGAAGCTAGCTTTGGAGGAGCTTTGCCGCCAGAGGTGATAGTCCTAATTCTCAGCCCGGTATGCTTTTCTTCTTTCACAAACTACAACTTTGTCACTGTTTCAATCATCTTCATTATGGATGGTGCATATGGGCAACTTCTAATTGGTGAAATGGAAGCAATGCGAATCTCTTCCCAAATGAAGTCGAAGATATTGAAAGGCTTTGAACTTGGCTTCACTTTGAGCATGAGATTCCTTTGATGCCCTGAGATATTGCTTGCATCACCACCCCTTGGAGTCATGGTCTTCCTGAAGAGCCGGTTTAAATAATTGTAGTAGGATTTCATGCCCACTGTAGTGCAAAACTTGAAGGTCAACTGATCATTGTACATGATCTCCATCCTTTCTGGAGCTATGACCTCCTCATTGTGAAGCTTGTACCCAATGTCAAGCTCTTCCTTTGTGAACCCCAGAATAGATCCAAACCTCTTGTAGAACACGGAGTACCACTCTCCTTTGGTCATCCAACTAGTGGTCCCAGCTGCATCGCCCTTGCAATAATAGGTAGCGTAGAATTGTGCAATAATTTCCTTACACCAGTCATGCTGGAGACCCATAATCCTTCGCAAACCAAGCTCTTCACAGGCAACAATAATCTTATCAAAGGTGGGATCGTTTACTTTAGACATATGACTCCAATCCACCCACTGCATGTCAATAATCGGTGTCTTCTTTGTCATGATAACCGTGGCATAGAAGTCAGCGTGGAATTCCGACCAAAAGCGCTTATCCACACCCACTTGATTGTACTTCGTCGGATCCTCTATATGCCTCTTCCTCACTCTCTCTCCTGCTTTGGAATAGTCAATTACCCTTCTTGGAGCATCATAGTGCTGTAGAGAAACATGCATGATGAGAGGACCGATAAGCCCTCCTGATGTGCTGCTGGACCCTCCTCTAAATGGCTACTTGCCGGGTTTCGAGGTACTAGTTATCTTCTTCTTTCGACCATGGACCTTTTCTTGCTCACATTTGATTCATCAGGATTGTACTCCACATCATCTTCTTCCTCAATTTCTCGTTGAGCACTGCCCCTACCTATAATCATGTCGTTGTTTGGTTCTCCTTTCCGGTTTAATAAACATACGTTCTCTTGGCAAATCCCTTGTATCCAAATCATCACCTTGACCAGTGGATCCCTATCTCTGAATATAGGATACAAGGAAGCAAATAAGGGTATAGCATAGGAGATATGTGACGGCGTGCTCTCCGCTCAACCACTGCGGATCACACCCCAGTCAGATTTTCTATCCTGCTAGCCGATCAGCTCGAGCTCGGTTCGATTTGAGCGTCGGGCACGACGAGGAGCGACTCACAGGGTTTACCCAGGTTCGGACCCCCTCGCGGGTAACAGTCCTACTCCTGCCGAGCCTTAGCTCTTTTCGTGTTGTGGTTGTGGGAATACGATTACAGAATGTCTTGGAACCCCCTCTCCCGCCTCTCTCCGCCCCTTTTATACAAGCTTTGAGCTGGCGGAGAGAGCCGAGGGGGTAGGCAGTACAGTACTCTCAGTACACTGATAAGACAAAAGGGGCGGGACAGGAGAGACGAAAACGTGCTGCTACTGTGCCGTATGGCGCCGCCCTCGCGTGCTTCGCAAGTGGCCTCTGACCCACGCAGACACGCCGGTGAGGCTGCGGACGGGGCCCAGCTTACTCCTTCTGACGCGGGCGGCGAGCCTGATGATGGCGAACTCTATCTCTCTCTGCCGGTCAATTCCGCTGCGCCACAGTGACAGCTGGACAGAGCCGCAGAGGTCACTGTGGCGGTAATCATCTCTTCATCTGTCTATCCGCGCGTAGCGTCGTATTGAATGCGCCTGTCCTTCACAGCAGGGGAAGCCTTCGCCTAGAAGACTCCTTTCGGGACGCTCCCTGCCGTGCGGGCCCCACCTGACAGAGAGGGGACCCTGCGTGCCTCGAGGGGCTCGCCCGCACGCTAGGGCCTGCTCGCCCGCCTGACGTGTGGGGCCCTTGCCCGGCGCTTGGGGGGCTCGCCCACACGCTAGGGCCTGCTTCGCCCGCCTGACGTGTGGGGCCCTCGCCCGTCGCTTGAGGGGCTCGCCCACGCGCTGGGGCCTGCTTTGCACGCCTGACGTGTGGGGCCCTCGCCCGGCGCTTGAGGGGCTCGCCCACACGCTGGGGCCTGCTCGCCCGCCTGACGTGTGGGGCCCTCGCCCTGTCTTCTCCAGGACTCTTTATACCCCGGTACTTATTATACCGACAATATGATTCTAGAATTTAGAACCGAAACCTAATTTCTACAGGGTTCGGACAGTCCGAACCAGGACTCGAACTGTCTAAACAATCCAGAATTAGGGTTTCAACCAAAATCTTTCAAACCAACCAATAGAAATCTATGCCATTTGAAGGATATGTAATAGGTAAGTAGTTGACTTGATCTACCAAGGCATTTCGAAATGGGTTGCTCCATTTTATAGATCAGGCAAGAAACCCTCAAAATGAGAGAAAATAGTGCAATGCCTCGGAGAACTTACATCCTTTCCCTAGCCATTGTGGGGATGCACGAGAGGAAGAAAGATCCGGCCTTCGGAGCTCAAATCCGTTGCCAAATCGAGGGATTTGCTGGAGGTCTTGGTCACCGAGGAAGAACTCGAGGGAGTTGAAGAGGAGAGGGGAGGAGGAGCCCGTGGGAGAGAGTGGGGAGAGAGAGAAAAAACACGGGCCCTTCTCAGACATATGTAGCGGAGTAAGTGAGATTTGGGCTGTCCAGTAAATACGTCCGAACAGTCCGAAACTCATACAGAGAGCCAATCTGGGCAGGGGTCGAACAGTCCGTATGCCGAACAGTCCGAGGTCTGGCTCTGACAGTCTGAATCCCCCATGGAAGGTTTTGAATGGACTTTTGAATTGAATGCTCCGGAGGAGTTTTGGATGAAAATCCTATAGAATCCTTTTATCCATGGCTAGTACTCAATCAACCAATCAAACTATAGTCATGAATAAAATGATGAAATGCCAAATCACATATTTGAGTATATTTTGAACCAAAAATAGAATATTTATATATAAGTAGCTTTTCAATTCACTTTTCAATCACCAATCAATATGTGCACTAGATTAAGCCATGTTGCGAGGGTCAAGGATATTGAGCTCACTACTCAACTCACAAAATCTTCCCTCATCCAAAGGCTTCGTAAATATGTCGGCTAGTTGTTTTTCGGTGCGAACATGTTTTATATCAATATCACCTTTGGTCGAGTGGTCTTTGAGGAAGTGGTGGCGAATATCGATATGTTTGGTTCTTGAGTATGGGATGGGGTTGGTTGCTATCTTTATGGCACTCTCATTGTCACACAACAAAGGAATGAGACTTATGTTTAGGCCATAGTCTTTTAGGGTCCGCCTCATCCAAAACAATTGCGCGCAACAACTTCCCGCCACAACATACTCGGCCTCGGCGGTGGATAGGGCAACGGAGTTTTGCTTCTTGGAAGGACAGGAAACAAGGGATCTACCAAAAAATTAGCAAGTACCGAAGGTACTCTTCCTATCTACCTTACAACCTGCATAATCCACATCCGAATAGCCGATTAGATCAAAGTTTGATCCTTTAGGATACCAAAGGCATTAGTTGGGGGTACGAACCAAATATCGCAATATCCTCTTAACGGCCACGAGATGGCACTCCTTAGGAGCAGCTTGAAATCGTGCACACATGTACACGCTAAGCATAATATCGGGCCTAGATGAACAAATATAGATTAAAGAGCCAATAATGGAGCGATATACCTTTGCTCGACGCTCTTACCATTTTCATTTAAGTCCAAGTGCCTGTTTGCTTGTATAGGTGTTTTGATTGGCTTGTCGTTTTCCATTTCGAATTTCTTGAGCATGTCCTTCACATATTTAGATTGGGTTATAAAAGTTCATTCCTTCATTTGCTTGACTTGAAATCCAAGTAAGTACTTTAATTCCCCATCATGGACATTTCAAACCGTTTAGTCATAATTTGACTAAACTCCTTGTAAAACAAATCATTAGGAGATCCAAAGATAATATCATGAACATAGATTTGACACACAAATAAATCACTGTCCACATTTTTGGTGAAGAGGGTTGGATCGGAATTTCCAATAACGAAGCCCTTCTTCAACAAGAACTCCTTTAGGCACTCATACCATGCCCTAGGGGCTTACTTCAACCCATATAGCGCCTTGTGTAGCTTGTAGACATGGCTGAGATGCTTTGGATCTTCGAAGCCGGGCGGTTGCTCAACATAGACTTGTTCGGAGAGTGGTCCATTGAGAAATGCGCTCTTAACACTGAACGCCCGCCTGACGTGTGGGGCCCTCGCCCGGCGCCCTGAGGGGCTCGCCCACGCGCTGGGGCCTTGCTCGCCCGCCTGACGCGTGGGGCCCGCTCGATACGCCGCGGGGCTCGCCCACACGCTGGGGTCTGAACGCCCGCCTGACGTGTGGGGCCCTCGCCCGGCGCCCTGAGGGGCTCGCCCACGCGCTGGGGCCTTGCTCGCCCGCCTGACGCGTGGGGCCCGCTCGATACGCCGCGGGGCTCGCCCACACGCTGGGGTCTGAACGCCCGCCTGACGTGTGGGGCCCTCGCCCGGCGCCCTGAGGGGCTCGCCCACGCGCTGGGGCCTTGCTCGCCCGCCTGACGCGTGGGGCCCGCTCGATACGCCGCGGGGCTCGCCCACACGCTGGGGTCTGAACGCCCGCCTGACGTGTGGGGCCCTCGCCCGGCGCCCTGAGGGGCTCGCCCACGCGCTGGGGCCTTGCTCGCCCGCCTGACGCGTGGGGCCCGCTCGATACGCCGCGGGGCTCGCCCACACGCTGGGGTCTGAACGCCCGCCTGACGTGTGGGGCCCTCGCCCGGCGCCCTGAGGGGCTCGCCCACGCGCTGGGGCCTTGCTCGCCCGCCTGACGCGTGGGGCCCGCTCGATACGCCGCGGGGCTCGCCCACACGCTGGGGTCTGAACGCCCGCCTGACGTGTGGGGCCCTCGCCCGGCGCCCTGAGGGGCTCGCCCACGCGCTGGGGCCTTGCTCGCCCGCCTGACGCGTGGGGCCCGCTCGATACGCCGCGGGGCTCGCCCACACGCTGGGGTCTGAACGCCCGCCTGACGTGTGGGGCCCTCGCCCGGCGCCCTGAGGGGCTCGCCCACGCGCTGGGGCCTCGCTCGCCCGCCTGACGCGTGGGGCCCGCTTGATCTTCTCATAACTCTTTGTACCCCGGTATTTATTACACCGACAAATAGTGAGTAGCAAAATCCAATAATATTCTAATAGCATCAATTCTTGCTACGGGAGCGTAAGTATCACTACAGTCCAAACCTTCGATTTGTGTGAAGCCTTGAGCAACCAACCGCGCCTTGTACTTAACGACTACCCTCATGTTCATCTTGTTTGTTGCAAAAGACCCACTTTGTTCCAATGACATTTTGCTTGGGCCGTTCCACAAGTTTCCACACCTCGTTCCTCATGAAGTTGTTCAATTCTTCTTGTATCGTCACTATCCAATCGGCATCTTCAAGTGCTTGTTCTATATTTATTGGTATAAGGGAAGACACAAAAGAATAGTGTGCACAAAAATTTGCTAAACGATAGTGGGGTGGAAACTCCCTTCTTGATGTCATCTAAAATGTTGTGCACATGATGATTTCGTTGAATGCTTTGATGTATCCTTTGAGGAGGCCTTGGTGGGGATTGCTCATCTTCTACATCTTGTTCTTCCTCCTCACCATGGCCTTTACTTACTTCTTGATCTTGGGATGGAGTGGAAGGCGGTTGAGCTTGATTTGATCCAACTTCTAGGTTACTCTCCTCACCACCTTCCCTTAACTTGATATCTCCAAGTGTTAGATTCTTGATTGTTTCACAAGATAGCTCTTCTTGACCTAGCACAAGAGAGTCAAGTTGTTCTACTTGGGAGCCATTAGATTCGTCAAAGGTAACATCACGTGAGATTTCAACGACTCCGGAGGAACCGTTGAAGACTCTATACGCATAAGCGTTAGAATCATAACCAAGCATGAAACCCTCATAAACTTTGGGGGCCAATTAAGAAAACTTGGCCTTTTTGTTGAGGATATAGTATTTGCTTCCAAATACTCAGAAGTAGGACACATTGAGCTTGTTCCTGGTGAGAAGCTCATTGGTCGTCTTCTTAAGTAGCTTGTTGTCAGGACCTGGTTGACAAAACTGTACTCCTCTGTGTATTACCACACTAGACCCAATGATCAATACTAGTGCACACAGTCTCGAAACAGAAAGATACATTGCCATTATTTAAGTTCGAATACATAGGGCCGGAGCCCGAAATAGTACAATTAAGTCGGTACGCAGACTGACGCATAACATAACAAGTTGAATACAAATTCTCGTACTCGCTAAGGTACGGTTTTATATCACAGTATTTATTTAACTTGTAAACTTCACACCATAGGTATGATTGCAGTAGAACATAGCCTAAGCTTCATTATACTCCTCGAAATCACCAGCTGTGAAGAGCTCCTTGCTCCCCTGGGATGGTTCTCCAACTAAAGGTTTTTGAGAAGAAAAATAAAAGCAAGACATGTGAGTACAAATGTACTCCACAAGTCTAAGGAATATATGAAATGCAAAGATCAGTACAAAGGACATTTATTTATTTTATTCTCAAAATTACAGTCATAAAACCTTTCTTCAATATAGCAATTTCCATTTAGTACAAATCATCAGACCACGGAAAACAAATCATTTCTTTTTAGTAAACGTCTCTTTTTGTTTCCTAAAAATCAAGAATCCTTTTTTATTTCTTTTGAAGGGATGAGGGGTATAGATATATCTACCATATGAACAGTCACCAAGCGTGCTCATGACCGAGAGTGTATACTTTACCCTCGACTGCTAGTGCATGCTTGTTGGAGTATCGGGGATACAAGCCAAAGACGCACAGCACAAAGCCAGTTATTCCGAGAAATCTATTGGAAACTATTTATCATTAAATATGGAGCACGCGCGACCGACCCTGGTCATCCCACTGCCCAATAATTATTACGGCGAGGTGACCATTCGAATGACCAGATACTGGGGCTACAAGAATCGGCCCAAGTTCCCATTCGTTGGGATCTCGATTTCAAATCGAATAGTTTTCGGTAGCTCAGCTCCCAGGCTCACTTAGCTAAGCTCATCCCCATAGACGAGTTCCAAGGTCGTACTGTATGAGCCCGGTTCATAGATTCACAGTAAAACAGTCCTTAGACTGATTAAGGCGTCGGACTCCGTTTCACTAGGGTAACCCTGTACCCTAACGGTAGTCATTTTTCCTTCTTAGTCAAATGCGGGTTTTTGGTACCAAAATCTTCATTTTATCATGAAAGCATTATTTCCTCAATTTCCCCAACTTTTAATATAAACAAAATCCAAACTCAAAGTCTCATCACTATCCCACTTGAAATAATGCAACTTTTATAACCCAGTGGCCATTATTTCATGTAATACATTTGATGTCTATACCAAATTCCATCATTTCATCACAAACATGTCTTGCTACAAAATGAACTCAAATACCATTTACAATTCTAGGTTGGAAAAATAATAATATCAGGGCGAAATCATTTTTCCTATTTCAGATATTAACTATTTCTTTTCCCAAATTATTATTCAAACAAGTTTCATGCAATTCTTAATTTCAAACATTTCACAAATATTTCACAAACAAATAGAAACATAGAATATGCGTCAGTGGGACTTGCCTTCAAAGGTAACGTCGGAAAGTACGCCGAGATCACACTCCAATCCAGGGACACCGGCGTCTATACACAAAATATACACACCAATTATTTTTGCATTCAAATGAATTTTCCAAAGTGAGACAGTAATTTATTTGGTAATTTTTAATTGTTCTAAATTTTTAGAAAATTATTTGACATTTTTCTATTGAGAAATGGATTTAATATGATTTTTAGAACATTGAGTGGAATTAAAATGGATTTAATAGGTTTTCTCGGCTGGAGCAATGAAATGGGCCTGCACCAGCCCATTTGGCCTGCGGCAACTCGACGCCTCCCATAGCCAGCTCGCGGGCTTGCTGGGGCTGACCGGTGGGTCCCACCTATCGGTCACGCAGGGCAGAGCCCCCTGCGGTTCCGGTGATGGCGCCGGCGAGACGGCGGCCCTTCCGGCGAGGCGAGGGGTTTGCGGGTATGCTCCAGCTTTGTGCGTTTGCTAGGGTGGGTAAAAGAGGTAGCTCATCGTGAGGATTTGAGCCCACGGCGGCGGTGGCGGCTCGGTCGGAGTCGGTCACATCGACGGGGTGGCTCCGGTCGGTAATTGATGTGGCTTCTTGAGGGGGAACGAAGGGGAGAGCATGGCGGTGCTACTGGTGGTGTTCTATGCGATGGAGACCAACGGGGCGAGCTCGGTACGTGCGTCTTCTACGGTACCGGCGAGGGAAAGGGTGTGGCGGTTCGGCATTTATAGGGGACACGGAGCGCATTCGTCCAAGAGGTGGGTGGCACAAGGTGTGGTTATGGCGTGAGGTATTGTGGCGTTGGGTGGCGGCGACCTTGGCGGCACGGCTGCGTCAAGCCCGGCGGCGGCGTGCTTCGGGGTGCAATAACGGGGGAATGATGTCCACGACGGCGGCGGCGTGTGATGACGAACCTCGGCGGCGTGCTTCGGTTTGGGTCCTTGGTGACGTTGCGGCGGCACGGTGGACAGAGGAAGGAGTGGGAGAGAGCGGCGCGAGGCGAGAGAGACAGATGCAGAGAAGGGAACGGGAGGTGGGAGAGAGAGCTGACGAGCGGGCCCCACTTACCAGAGAGAGAAGGGAGGGTCTGAGGCTGGCTGGTGGGCCCCACCGGCAGGAGACCGCTGTGGCGCGGCTTGGCCGGCCTGCTGTGGGAAGAGGGAGGTCCGTGCTGAGGAGGAGCTGGGCTGAAATGGAGGTTTCGGCCCGAATTCTTTTTATAAAAATTTTATTGCTTTGTTTCACCTTCCCTCTTTCTTTTTCTTTATCTCAAATTTTTGTTTTGCCAAAAGTTTTGTAAATCCATGTGTATTAAAATACTATTCACGTTTATCTCTATATTTGTGTTTGGGTAAAAATATTTACATATATATGTATATATACCTATACACATGTACATATTTATATATTGGTTTTAGGCTTCTCTAAATACAAATTAACAAATAGTTTTTATTTGTTTTTCAAATACTTTATTAGATATAAATTCATATATCTACATATATATTTTAATTGAAGTTTTAACATATTACCCTATGGCTTTTTAAATATAATATGGCAAATATTTTAGTTAAAGTTTCAATAAGATTTTTCTCATGATTTTGTTAAATAATTTTTTAAAAAATTAATTCTTTGAAAAATTAAGGATGTTACAAACCTATCCCCCTTAACGAGAATCTCGACCTCGAGATTCAGACAGGTGAGAGAAAAGATCCTGGAACTCTGCACAAAGGTCATCTTTTCGCTCCCAAATTGATTCTGCTTCAGACTGATTACTCCATTGAACTCGGCAGAACCAGATGGATTTGGTTCGGGTAACTTGTACAACTTCATCCGGGATCTTGGTGGGATATTCCTTATATGACAAATCTTGCTGCACATCCAGGGGTTCTAGGGACATTTGCTCTTCAGGAACACGCAAACATTTCTTTAATTGGGACACATGAAATACATCATGTATACCAGCCATCTTCTCAGGTAGCTCTAGTTTGTATGCTACTGCACCTCTCATGGCAAGAACCTTGAATGGTCCAATAAATTTTGGTGACAACTTGCCGCTCAGTCCTAAACGACGCATTCCTTCAAGTGGAGAGACCCTTAGGTATACGAAATCTCCAATTGCAAAGCTGAGCTCTCTTCGGCGATTGTCGGCATAGCTCTTCTGCCTTGATTGGGCTACCTTGAGTCTTTGCCTTACTTCTTGGACTTGTTTTTCAGCTGCTTGCAAACTTTCGTGTCCAAATACCATAGCTTCTCCAGTCTCATGCTAGTACAAGGGAGTTCTACACTTTCTTCCATACATTGCCTCAAATGGTGCCATCTGAATGCTCGACTGATAATTGTTATTATATGCAAATTCAACATAGCACAACTGTTTATCCCAACTAGATTGATTTGCTAAAGCACATGCACATAGCCTTCTAGGATTTGGTTGATCCTTTTAGTTTGGCCATGAGTTTGGGGGTGATAAGTAGTACTGAAGTTAAGTCTTGTTCCCAATGCTTTGTGAAGTTTTTGCCAAAATCTTGAGGTGAACTGGGTTCCTCGATCTGACACTATCTTTTCCGGTACACCATGCAGGCATACGATTTTTTGACATATATAGGTCAGCTAGCTTAGCTCCAGAGTAATTAGTTCGGACTGGTATAAAGTGGGCAACTTTGGTAAGACGGTCCATAATAACCCAAATAGAATCAAAACCAAACTGAGTTATGGGTAATCCCACAATAAAATCCATGCCTATTTCAGACCACTTTCATTCCGGAATTTTCAAGGGTTGCAATAATCCAGCGGGTCTCTGATGTTCGGCCTTTACCCTTTGGCATATATCACATAGTGCCACATATTCAGCTATATCCTTTTTCATAGCCTTCCACCAATAGGCTTGCTTTAAATCTGAGTACATTTTAGTGCTTCTAGGGTCTAATGAGAGAGGAGAATCATGAGCTTCCTTTAGAATTAATCGTTTTAACTCTTTATCCTTAGGTATAACAATTCTTTTTCCTAACCACAGGACTCCGTCTTCGTCCTCATGAAATTCCGTGGTTTTTCCTTCCTTAACTTTTTCCTTAATTTCTTTTATTTCCATATCTTCAACTTGATTTGACTTGATTTGATCCAGTATGGTGGGTTGCAGTACTAAAGTGTTGAGGCATCCAGGCATCATTATTTCTATATTCATCCTTACCAGTTCTCGATATAACTGGGGTTGAAATTCTTGAACCATGAGATTATTACAGTATGCTTTTCGACTTAATGCATTTGCCACAACATTGGCCTTTCCAACATAATAATTAATTCCAACATCATAATCCTTTATTAATTCCAACCATCTTCGTTGCCACAGGTTTAAATCCGGTTGGGTGAATATATATTTTAAACTCTTATCATCCGTATATATTTCAGTTCGGTTTCCAATCAAGTGTGATGAGGACATCACATGGTTCAATGAGCAAATTGACACAAACTCAAGTGTGATCAAACAAGATGATCACTACAACGATCAAGATGGTCGCATCCAACATTGTCCTTTCCAGCATAATAATTAATTCCAACATCATAATCCTTTATATTAATTCCAACCATCTTCGTTGCCACAGGTTTAAATCCGGTTGGGTGAATATATATTTTAAACTCTTATGATCCGTATATATTTCAGTTCGGTTTCCAATCAAGTGTCACCATTATCTTAAATGCATGCACTACTACAGCTAACTCCAGATCGTGAGTCGGGTAATTTTGCTCATGCGGCTTTAACTGCCTTGATGCATAGGCCACTACTTTCTTATCTTGCATGAGTACACACCCAATACCATGCAAAGACGCATCACAATATACTTCAAAATTTTTCTGGAGGTCGGGGAGAGTAAGAACTGATGCGGTAGTTAGTCTCTTTTTCAATTCTTTGAAACTATTTTGGCATTCTAGGGTCCAAACGTATTTCTTATTTTTCTTTAAGAGGTTAGCCAATGGTTTTGCTGCCTTGGAAAAATCAGCAATAAATCTCCGATAATAACAAGCTAATCCCAGAAATCCTCTCAGTTTCGTCACTGTTTTTGGTGGCTTCCAATTTAAGACATCATTTACTTTGCTAGGATCAACAGCTATACCACCAGCTGATATCACATGTCCAAGAAATTCCTCCTAGCCAGAATGCACATTTTTCAAATTTAGCATAAAGCTGATGCTCTCTAAGTTTTTCCAGTACTATTCTCAGATGGATTTCATGCTCTTCTTTATTTTTGAAGTAAATCAATATATCATATTATCATCTATGAAAACCACTAGGAATTTATCCAAATACTCCATAAATATCTTGTTCATTAATGCCATAAATACAGCAGGAGCATTGGTTACTCCGAATGACATCACGGTATACTCATATAATCCATACCAGGTAGCAAATGCTGTTTTGGGTATATCTTCCTTGTTGATTTTAATCTGGTGGTACCCTGACCTTAAATCAATTTTGAAACACACAAGCCCCTTCTAATTGATCAAACAAATCACCAATTCTTGGCAGTGGGTACTTATTTTTTATGGTAGCAGCATTTAGAGCTCTATAGTCCACACACATCCTCAAAGCCTTACTATCTTTCTTAGCCACAAAAGTTACAGGGGCTCCCCAAGGTGAAGTGCTAGGGCTGATAAATCCTTTTGACTGTAGTTCCTCAATCTGCTTCTTGAGTTCGGCCAGCAATATGGCAGACAGTATATACGGTTTTAGGGCAATTGGGGCAGTTCCAGACGCAAGATCAATTGAGAATTCCACCTCTCTATTAGGTGGCATGCCAGGAAATTCTTCGGGAAAAACTTCAGGATATTCCTTTACAATGGGTATAGAATCTAGGGTTACACCCTTCATCTTGTTTAGAGTAATCAGACCTTGTGGTTTCAAGTTGGAAGCAAAGCGATTTTTTCGTTCGTCTGGGGTTTCAAGACTGATTCCCCGACTGGCACAATCAATTTGACCTTTATATTTGCTTAACCAATCCATTCCTAGGATGACTTCTATTCCTTGGGACTCTATTAGGATAAGGTTAGCTAGAAATTTCTCTCCATTTATTTGGATTTCTGACTCGGGGCAGACTAAGGTGGTCTTAATCTCTTTTTCAGGAGATTGAATTAATAGTGGCCTTACTAATCCCATAGTTCCCATCTTATGTTTTTGCACAAAATCTTTTGATATGAATGAGTGCGTTGCTCCAAAATCAAATAATGCATTAGCAGGTACAGAATTAACCAGGAACGTACCCATCACAACTTCCGGATCTTCTTGAGCTTCTTCTGCAGTAATATGATTCATCCGGCCTCTTCCCTTTGCTTGAGGTTTCTTGGGCGGAGGAGGGGAATACGGTTGGCACCAGGGTTGGCTTGATTCTGGCCTTGATTTGGTGTGGTGTTCTGGTTTTTCTTCGGGCAGTTGTTGGAGTAGTGCCCAAACTGATTGCATGTGAAGCACCTGATATTTGATAGATCCTTTCTGGGTGGAGCTGCTGGGTTGGGGCGAGCGGGAGGAAAAACTGGACGAGTAACAGGAAACTACACTCGATCCTGATTTGGACGATTCTGCCTGTTGGGAGAAGCAGGAGCAAATCATCCCCTTGGGTTGGACTGCTGAGGTTGCATAGCCATCTTTCTTTTGTGAGCAGCAATCCTTTGACGTTGGATGTCTTCTTGGACCAGCGCTTTATCAACCATGTCCTGAAAGGTGTTGTATTCATTGGAGGCAAGGAGTGCCTTGATCTCAGGGTCCATTCCTTCCATAAAATAACAAATTTTGTCTTCATCAGTGGACACGTCACAAGGAGCATAACGTGCCAACTGATTAAACTTGTTGAAAAATTGAGTCATGGTCATAGCCCCTTGCTGTAAATTCTTGAACTCGTGCCTCTTGCGTTCCAAGACTCCTCTAGGAACATGAGCATTTATAAAAGCTTGAGCAAATTCTTCTTAGGTGATGTGGTGAGGATGATCATGGGCGTTGAGAAAATTTCTCCCACCAGTTTGCTGCAGTGCCAGACAGTTGATGAGCAGCAAACATCACACTCTCATGCTCGTCACATCGAGCCAGGAGGAGTTTTCTTTCCACATCCCTAAGCCAATTTTCTGCGTCCATGGGATTAGTGGAACCAGCAAAAGTCGGGGGCCTGGTTCGCTGAAATTCTGCTAGGTCCGAAGCAGGTGGTGGTGGAGGCTGATATGTCGGTATGGCAGTAGCTTTGGTCTGAGATTGGTTCACAACTTGAGTAAGTAGTTGCATCATTTGGAGCTGCATTGCCATAAGCTGAGGGACAGTTGGTTCAGCCGGCGGAGCTGGAGGTAGGGTTGGAACTGGGGTTTGAGATGGAGTTTGCTCCAAACTTTGAGCATCTTGCCCTAGTGCTGAGCCACCGCTATGCTCTGATGGTGTACAAGCCCTGGACTGACTGTGACGATCACCATTGTTCCGAGTGTTCACCATTCTGAGATAGGCATTTAAGAAGGAAAGTTGTAACATCCTTTAAATATTTATAGATATAGTTTTTCATATATCACACAACATTTTTATTTCATGCAAAACACATTACAACATTCATGGTCGCAATACCACAACACTTGGTATCATCGACCTACACACAATACAAGATACAACTTTAGGATCTAAGTCCTGAAGCGGCTACATACTATAACTATCGCAGTTCCACAGAAACCAGACGACGAAGGCTAGCCATACGGCGAAAGTGGAAACGGTGATGCAGAGTGGAAACCGTCTCATTTCCGCGAGAAAGAGCTGGAGTTCGCTGGGTTCAGGAGGTTTATTAGGACTCGTGGATCGGCTCCGGGTTTTCTTTCCCATTACCGACGACGGAGAAGTGGCTTGGTGGGCTAGAAATGGAGGGGGAGATGCGGGTGGTGCGGTGGCAGCGGCGGTTTTTTTTTTAATTGGCATGGCGCCGATTTTTGAAATGGCGCAGCGGCGAGGGAAAAAAGGGAGGGTCTTCGAGTAGGGTCCGGTGCACAAGGAGGAGGACACGTGGCGGCGGCACTCCTTTTTAGGAAAAAGATGTTTCGGGTAAGAGACATACAAGCGTAGTTGCTATACCACAACTGGTACAGACAACAAATAATACAAGGGACCACTAGCCACATATGGTAGCTAGTGCTAGACTACTGGGCAGGTTCGAAGACAAGCTTGTTGGGGTCTTCGTCTTCTTCTTCGGTATTACGAGGTAGTCGGTTAGATGGACTGGCAGTGTCATCCCAATGGGCGGTGCTGTTGAGATCCACGCCCGGAAGGACGGGGTCGCCAGCGGCAGCAGCAGTAGCAGCACGATCAATGTTGCACTCAGTACTAGCGAAGAAAGGGTTAGGCACACGGGGTTCAAGGTTCCTCCTCATGGGAGTACCCTCGATAATGTTGCAGTTACGGAGACTGGCAGGACAGGGACAATACGGGAGGTGACCATGACGGGGCTGGCCTCGAGCGATGGCTCCTTCATATGATGGGGAATTAGACTCAGCAAGATTCGTGCAGAGCCTGTCATTTTCACGGGAAAGTTGGTGGATGGACTGGCGGAGGTGTCGTGGTGGTGGTTTTCTTTTCTACGGAGCTCCTGGTTTTCCTTGTGGAGCTTCTCCATATGACGCCCTTCCTCGTAAGCATGAGATAACTCACAATAACTATGGGCTGCCAATACTGATGGTGCTATTAGCACCCTATTCTGCGGGTGCCACAAGTCAGCCACAGAACTAGTGACCACGGTTCTTATACTACCGCCGACATAGATTACTCTTTGTCGGCGGCCTCTAGCTAGGCCGCCGACACTGAACGCTCCATCTCAAGCACCGCCACCTTTACGGTCCACCCACGGCCCACCGGCACTATATCCTTTGTGCAATGTAAGCTTATAGGGCATGCATTAGACATAAGCACTCATTCCACTCGGGAATATCGACCTCCGTTGGTACTCTATTAAAAGTTCATTTGAATCCTAACGTCGTTGCGGCCCGAAGCTAATATGACCTTACGGTTTCAATGGACCTTGTATTAGAGTTCCAACCGAGGTCGATACTCCCCCGTGAAATGAGTCCTTATGTCTAGTGCACGCCCTACAAGCTAACATTGCACAAAGGATAGTGCCGGTGTGGCCGAGGATGGGCCGGGAAGATGGCGACCCTTGAGGGGGGAGGGTTCTGTGTCGGAGGTATAACAATGGGCCGACGGTACTGATGGTGCTATCAGCACCCTATTCTGTGGGGGCCACACATCAACCACAAAACTTGTGTCGGCAGTTCTTACACTGCCGCCGACATAGATTACTATACTAAACCCTCCACCTCAAGCACCGCCGCCTTTCCGGTCCACCCACGGTCCACCGATACTATCCTTTGTGCAATGTAAGCTTTTTGGGCATGCACTAGACATATAAGCACTCATTCCATCCGGGAGTATCTACCTCCGTCGGAACTCTATTAAAAGTTCCTTTGAAACCTAACGTCATTGTGGCCCGAAGCTAATACGACGTTATGGTTTCAATGGAACTTTTAGTAGAGTTCCAACCGAGGTCGATACTCCCCCGTGAAATGAGTCCTTATGTCTAGTGCACGTCCTACAAGCTAACATTGCAAAAAGGATAGTGCCGGTGTGGTCGAGGATGGGCCGGAAAGACAGCGACCCTTGACGGCGACCCTTGTCGGCGGCATAACCACGAGCCGCCGATACTGATGGTGCTATCGGCATTTTAATCTGCTGGGGCCACATGTCAGCCATAGAATCTGTGTCGGCGGCATAACCGAGGGCCGCCGATACTGATGGTCCTATGAGCAACCTAATCGACGCATGCGGGGCCACACGCTAGCCACTGAACCTGTGTCGACGATCTGTATAATACCGCCGGCATAGATTACGCTTAAGCCTAGCGCTAGCGGCCGCAGATTTTTTATTTATTTGCCGTTAGACGTTGGGCGGGCTCGAAAATTTGAATTTTAATTGCCTAGGTGCAGCGGAATGGAGCTCGTCGGCAGGGAAGTTGCCACCGACATAGCTTGCCGTATAGGGCAATAAATTTGATTTTTTGTTCGCGGGCGGGAGGGGTGCCGAAGTTTTGTCAGCAGCTTAGTTTGGGCCACCGACGTTGATTGCATGTGTCGGCGAGGTTTTGATGACCGCCAATGTCCTCGGTTTTCTGGTCGCTGAGACAGAATATCCGGCCACCGACAAAGAGGAAGATCCCTGGGCGAGGGATCATTGGACAATAGAAACATTGCTGAATAGACAGAAATAGGATGCAAGAAGCCCATTTGGCTCGTGGCCTAGTACCATTTGTTTGGCACCATAGGATAAAGGGTTAACCCATTTATTCACAAGTCTAAAAAAGGGCGTACGGGATCTATTGAAACCTAGGTTAACCCCGCCACTAATTGCTTGCATGGAGAACGATGTCATTAGCACCACTAGCAGTAGAGGAAACTCGCAGCGCTGGCTCGCTTCCTTTGCTTGTCCTCGACCGCACGCTCGCCGCCGTTGCCTGCTGTTGCCGCTCGTGAGCCTGCCCATGCGGCGACGCGCCCATGCACTTCGGCTTTCTTCGTTGTGGAGCTGGTAACACAAACCAAGATTAATGAGTACCAATGCTAGTTGATATGTATTCGTTTGCCAAAGCGTTCTTCTATCCCGGTTTGTGACACGAATTTGGACTAATGTGAACAAAAAATCATGCTTTTAGCTTATAAGCATGAAACAGGACTGTTGTCACTATCAACTCTTTTTTGGCTAACCGGTACTAATGAGCCGATATGAACTATCGTTTTCTTACCGGTGTTATCTCCTGTGGCCCCACTTTCTCATCTCCGCTTTTGCTTTCCTGGATTCGTCTCCAATGGCACTGTCCGAGACGACCATGAGACAGGAGCTTGTCCGTCACCTTGCTCTAATTTTTTCTGTACCCTCAATCAATGGCCCTAGGGGCAGGGCCGGCTCTGGGCCATGGCCAGAGGGGCGACGGCCGGGGGCCCAGGACTGAGGAGGGCCCAGGATCTAGTATGTATATAGCCCATGTACTCGGTACTCCCATATGCCATCGCCCAGGCCCAGCCCCAAGGACGGTGCCCACTGCCCAGCAACCAGGCAAGAGGCTCAGCAGGCTGCAGGCCACGCGCGTGAGTGCGTGACGCGCGCTGCTCGCACCCAAAAGCCGATGGGCTCAAGCTTAACTACAGCTACTCAAGGCCCACGCGCACAGCCGGCCAGGCCATCAGGCAGATCAATCGATCGGCTACGGTTTAATCAACACACAGCAGTACAGCATGTGGCTATGCCCTGTTGCCTAATCGGTAGTAATCGCCTGTGGCTTGACGGCTGACGCCTCGCCTGATTCCAATCGCCGCGCGCGGATCGCTTGATCGCTTGATTGACACCGAGTGGCCGACGCCAACCGCTGTCCGCTGAGCCGTCGCGACTTGCGATCTGGGCATCCAGCGAACCGCAACCGCCAACCGACGATCGTCGTCCACGGTCCACCTATCACTCGATCAGGTATTCAGGTTCATAATTCATCTATGATTATCAGATTGTGAAGCAATCAATTCATCCATGATGGATCATGGATAATCCATCAATTATTCAATTAGTTCATTGATCATTGCATATTTAATATTTATTATTCCTTAATCCTTAGCAATTAGGATGTTAGATACCTGGTAGTTACTAGACTAAACTTAGATTGATATGGTAATCAACTAATCAACTAATCATTGGAGTTTGGTTCTTATTTAAGGTAATCAGCTAATCATATTAGTTTCATTTTACTTCCTCTTTTAGTTTGTAATATCGACATTGTTTTTAAAGAATTAAGTATATGTTAGTTTTTTACTAGTACTACTATTTGCTTATCAATTATCATGTGATAAATGAAAATTGATTTTAACAAAAGCTCAAAGCTAAAGGGCCCATAGTCTCCCATTCGCCCTAGGGCCCTAGAAAACCTAGAGACGGCCCTGCCTAGGGGCTCTAGGCTGCTGTGGTAAACGAGAACATGGCCGACCCTTACCATCAATCAACGCACGTGGGGGCAAACGTGCCAGTGCCAGGGTCAGCCTAGACTTTTCCATTTGCATCCCTAAACAGACTATAATGAAGTTAATAAAGAGCTATTCTAGTTGATATTTTTTATGCAAAAATAGTGACAGTAATGAGGTCACAAAGATAACTTGGGTATGCAACATGTTAGTTAAGCAGAGGAAAAATAAAGGAAAGTAATGTTAACGAAACAAATACGATAAAACAGAAATAGAAGGAGGTACACACGATGGTAACAAAGAAGTGATAGAAAAAAGAAGGCACAACAAGAAAGTCACAAACTACGCTAAAATCTACATAGATCCCCACAAGCAGGTGATTGCGATGCATACCACCTTCGCTCTCGCCTCTCGCCTCTCTCTCTGCTCTCTATCTCTCGGTCAAAAAAGCTATGGGGAAATTGCAACCATATCTACTCATAAAATAAAAACAAATAAATGTGTGTGCAACAATGCAACCACTTTATTCATAAAATAAAAATAAATAAATATATACGCAACAATGCAACCACTTTTTGAAGACGTATGGTCCACGAAAAAATGGTCATTCAATCCACCTTGTACAACCCACTAGTCACAGATCCAAGATTTCACCTCTGCGGGTACCACATCAACATGTGTCACATGCAGATGTAATGATGATCACCCACGTGCAACATTTCAAAATATTAATTGTTTTTAAAATTTAAAATGTTGAATTCTCCTCCTACTTTTTCATATTTGGTGAATTTTCTTCATATGTTTTTTAGTTCTCAATATTTCTTTGCCTACGAAAGTAACATCACAAATTTTTTTGACTAAAAGAAAAATTAAAATTTGTATATGAGCTCCTCGTATATGTATGAATATGGTAAATGTTTCTTTATATTTCATAAGTTCTTAATAATTCCTTAATCCCGTGTTGCTCTCCTGCTGGGGCAACTCGGGCGGCATCCAAGCCTCGCCGCCAAGCCCCTCCCTCGCCGGAGCTCTAGCCGGCCGCATCCAAGCCTCGCCGCCAAACCCCTCCCCTCCTTTTCCTCCCTCCCTCCTACCTCCTGCCCTCCCCTACCTTCCCCCGTCTTCACGCCCGATATCTGGTCCGTCCGGGCCGGCGGCGCGGAGGCCGTTCCGGCAGTTCTGAGGCCGAATCCGGCGGCGTGGTAGCCGGATCCGGCGGCTGTGGGCTTCGTCCTAGCGCCGGGCAGCGCGGCGGTGACGCGGCAGCTCGCAGTCGGCGGCTCGGTTGTCCGGCGGCGGCGAGGCCGGATCTGGCGTCGTGGTGGCTCGATCCGGCGGCAGCGTGGTCGCGGGGTCCTAGAGGCGCTGGGCGGCGTGGCTGCTCGCAGGGTGGGAGTGGGCGGCGCTCGGTGGCCGTCTTCGTGCTTTTGCTTGGGCCAGTCGTGAGGCGGCCGCGGTGGCGGAGCGAGTGCCAGATCTGGCCGTGGTAGCCAGCCGGCTCCGGCCAGATCTGGCTGGAGGCTCCGGGCCCGGCGGCGTGGGCGGCACGGCTCGCGGGTGGTTTCGCTTCTGGCCTCGTCCCCGTCCAGTGTGCCCAGGTGGCGTTGGCGGCCGCGCGGTGGCCGGTTCGTCAGCATCTTCATTTACGGCGGCCTTGGTTGCGTTGTGGTCGTGGCGACGATCTTGGCAGCGCGGCATTGCACACCACCCCTTCTGGTGGTGTGGTTTTGGACCTGTTCTAAGGGCGTGTAGTCGGCGTCCATGGTGGGAGGTTGGCCCTTGAGGATCCTTCTCTGGGCAAAAGCCCGCTCGCTTTTTGGCGGCTGACGTTGCTGACACCTTCTGGTGCCAGTTCCCTCCTTGGAGGCTTCGTCGTGGAGTTTCTCGGGCGAAAGCCAAGCCCGCTTGGGCCGGTGATGGCGGCGCTCGTGGGCGTCGTGTCCCTCTCTGGAGGTATCACCGTGGTTCCTCTTCCCCAGAGCCTTTGTTGGTGTGCTGAGCTTGTGCACCAGTTGGAGCGGCTCCGTCATCCCCTTCTCCTGCAACGGCAGGACCCATCCTCCTCCTGGTTGCTTATAGCAGTGTTGTTTGCCCTAGCGCTTGTGGCGTGGCAGAAGAGGCACCGTAGCTCCCTTCTCTTGCGGTGACAATGCCTCCTTCTCCGTCTCATCTGTGGATGTAGACCTCATTGCGAGTCGCGCTCGGGTCTCGCCGTCATCCCCTTCTTCTGCGGTGGCGACACTCTTCTTCCTGTGCGTGGCGTGTTGTGCTTAGCTTGTCTTCACCTCCCACGGCGGCTGTGGCTTGCCCCTTATTGGTCTTTAGCTTTGTCGCTGGGTGTCGTGCCAGCGGTGGTTGGCTTGGGTTCGTGTGCGTTCGTTGTGGTGCCTCGTTGTTTCCCTCCCTCTCTTTCTCCCCCCTCTCTCTCACTCTTTTTTTTTCACATATGTAAAGTTTTTCCTTTAATGAAATGGCAGTGCTCCTGCCCGTTAGCTCAAAAAAAACAAGTAAATTATTTGCCTCTAGATTTATCATTTTTGAAAGAAATATTGGGCAACTCACCACCATCGATCTGTACTGACTTTGCTCCTCTAGAGAAGGAAGCGCTGTTTTCAAAATCTGAAAAAAGAAAAGAAAAGAGAGAGCAAAGCAAAAAAAAAAACTCTAGGAAAATAAGTTCAATTTTCAAAATCTAAATAAACAAAGACTTCCTCTAGAGATCGTATTTGTGACCTCTCATTTGCAACCAAGGGATATTTCGGCTGCGTCTAAACAAGCTATTTGATCTCCTCTTAAAAGTCAAAGCATTTATCTCTATTTTAAAAAATAGAATACAGCGTACCACTCTATTTCTTAAAAAGTTTGAGGGTGTCGGTGCATAGCTGGTACCCCACCTGGATCCGGAAGAAAATTAGGTGCATCACAGATGTAAACATTCCTATTTACAGCACCTCGTGGTACTGAGACACGTGTTCCTCCCATTTTCCATTCCCATCTCCTCACATCCCCTCCCTCCCGTGCAGACAGAGAAAGAGAGGGACCGCGGGGAAGAGGGAGGCAACCGGAGATGGGGCGGTGCTCCGGCGGTCGGCGGCGGTAACAGCAACTTTGTCGGCGGCAGCTACTCTCGCAAACGGCGGTGGCGCGAGCAGGGCAACAGCAACGACGACTTCTGCCGGAGGCGGCTTCCCCGCGAACGGCGGCGGCACGAGTAGCATGGCGACAACAGTGACGTCGACGAGCTCCAGTAGATCGACGCGAGGAGGCGCGCTGAGCGCTGTGGTGGCGGCGGCGAGGAGGAGTGCTGGGCTATGTATACATCATTTTGTCAATGGATGAGGTTCAGAAATTATAAGTTACATTCAGGTTCATATACAAATCAGAATTCAAAGTTTCTGATGGCCTACAGTGTTACTTTACATCTCTCTCTCTCTCTCTGCTAGATGGAAGTATAACTTCTGCAAAATGCTTTAATTTTTCCAGTGGCATCAGGTTAAGTACAACTGTAAAAAAAATGCATATTTGAAACCGTGAAACCTGCTACTGCATTAACCTAGAGGAAGCCAAATTGAGGTGTATGCATTTATGCACCTAAGTGCCAAATTGAAGTGCCAAATTCATCTTCTAATTGCTAATTGAAGCAGTTCTGAAGCATGTGGCAGTTCATCATTCCAGAAATGGCATTAAGATTGTGCCAAGAACCTAACATTCATTGCAAGCAGGGAATCCATAAATACATTCCATTGAAATTGAACCAAAGCACATTAATTGAACTAAGTTTGAGGCATGAACTTTTTATAACAGGCAACAAAGTGCAGCAGTATTACAACTTTTGCATCCCAATAGGAGGCTATGCAAGCTCCAATATAAAGCATTGTCAAGTGCTCAGTTCAAAAGAGCATGCTTCTAGATGAACCCAACTATATAAATACAAAAGAGCATGCTTGCCTACTACATACAAAAGAGCATGCATCTAGATGAACCCTACTATATAAATACAAAAGAGCATGTTTGCCTACTACATACAAAAGAGCATTCTTCTCGATAAATGAGCATACTTGCCTACTAAATACAAAAAATCATGCTTCTTGATGAAGAAACCTACTGTATAAATTCTCCAAGTAACAAACTTGTATACTCTCCTTGGATTAAGGGGGCACTCATCATTGAAGGAGCAAGCATTGATGAAGAACCCTCGTGAGTACTTTGCACTGCATTCTCTTGATCTTGTCCTACAAATTTTACACATTATGAGGAGACTGAAAAACAAATATATGGCACTTAGTTTAAGTTGTCTAGCAGTACCTTTTTTCTTTTTATTTGTATTCTTGCTTTTACTTTTTTCAACTACATTCCTTGATCTTCTTCTCTTTGCTCCTTTGATGATTTCAGGGACTGTAAATGATATTTTACCACTTAATATGTTTCCACCACATTCATCATGACTATGAGAAACCGCAGAAGGTTTGGTAGGTCTCTCGCTTAGTTCAGCTTGTCTATGGCCTTCTCCAAATCATTAAGAAGTTCTTTTGAAACTGAACACTTCAATGCAATAGATATTGCCTTTCGAGAGATACGGGCAGCATATGCTTTCAAAGTTTCCTCACCTCGTGCATGTTTCTCTGAAAAAAGCTCTCTCTTTGCATATTTTGTCGACATGTTCAATACATAATGACTTGGCAAAACAAAAACAACATTGATATTAAAGACATGAAGAGCATGCTTGCACAGTAGACCTGCAAGATATGCGAATTACTTTTGTCAACCATGTGGTTTGTCAAATAGTTTATACTTCCTGCAATAAAGTTACATACCAATAGTTTCATACTTCCTGCAAGAGCATGTGACGGTCATATTAGTAGAGTTAAAAACAACCGTTGCTTCATCTTGAAAATCCATAGACATAACCTTATAAGTCATGATTATGCCCTCAGATTGTAATAAGTTGAATGACAAAGTAAACTACTCAGTGAATTGCTGCTCATACTCTAAATAAAGTCTTCTTGTATAAGATTCAGCTGCACCTGCAGTCCTTAACATAGGTAAATTCTGTTTGCAAGTAATCGAATTAGAGTGTCGTGACTTGTAATCTGCATCCAATTCATTCTCCCGCAGACTAATGGCACATTTCTCACATTCTGCTAACAGTTCTAATATACAAAGTTTTCTACGAAACCTTTTTAAAAAAATATTGTTCATACCTTCACTCCTTTGAGTTGAGGTCATATCAACAGTAAAAGTGTCACGAAACACGGTAGCCCACTTTGCTCGCAAATCATGTAGGTTTTTCAGCCATGTGTTCTCCTCAAGTTTATAACAACTCAACAATTCTTGCCATAACTTGTTCAAGTGTGCTTCTGACCTTTCTTCATAGACACATTTTTAAAATTAGCAAGAAAGCGAGGATGATCATGTATTGCATGGCTAATATATTTAGCAGCATTCTGATAAATATGCCACAAGCAAAGGCGATGTCTTGTATTCAGGAATACGATGCAAACTGCTACTGACATGGCAGCATCTTGATCTGCGAAGATTGTGCTAGGATACTTACCAGACATTGCATCTAGGAATGATTCAAACTGCCAATCAAATTACTCAATGGCTTCATTGTATAATAGTGCAGCTCCAAAAAGAATTGTCTGCTTATGATGATTGGTTCCAAGAAGTGGGGCAAAAGGCCTTTCAAATTTGTTAGTTTGAAATGTGGTGTCGAATGACAGAGCATCGCCAAAGCATGCATAATCCATGATTTATTGACCATCTGCCCAAAAGAAATTTGCTATCTGACCATTCTCTACATCTAACTGTATGGCATAGTAAAAAGAGAGATCCTCAGACTGCTTCTTTTTCAAGTATTCCAACAGCGTTTGGGCATCATTGTATGCCAAATACTTTCTACGCTCACGACCAATCTGATTATTAGAACCATCTTTCAGAAGGGTACCTTCTCCGCTCCTCTATACCACTGCTTAAGAAACTCATACACTAGTGATGGCGTCATTCCGGCTTCTCGTATTTGACTAATTAGTTGTTTATCAGCATCTTCAATATGTCGTTGTCACCTCAGCATGTGTACCTTGTTCGGACTAGCAAGATAGTGATTGTGCTTGAGCTGCTTGAGCACAACCTTTTTCACCTTCCAAGTACCCTCTCGAGAAATGCTGAATTGAACACGAGCATCGCATACCAGTCCTAGTAGTAGCAGTCTCATTGGATGAGTTCGTATCTCGCTCTCGGGCATTGCTACAAACTATATACTTTTGATATATAGTTTTATCGGGCCGCCGTTTTATTACGCTCTTCCTGATACTAAACCCAGTCTTTCTAGCATACGTGTTATACCACGTATACGCATCGGGTGGAACCGAGCTTTTTCCCGAGCCTCTTCTAAAATTGACGCAGATTGATTCTATATGATTTTAGTTGTTTTTTGAGGGTAAATTTACAACCGAGCCCACGAGCCGAGCCGGAGCCGAGCCAAAGTGCATTTCAAGGTTGTCTAAAATCGACTAATTTTAATGTTGGAACAATCCAAAATTGAATCGGATGAAATTTTAAACCGAGCCAAAAAAATCAGAAAACGAGCTTTTGTTCCAGCCCTGCATCATGCACAGATTCAAAAACCATTCCAACTTGAGGAACAAGCGGAGTATCAGCATGTGCATTGTTCGCCTGCAGTTTACATGAAAATTCAATAAATTGCTCTTCCGATCAAAAAGTCTAAAGAATTATGCACATTGAAAATCAATATTTTAAATGCTGATTACCTCAATTGGTGAGACCATCTCAATGGAAGAGAAATCTATGCATCGGTGAACCCTAGCACGCTGATCATCGGTCATCATTGTGGCCAACTTCTGCATGTCGATCAAACTCAACGTCGTCTGCAGAATCCTCCATGGATCAAACTCCCTCTAGGTTTGAATCAAACAAGGATACCACAAATCTTTCTCCCTAGATGGAGCCGAAGGTGGGGAAGTAGTGCTCGTGCGGTTGAACCGGACCAAGCTTGTCGGGGGACCTGGGCCGCAGCGCAAGCGGGGCCGATTGACCTGGGTGGTAACCTCGCCTTTTCTTCTCCCTGCGCGCGCCGCCGCGGCTGCTGCCCCGCCTTTTTTCTCCAATGCGTGCAACAAACGGCAGAGGCGCTGGGGATAGGGGTGAAGGAAAAGGTGGAGGTTTACCTTGCTTTGAGATTGGTGCAAAGAGGGACAGGTGGAATCAATCCGGGAGGTGATACACAGGCCATGTTTTTGCATCACCGATGCAGCAAATTTTCTTCCGAAATGACCCAAGCCTAGAAGTCCACCACGTGTCAGCCCACTATCAATCCTAGCCGCACAAATTGCCAAAGAATCCAACGGCGACAAAATCATCCGGACTAGGAAACACAAACTAGGTGCATGATTCTTTGCTATTCCAAATTTTAAAATAGCGAAAATCGACTGAAACTTTTCTAAAAATCTAACAAGAGTATCTAGGTATTTGAGAAATTAAATCGACTGAGAATTTTCTAAAAATCACTCGCCTGATAATTAGCAAAAACGTTTAAAGAGTATCTAGGTATTTGAGAAATTAAATTAACTGAGACTTCTCTAAAAATCACTCACCTAATAATTAGCAAAAACGTTTAAAATAAGTGTCCGACTATCTTTTACCTTCGTGGAGAAAAAGGTTGCAGAGCTTAATTAATCAATAGGTGGCGCGTCGCAAGGTGCCGGTTCGAACTCAGTCTTTCGAAACAAATTTTCGGGCAAAGTTCGTTGTCACCCTGTTCTTTCCGCTTCAGCGATCAGCCGATCAGAGAATTATAAAGCAACACTGTGACAGCCCAAATTTGGGGCGTTTTCAAATCTTGCTTGAATTCAAAATTTCTTCTGATTTTAAATTGGATCAATTTAAAACCAAAGATAAAATTTCAAATGCAAATAAAAATAATACTTCCTCCCTTCTCTTATGGGCATTCCATCAAACACCTTGCAGGCATCTTCTCTCTCCTTCCCTCTCTCACCCCTTCACACGTGGCTCTGCCCTGCTCTGTAGCCTCTGACCTGCTCTGACGCCTCTGCCGCGCCGCGCCGCGCCGCTCGCGCCGGCCCGTCCAGCGCAGCGCCGTCACTTCACCCGGCGTGCTCTGCTCACACCCTGTCCCCTTTAGGACTGCCGCGCCCGACCACTCCGAGCTCGCCCGTGACCCCCTCCGCCCCTCGCGACACCCCATAACCATGGCCTAGCCACATGCCGTGCCCTGAACTTTTCCCCAAAGTTTTCCTCCAAATTTTCCCCAATCGGTCGCCGTGCGAAACCTCGTCGAATCGGTGACCATACTTCGATTCTCTTCTCCTAGAGCTCCTCCGCGAACCTCCTAACCCATCCTCACTACCGATTTGTACAGGCCATCACCGGCGAACCTTGGCGTCGGGAGCGCTGTTTTGACTGCCGCCATCGCCTCCACGCCAACCAACCAACCTGGACTTCCCCGGCCTCGAGAGGCCCCTCGGTGAGCATCCACCATCCCTAGGGATGCTCCTGCCCCTCCATACTTGCATGAACATGCTTGAGCAGTAGACGCCGTGCCTCGCCGAGCCTAGTTCCGCTGCCAGTACGGGCGCCGCAGCGTCGCTTCCCTGTTTGCCTCGCCGTTGGCGCCAATAGATGCGGTTCGGAGTAGGGATTCCATTTTTGCCCTTTGCCCAAGCTGCCATGCTCCCAGCCGTCGGCTAGCTGAGCTCGCCGGAGCCCCAATGGCGGACACTGTCCGTGCGTGCGATGGCTGGAGGAAGACGAAGCACAGTGGCTTGTGGATTGAATGGCTGGCAGGTGAGGTCGGGCTGGTGTTAAGTTTTTGTGGCCGACAGGCGGGCCATCGGCCCCACGAGCCAGTAAGTGGAAGCGTATGACAGGAATACGTTTTCAGACTAAGCTTTGCGCAGCCAGCTAGCCACGTTCGGCCCAGATTCGGCCCAAGGCCAGCGCACTGGCAGATTTGCCAATTAAATCCGAAATTCGTTATTTCATGTGCAAGAGCGTGTTGTAGGATTTATTTAAAATATAAAAAGACATCCAAAAATCGTGAAATTTTGTACAAAAATACTACAGTGGATTTACAACCTGGGAAAAATATCACAATAAATAGTGTAGTGGAAAAATTGGATTATTAAAATCATATTAAGCCCAATGGCAACCCTTTTCTTATTTTTACAATAGGATTTCATAATTTATTTAAAACCCGTAGACACCTCCTAAATTCATAGCAAATTATTGATAACTACTAGAGCAGATCGCAAACTTTATAATATTATTAGCTTAAGCACTGCCCATAGGTTTTTTCTGAACAACGTAAGTACTTAACTCCCATGGTACCTTCCTCTATAGAAAATGGACCGAAGTGCCTTGCTTGTTAAGGAAAAATAGAAATAAATTGGTAAAAGGAGGGAGAATTATATAAAGTAAAATACTGTCACAAACCCAAAGGGGATGATGGAAACAATAGAAAGGATTAATAGCACCGAGCATACTAATATTAAGATGAGAGCCCAGTTAAATAAGATCGTGTGCGGTTTATTTAAAACTTAAGGAAACATCTTTAGACATAGAATAACTTTTTGGACTCAGAATAAATCCTTGGGCCTAAGGATATAAGAGGAAGACCTCTGAAGTGATTATCTGTCTTTCAAGTTTGATAGAACCCATAGGGTTAGTTAGCCAGTGTATAAAATAACATACACCCAAAATGCATTCTTTAGAACAGTAATTTGCTAATATCCAACAAATGATGAGTAATTGGGTTGTCTTTAGAAAATGCATTAATAAACATATAACATAAAGTTATACCATATTTATGAAAGCTCAGCAAAATGCCAACACCTATAAACTTGACTCCGCAGGTAGGCTCGTCATCGTATATTTCTTTAAATACCATAATCATTCAATACGACCGTATCATACACATTCATATTTTGGGGTACAGTTAGATTATTATAATGATAACATTACTTATTAATACATCCGGACATGCATGGCATATTATACGAACATTACCATTGTCACCCGGTCTTATACAATAGTGTCGAGGAGAGAGCCTAGGTCACGTGCATGTATTTTGATTTTGATTTGCATCAGTAAATAATTAATGAACCTAAGCAGTACTCTCTATATAATAAGTAAAACAAAATGATTTGAGTGTTAATAAATACTAGAACTAAGTTGGGAATATCATAGCTCTCGCTTGAAACCAAAATACAACGCATACGCCTATTTCTCAAACAACTGATTAAATCTCGATATGGGAACTTAATCGGAAATACGACATGTTTTAGTCTGGAACATTTCATGCATTAGTATCCCTAGTCGCAAGACCTCGGTGACATTATACCGCACCCGTGAGCCTCTTCATATAGTCTATCTCTTTATATAGAAACTCATAGAATTCTCTTAGTAGGAATACCATAGAGATGCTAGGGTGGCCTTCTTAGACTCACTACTAAGTTCGTAGAAGCGATTGCATATCATGTACCATATTTTCCCGCAACATGGTGTTTATCTGTGTCATTTGGTTCCTGTCGGTAGACCCCAAGGGATTAAGGTGGATCTCGAGGCGAATCAAGATCCACGGTTAGGATACAAGTGTTCCAGGCGAGTCAACACTTACTCTTTAGATGTGATCCGTATTAGGGAGAGACAGCGACTTTCCCTAGTGCGGATTAAAATCGCTAATATCATGTTCATTACCCAGTTTTCCTTAAACTATGTTGTTTAATTACTAAAGATGCATGCTTATTAGATTGCCTAATTGATTATCATGTTATACTTATACATGCCTGCCTTGAAATGTTTAGCCTTAATGACTGCCTTGATTGTCATTGCTTTTGTTAGCTTATGATTAGTCTGGTAATCACTTTAACCCTACCTAATGGGTAAAACTTGCTTAGACCGGCTTAGGCTTAACAAATCTTCTTGCTAATCGCCACAAAACGGTGAACCGATATTCACCGGACATTCATAATTCTCATTTAATATGATTTGACATGTGACAGTTAGGGCTGGTAGATGCATGTTGGGCTGCTTGTGCTTGTGGGTATGGATATGTGGGGACTTGGTCGGTTTGGGTCAGTCGGTTGGGAAAGTTCAAGTGTGTGGAGTGGTCGATGACCGTGGAAGTAGAGAATAATTGGTGGGTTGCCCCTAGTTGGATTTGGACATCCTGATGGATGATTAAGGCACGAGATGCCTAGTGCTGGGTTTAGCCAGGGCTTACCCAGAAAGAGCGCGAATACACACGAGTAGCAGAAAGATCGCTGCCAGGATTGGTTCCAACACAACGCGTGGCCATCGCGCGGAGCACGGGACGTGGATCGCCAGTTGTGAGCACTCTGCGGAGGCCCTCTGGGACCAGTCTCGTTAGGGGCAGGTATTGGCCCTCACTGGATAGTGATAACGGCCAGACATCCCTAGGGTGACGGTCTGCTAGGGAGGGCCGGCAACCCTACTAGGCCGGGGTGATCACGCCATGGCATGTGTGGTCCGCAACAAGATTCGCCAAATCCTGGAATGATGGCAGAACTAGGATTGGTTGGGGGCAACCAGGAGAAAATACTGAAAAGTATTGGATGGTATGGTGATTTTGTAAGCTGGTTGGGTTTATGATCGAGGGTTGATCAATTTGTGTGTTAATTGTGTGTAAGCTGGTATGGATTGTGGTGATCTGTTTTGCTGGTTGTGTTTTGGACAAGAGTTGGTCGATTAAGGGTTGGTTGGTGTGCATGGTTGGTTAATTGTGTTGAGTGCATTGTTAAGATAGAAACCCTTGATTGGTATTAATAAGATCCAATTCTAGTTGATGCTAGTTAGGATGTTTTCAAAATCTTATAAACTTGGCTTTACACAAATAAAATTACCTTACCCCCAATTAAAGCCTTCTAAGCACTATATGCATTAAGGGAAGTGTTAACTAGTCAGCGTTTGGATGAAGCTGACCTTGCATATTTTCACTCTTTTAGATTAATCTTAAGGAGAAGGATTTGCTCAAGTATCGCAAGGGAGATGACTTGGCTACGATGGTCATGATGCGGTGTAGGGTTTGCTCCAGTCGCCTACAGGATTCCATAGCCGTTGAAAGATATTGCGGTTAAACCTATATGCTCTACTGACTCTAATAGTTTACCTTTAACCATCGTCAAGTCCTTCGGCTTAATTAATATTAAGTCTGCGTCATGTAATTTTTCGAATAATGAAACGTATGTCTGCATGATACGCGGCTATATATGTATTGCACGCACTAGAGTACTGATTCAGGGTCTAGTGCATGTGTACAACAGCCCTCTGGTAAGTAGTATAAAAAAATGAGGGCTGACAAACACTCTCCGTCACTCACTTCTCATTCGCAGGCCCACGGTTCTTCCCAAGCTTGAGCCGCTCGCTTGCTTAGTGAGTGGAACTGGAAATACCTTGCAACACATATCAATGGCGACGACGGCTAATGGTTGCACCGGCGAACTGTCCATCCACGTCGCCAGCCGCCAACTCGTGAAGGCATCCAACCCGCCGATCCAGCCACACGTGGTCACCGTCTCAAACATGGACATCATCGGCAACAACCTACAGTACTCCATGGTGTGCCTCTACCCGAAGCTTCCAAAGGCCGGGGACTTCGATGCCGTCGTCGCGGTGTTCGCCGCCGGCTTGCCGTCCATGCTCAACTACTTCTACCCTCTCGCCGGGCGCATCGCCACCAACCCGAGCTCCGGTCTTCCCGAGCTCCATTGCAACAACCAAGGTGCCGAACTCGTCGTCGGCGAAGTCGGCACTGCCCTAGGGAGCCTGGACTTCGGCCTTGCGACGGAGTCCTTGAAGAAGATGGTCGTGCCGTTCGACGAAGACATGGCGCTGTCGGTGCAGCTGCTTTCGTTCGCCTGCGGGGGCTTCGCCGTCGTGTGGGGCACCAACCACATCCTCATCGACGGCCAGGCCTTGAGCATGTTCGTCAGGATGTGGTCGGAGCTCGCGCGGTCGGGGACGATCGACGGCGTCGTCCCCAGCCACGACCGCTCGGTGTTCCGCCCGCGAGACCCGCCGTCGTACGGCGCCGCCGTCGCCGCCATGTACACGCCGTACGACGACCTCAAGCTGCCCAACGTCCTCACCGCCCAGGAGAGCTTCGTCGACCGCCTCTACTACATCGACGCGAGCGACATCGCCCTGCTGCGCGAGGCGGCGAGCGACGGCGGCGGCGGCCAGCGCTCGTCGCGCGTGCAGGCGGTGTCCGCGTACGTGTGGAAGGTGCTCGCCAACGTCGTCGCCGCGTCTCGGGTGCCGGAGACTCGCTGCCGAATGCTGTGGTGGGTGGACGCGCGGCGCCGGGTCACAGCAAAGGAGGTGGCCCCGGGGATTCGCGACTACTTCGGCAACGCCACGACATACGCGCTGCGGGACGCGGCCGTGGAGGAGATCCAGCGGAAGACAGTGGCGGAGGTGGCGGCGATGGTGCGGGAGGCCATCACCGGAGTGGACTACGACGAGAGGATCCAGGAGGTGGTGGACTGGGTGGAGGAGCACAAGAAGAAGGCGAGGGGGTTCGTGGAGACGGCCACCATGGGGCTGGGCAGCCCGACGGTGGGGCAGACGACGTTCTCCTCGTTCCCGCTGGACACGGACTTCGGCTTCGGCGAGGCTGCGCTGGCCATGCCGGTGTGGGACATCGGGAGGCTCTGCTCCTGCTTCCTGACCGTCGGGGCGCGCCCAGGTGGCGGCGACGAGTCCTGGATCGTTGGCGCATACGTGTGGCCGCGGCTAGCGGCGGCGCTGGAGTCGGACGGCCAGCGCGTCTTCAAGCCTCTCACGGCGGAGATCCTTGGCTTGATCTAGCTGGCCTCTGCTCAGGTCTTTCTTCGTTCAGCCGTCCAATGCACCTTGCAGTGCAGGCATGCACTATCCTATTCCTTGCTGCCTGCATTCTTGATTGTTTTCTGTGTTGCTCTAATTTCCTACGTATCGATGCGTATGCATGTTGATCTTTCTTTGTCAACTGCTCGATCTGCATCTGCTTCACCTGAACGATATAGATCATATTTCAAAGGAGCGGTAGCTAGCTTTTGACATAAACATCACTTTCACTCTATCTTGTTTAAGCAGATGTAACAGATAGTAGTTACATTTTAAAGAGACCTTTTATTTGTCTGGATTATTATTAGCTGGTGTTGCGCAAAGTAATTTCCATAGGTACATGCTGTTGGGCTTTTGCCACTGGGCTTTGGCCCATTTTCTTGGCCTATATGGAGAGAGAGGCAGCTGCGGCTCGCAACACAATGAGGTAGGTTTTCCCTACCTTGTGTGAGGTTGTAGGCGGCGGTTGGGGCAGCTAGAACGGTGAGCTCCGCCTGGCACGAAGGAGCGTGCCCGCGTGGTCGTGGTGGCCGGCCTTCTCGGGGTTCGTTGCGCCTGCGCCGCCTATATGGGAAGCTCTCTCACTCTCTTGTTTTTGGTCAGTTCAATTGCTTCTGTTTCCCATCCTCTTCGTGACTTCTGTGTGCCTCCACCGTTGATATTCGCCAGGTGTTAGCGCGCTAGCCGTAGGAGTCGGCCGTGGTGCGGGTGCTCAGTTCCACACTCTGGTTCCCGGTGGCCACGGGGTGGTCGTCGTGAGCTCGTCGCTGCTTCTATTTGCTCCTTGGGTCCACTCCTCGGCTCGACCGTGGTGGTTGCGACGGCATCGTATCTCCAGGTCTTTTCATCGGTGGTTCTTATATAGCATGGCGATCTGATTTATGGGATAGTGCTTCATGCGTGCTTTGCTTCTTCTTTGCTGGTTCAGTTCCGACACTACGTGAGTATTCCTATTCCTCTTTTGTGCAGTAGGCCAATTGAACCATCTGGAGGCCGATTCTTTAAATAGGACCCATTCCAATTAGGGTATATGCACTCTGATCTTTGTGGTCTTTAATCTGCTTGAACACGATTGCATTAAATTAAGGCTAACATCTATTTATTAAGGATTTTGCTAGACCTAGAGTAGTACTGTGCATAGTATATCTATGTTGCTAGATCATTGTTCATATGTGCTAGCACTCAGAGTTGATTTAACTGATCTATCTAGTACCGTTGTTATACTCAGATTGTTATTGATTATTATTAGCCTGAGATCATAACATTGTTGTGTTCTAGTTGCTGTTTTGAGCTGATTTTTTCAACCTTGCTGATTTTGTCTTCATTTTTTAATCTACTGTTATACCAAGATGTTAATTGCCTTGCATGCTGGGTAATGATCCATTAGAATTGTTTTTTATCAATGTTGTTCTAGGGTTTAGGATCCTAATTTGCAGAGTTTATAACCAGTGATATTAAACCCAAATTAATACTCCCTCCGTTCCAAAATATAAGGCGTATTTTGACTGCACAAAAGTCTTTAAAGGTAGAGTTTGACTGTTAGATTCCTCTATTATATATTATAATTTTTTACAATATAATATTGTATAAAAAAGAGCTTTGAAATATGAAATTTGGTACAACTTTGGTATACTAACGATGCGTATTATTTGATTTATTTATAGTCAAAATTTACTAAGCTTGACTTTTCCCCGGGCAAAATACGCCTTATATTTTGGAACGGAGGGAGTAGTTGGAAGGCTAATTTAGTTACCAACCCTTTAATTTCACAATCTGAAAGCAAAACATAACCAATTTAACCTGAGCTCGTTGTTGGTTCCATTGGTTTGAAGATTGTCATGTTTCTTTTATTAGTGGTGATTGTGAATTTACATGTGTTCATGCTCATCTTTGGAGAATTCATGATTTTATATTTGATTCATGGCTTTATTTGTTTTGTTATATTCAGAGTGAAGGGGGAGATTGTAAGACATAGGACTCCTAGGGTAGTTTTGGCACTTGGTGACACATGCCACGTCAACCAAGATTAAGGATTTTAATTTTAGCTGTCTTTTAATGATTTTGGTTGCGTGCGTGTCGAGGCTCGTGCACGTCAGGTGCAAGTCTCTCTTTGGTAGGTTGGTCCCACTGAGCACTCGAGTCTCCAGTCTTATCCTCGTCTGAGTCTCTTCTAGAGAGTTCGAGAGAGATCAATAGTGCCAGCTGTCCTTGGGTTACTTTGCTTCGGGTAGAAGTCACCGGAAGGGCCAGGAAAAATCCGAGGCACCTTTTGACATATCGGAGAAGTTTCGTAGCCGCCAAGTCCAAATCCAAATATTTCCAGCGTGAAACTTCCCGCCTAAAGCCAAGTTGATCCTATCCAAGTGCACTAAACACCAAAGAGCCCAACTAACCAAGCAAAGAGCCAAGGGAGAGAGAGAAGGGATTAGAACCTTGTGCTATGCTGGTTTGGCCCGTCGGATGGGGTCCGACGCCGGCCGGACGGCGTCCAGTGAGCCCAGGGCCGAAAATTTGGCTAAGTCCCTGAGCTTGCCAATTTATAAGCTCACTGTCGGACGTGGTCCGACCGTTGACGGCGTGCTCTCCGCTCAACCACTGCGGATCACACCCCTATCAGATTTTCTATCCTGCTAGCCGACCAGCCCGAGCTCGGTTCGATTTGAGCGTAGAACGCGGCAAAGAGCGACGCACAAAGTTTACCCAGGTTCGGACCCCCTCGCGGGTAACAGTCCTACTCCTGCCGAGCCTTAGCTCTTTTCGTGTTGTGGTTGTGTGGAATGCGATTACAGAATGTTTCGTGACCCCCTCTCCCTTCTCTCTCCTCCCCTTTTATACAAGCCTTGAGCTGGCGGAGAGAGCCGAGGGGGTAGGCAGCACAGTACTCTCAGTACACTGATAAGACACAAGGGACGGGACAGGAGAGACGAAAACGTGCTGCCACTGCGCCGTTTGGCGCCGCCCACGCGTGCTTCGCAAGTGGCTTCTGACCCGTGTGAACACGCCAGTGAGACTACGGGTGGGGCCCAACTTGCTCCTTCTGACGCGGGCGGCGAGCCTGATGATGGCAAACTCTCTCTCTGCCGGTTAATTCCGCTGTGCCACAGTGACAGTTGATCAGACCTGCAGAGGTCACTGTGGCGGTAATCATCTCTTCATCTGTCTATCCGCGCGTAATGTCGTATTGAATACACCTGTCCTTCACGGCAGGGGGAGCCTTCGCCCAGAAGACTCCTTTTGGGACGCACCCTGCCATGCGGGCCCCACCTGACAGAGAGGGGCCCTGCGCGCGTCGAGTGGGGCCCTCGCCCGGCGCCCCGAGGGGATCGCCCACACGCTGGGGCCTGGTCGCCCGCCTGACGTGTGGGGCCCTCGCCCGGCGCCCCGAGGGGCTCGCCCACACGCTGGGGCCTGGTCGCCCGTCTGACGTGTGGGGCCCTCGCCCGGCGCCCCGAAGGGCTCGCCCACACGCTGGGGCCTGGTCGCCCGCCTGACGTGTGGGGCCCTCGCCCGGCGCCCTGAGGGGCTCGCCCACACGCTGGGGCCTGGTCACCCGCCTGACGTGTGGGGCCCTCGCCCGGTCTTCTCCAGGACTCTTCATATCCCGGTATTTATTATACCGACAACCGTCCTTCGAATGGCGTCCGACGGCGGTTGGGACAGGGGTCGAACAAGTGGTGCGTGCGCGGGTGGCGGAGAATTTAATGTGATCGGACGGCGTCCGAAGGAGGTCAAAAACACCCATATCCGACCTAGAGTTGAATTATACTGAGCCGTCTGATCTGCCTGAGGTCTAATCTCGTCCGCCCAAGTGTCTAAGTCATGTATAGGCTTATAAATAGACTTGATTCCGTGAGAGTGAGTGGAGTGACCTCATTTGTTTTCCACCTCTTGGCTTGTGTGTGTTTGAGAGCTCCTCCCCATGGGTTCCCCTTGCTCATGGTGTCCTCCACTTAGGGTTTGGCTTGAGAGTGTGGAGAAGAGAGGGAGAGAGGGAGAAAGGTAAGAGATAGTGTTCCTCTCCCTTCCTGGTGTGTTTGCCCCTCGTTCTTCCGGTGTGTGGTGAGTCTCCAGTCGGTTTTTGAGTGCTCTTTGGGTCTTTCTTGCCAGAGTTGAGACCTCCACCGCCATGTTCGTGAGCTTCATCGGTTCCGGTCTTCACCGCCTGTTCGACTACATCCTCTACGCCGTCTTCACCAGCGAAACCCTTGCCGGTGCAAGGTCACACGGCTCGTGTCCGGGCGCTTCCACTTCGTCTGTCGACGCCATGATCGTCTACACCTCCGGGGCGCCGGATTCGTCGTCCAAGGTGCAGGGACACCGCTAAGTGACCAAGACTCCGTCGACGCCGTGTTTCGACAAGTCTCCGAGAGGGTCGCTTGTACAAATACCTTCTGTACGAAGGTCGGTACCGCTTAGGTAGTTAGGTGGTGCCGGGGTGACGTATAGCTCTCGCCATGTGAGAGACTCCGTCCTCGGTGTACGGGTCAGGAGCAAGCCTTGGGCTCATGCCCTAAAAGCTCGCTGAGTGGAGTTGAGGGCACGGGACGAGAGAGTCCCGTTTTTCCTTTCGGGGAGGTTCCTCAAGGAGGAGTAGGTGCTTTGCGCTAAACCTCGTTAAAAACGGTTTGTGCCTGGTCTCCCTTTACATTTCGCATTTACTTTCCGTTGTTTCGGCTATATGAATGCTTCGGCTATTGCGTAGTGTTTAGTGGTTGCTTTGGTAGTTTAGTTTGTTTTCCACTCTTGCTCTCAGTAGTTCTTAGTTGTATTTAGGGTTGGAACTAGGGTTGGTTTCCTAAATTGATTAAAAACTAAAAGAACAAAAATATTTTGTTTAAAATTGCTAGAAACCACCGCTTCGGCCCCCCTCGCGGTCTTAGGTCCTTTCAAAGACGCCTCTTACGTCTTCTCTACCACACAAGGCCAGTCAAAAGACATCGACAAGCTCAGCAACCTGCACGGCGCATTGAATGAATGCCCCTGTTACGTCTTCTTTAAAACGTCCCCTGTTGCCTCACTTTGTCATCGTCCGCCAACGTGCTCCAACATTGTCAATGGAAACCAACACTCCCAACCTCCACGACCAACTCTCTTAACATTTCTCTCCTCCTCGACCTAGAGCATTGGTGGGAGTAGCAGACTTTGGACAACTCATATCTAAACCAAAAGCTTAAGACAACACATGAGGCTCAAGACAAAAGAAAAAAGTACACACAATAGTCAAAGCAACCCGGTTTAATGCGAAGATGGCTAAAGCAAGGCAACTTGATATTATGCCATAATGAGAGTAAGGATAGGGGAAGGACTTCAGTATTATCCATCAATAATGGCCATAATCACATCCACAATCTGTAGAAGATATGCCATCACACTTTCCCTCTTCATCACCACTAGCACAAACACATCAACGATTTGTAGCAAGTATGCTACCACATTTTCTACCTTCATCACCACAATATAACCCCAACACATCCTTTAACGTCACCACTGACACCACAAGGCCAAAGTAGATAGAGGTCAAAAGAAGTACGGTCAATGACACTAGTAGGGAGGGGGGGGAGAGAGAGAGAGAGAGAGAGAGAGAGAGAGAGAGAGAGAGAGAGAGAGAGAAGGGCAGATAAGGGAGGAGACGATAAGGAAACTGGTGGCTAGCACCACCTGAGATGAAGAGAGGAGAGGTAGGGTCCCCAATGCCAGCGAGGGAGGGAGAAATAAAATTATCCAACCATATATTAAGCATTATTCTTTTCGGTTGAAGCCAGATGTACACAATTGTCATGCTTAAGCACATGGAAGTGCAAAGTCACAACCAAAATGTATCTAGGTAGATTTGCAGCAACATATACTAGGACGACAATAACTTTGGTCAACTTGAACATCTACTATACAGTCAAAGTAATGCTACGGACGCCAGAACTTCTACGGGGAGATGGTGTAGTATTAAACATAGCATCTCTAGAAGGTAACTATATATGTAGTTATCTCTAGAATCTTGATACCCTTGTTTATGTTACATTTTTTTCTTCGAAAACCTTGGAAAATAGAGATGTCACATAGACTCTTTTGGAGATGTATTATGGTCCATATAACTTCATTTCACAATTAATAGTTAAATCCCATATCTACTTTAGAGTGCTACATCATCTTAAAAAACAACTATATTGATATGCAGGACATTTTTTTTTTAAAAAAGTTGATTCTAACCACCCAAAGTTCCTCACTTTTGCTTTATACCATCAAAAGAAATGGATACACTTTTAATACCATCCAAATATTCACAGTCACTTATTTTTACCACTATGTTTCCATCACCGTCTCAATTCTCCCCTTCCACCGGCCTCTCTCTCTCTCTCTCTTCGTCGTTATTTCCGCTGGCATGCGCTCAACCGCCTTGCCTAGATCGAAGACCGCTGTCGCACGCCTTGCTCACAATCACCAGCACTGTTCTCCATCTAGAGCCGCGCCACCTCTTGGTACACTTTAATACCATCCAAAGATTAACCGTCACCTATTTTTACCACTCTGTTTCCATCGCTGTTTCAATTCTCCCATTCCACCGGCTTCTCCAACATCCTCTCTACACGTCTATTTCCACTGCCATGCGTTCATCCCCTCACCCAAATCGTAGACTGCGACCACCACACGCCTCGCTCGCCACCGTGAGCGCCACCTTCCGCCTAGAGCAACACGACCTCTTCCCGATCTCGCCACCAACGGGATATCAACAAAGTCGCCTCACCGAAGAGGCGAAGACCCACACCACCGTGCTCTAGCTGCCATCGCCGTACATCACTGACGCTAACCCCCATCACTGGAGTCGGTACCTTGTCTTTGCCCTATGGCGTAGAAGCCACTACTCGAGCCCTCGCCTTGCCTCTGTCCAATCGTCGAAGCGTGTCCACACCGAGAGCTCGTAGGAGCTGCCTCACACTAGAGCCACCGTTGTTACTGTAGAAGCAGTTGCCATTGGAGACACCCACTGCCCTTCTAGCCGTTGGTCGTCACCAAAAGAATAGAGGAATTGAGACACGATGGTCACGGAGTGGTAAAATAGTTAATAGTGAACCTTTGGATGGTATAAACATGCACCTCTTTCTTTGGACTAAGGCCCGGCCCAGAATGCAAAACGCTGCCCATTGCGATAAGTTAGGAACAGGGAAACGAAATTAGCTCACCTCGCCCATTTTTCACGCCAGTCTTTTAGTCTCTCCCAGCGAACTCCGCCGCTAGGATTCTTCTTCGTCGCAACCTCCGCCGCCACCGTCTCTGATCTGTGATGGCACCCCATCCCCCGCCGCCCCAAAGGTAGCCAAGAGCAGCAAGGAGTGGATAAAGTCCATCACGACCGAACGGAGGCTATAGAAGCTGGTCTCCATCGGCGTGCTCCCCTCCGAAGAATTCATCCCGTGGCGTCCTGCCGCCGACGAGTCCTAGCCTACTCCTCGCTCCGACGAGGTAGTGGTCTTTGAATCCTTCTTCCTCCACGGCTTAGGCCTTTCTTGCTCTTCTTTCTTCCGGGGATTGTTGCATTTCTACGGGATCGAGGTTTCTCACCTGAACCCCAATTCCGTCTTCCAAATCGCGATTTTTATCCATATCTGTGAGGCCTATCTTGGGATCGCTCCTCACTTCGATCTCTTCAGATATCTTTACCTTCTCAAGCCTTTTCCCAACAAGAACTCTCCCAAAGCTACCGGAAAATTCTATTTTGACCATCCTTTGAGAACCTCCAGCAAGGGTTGGCACTCGGAATGGTTCTACTGTGCCAATTCTCCTCCAGCCCTTCCTTCCTTCTCCGGAGAGTGCCCCACAGTCCATCCCTCCTGGTCTTCTCCTCTCGCGGATGGCGAAGGAAGCCAAGTGAAGGAACTTCTTGTTCTTCTCCACAGATTGAAATCTGGTTGACTGGCATCGGCGTAGTCTGGAACTACACTCAACGCCGTGTCCAGCCCATCAAGGAGAGGGTGCATCTCGTCTTTGAGTACTCAGGGCCGCAAGACGCCACTCGGGAAACTAAAGACCCAATCTCACATAAGGACATAGCTAGCCGAGTAGCTAAGCTCTTTGCCCTGGCTCAGAGATAGTCCACTCAGATTGCCCGAGTGCTTACCGCCTATCATATCCTCCCCCAGCGGTAAGGAGAAGATTCTTCTCGACTCAACAGTGGTTTTTTGGAATGACATTGGAATTTCTCTAACCTGATACACACGCAGGGACACGTGACCTTCTTCTCCACCTATCCAGTCCTAGAAGCCCCACGTCATAAGGAGGCACCGCGCAAGCTTTCCGCTGGGGACCCTGCTGATGCTCCTCCAGCTAAGAAAGGCAAGGGGGTCGCTTCAGGAGATTCGGACGAAGACGACGATGAAGATAATGTCCCACTCTTGCGCCGTCGCCGTCCAGCAATGAGGCCGTCTTCGACTCCGGCCGAGCAGCCACAAAGCCCTCCGTCCCCCCAATCCGCTGGCCCAGCAGCCGCGTCTGGGGCGGAAAAGCCCTTCGGCTCCGGCCCGAGCGATTCAGGCATCTGATTTGGATTCAAGTTTGTTTCATCGCGAAGGTATTCCCTCATGATGTTGTCCCTTCACGACTTGTAAAGAAATTTGTGTCTTGAAAAGTCTTCAAATGCTTTCAGAAAACCTATCATAGATGATGATGAAACGCCAAGCTCGCATGGCAGCAAGGTGCCAGGCTCCGCGTCTCCAAAATCCGATTGCCAAACTGAGCCCAAACCAACAGAAGATCGGGCTCGGGACGCCGCACCTCGCCAAGACTCTGGTCCATCTTCTTCCACTCGCCAGTCCTCGCCGACGAAGGGGAAAATCCCAGCCCCGGCTCCAGAGAGCTCGGAACCGGAAATCGACGAGATTCCTCGCCCCTCCGCCAAAGCTAACACTCCACCCCTACGATTAACGTGGAGGAAAGAGATGGAGGGCTACGAGGTTGACGACGAGAAGGAAGCCAAAGAATGGGAATTATTGGAGAACATGGCAAAAGCTAAAGCCAAGATATACAGGGTAAAGCCCTTTTGCACCTTGAATCCCTGCTTTGCACGAGGGAGTCCCACTAATCTTCCCCCCTTTTCCATGCAGCGCATGAAGAGGTCGAGGCAGAAGTCCCTGTGCATGCAGAGAACAGTGGGCGGGCTAAAGTCTCGCGATGAGTTCAACAACGCGTTATACGCGGTGAAGTCGCAGTATCGTGGCCAGATCGAGGAGCTTCAGCGAGAGGTCACTGAACTCCGAATCCGCCACGTAGAAGAATCCAATACCATTCGAGGTATAAATCCTCGAACAGCACTAAACCCTTACAAAAAGAATGCTCTTTGAATGATAGCCTCTGTGACTTGCCTTTGAATATAGCCTTGGAGACGAGGCAGAAGGCCCTGGAGAAAACTTTGGGGGCGAGGCAGAAGGCCTTGGAGGATGAAGTCTTCCAAGCCAACACTCAAGCCGAGAAAATGGCTAAAGAGCTGGAGGGTAACTTTCCGCCACTAACTCTCCCTGACTCAGGACCGTTGAAGTCCGACTGATTTATCATGTTCAATTGGTTGTACAGAGTATCAGCAGAAGACCAGGGCGCAATTCTAGGTCCTGGATGAGAAAGTAAAATCTGCCTACGAGCTTCGCAACCGGGCTCTAGTAGGAATAGCTCCAACACTCCAGTACCTTTATCCTGAAGAAAAGCTGCCGTCTGATGCCGACATCCTCGTGGCCCGACTTGACGATATTCCAGCGCGAATCAAGGTCTGGACGCTGGAGGCAGCGACGACGTGCACCAGCCAAGGTCTTGCTATCTATCGCAAAGTCAAAATTCCCCCACCTGAACTTCGAGGCCGTGAAAGAAAGGTTTGCATGCACCGAGGAAAAGGCATGCGCCTTGCTGGAAGAAGTTCGCCCGACTGCTGCTCATCTGGTTAAACACTTAGATCTATAGATGTACTTGTCGCCCAAACGTTTGATTGATCCTCGATATTTGTGATCTCGTTTATCCGAGTATTTAGCTTTGTCCTCTTTCATGAAACGCGTTTGCCAACTGGCCCAGCCTCCGAGTGCCAGGAATTAGCACTTGGCTTTCTCCCCATGCATCAACAAAGTAGCTAAACGTTGTCCTTGGCAAGTACGAGCGCCATTACTCAAGAATTTTTATAATACCCGAATTTGATCAACACATGTAAAGAGAAAAACAACTTTTATTGATGATATAGGGTGCTGTTGACTTCGCACACTATTTAGTGTTGCCTCCGGCTTACTGCTTAGTCGTTTAAGGCTAAGTAGTAAGTCAGAAAAGGGAACTAATTACACAATGGTTGAATACAAGGCTTTTAAGTGTAAAAACGACGTAACTGCTTGATGTTCCATGTATTAGGCACTTCAGATCCGTCTTCGCGCTTTAGCTGGTAAGCCCCCGGGTGGGTCACTTCATCGATCACATAGGGGCCTTCCCAGAGCGGGAAGAGTTTATGCTCGTGCTTCTGATTCCTTTGGAGAACTAGATCTCCCTTGGAGAACGCACGTCCCGTACGTTGCGTTGATGGTAGCGACGCAAGCCCTATCGGTATTTTGCCGACTGGATCATTGCTGCTTCCCTGGCTTCCTCGAGCCGATCAAGATCTTCCTGTCTTGCCTCATCCGACTGGTTATTGTTGAAACCGGCGACCCGAGAGGACCGGAACTTCAATTCAGTCGGGAGGACCGCCTCCGAACCATAGACTAGAAACAAGGGTGTCTGACCGGTTGCTCGACTTGGGGTTGTTCTGAGCCCCCAGAGCACCGAAGGCAACTCCTTTACCCGGCGCGTGGCATACGACATTAGGCGATCAAAGATTCTGGCTTTTAGCTCTTGTAGCACCAATCCGTTGGCACGTTCAACCTGTCCGTTACTTCTTGTATGAACTACTGAAGCGTAGCAGATTTTAATGCCTAGCTCTTCGCCCCAATCTTGGAATTCGCTGCTTTTGAACTGAACGCCATTGTCAGTGATGATGCGATTGGGTACGCCAAAACGTACGACGATGTCCCAGAAGAACTCGCGTGCTTTGGCCGCCGTAATTATAGCAACAGGCTTGGCCTCAATCCATTTGGTAAACTTATCGATGGCGACGAAGAGATGAGTGAATCCGCCTTGCGCTCGCTTGAGGGGCCCACCATGTCCATATTCCAGACGGCGAAGGGCCAAGAGATTGGGATTGTCTGGAGGTCTTGGGCTGGCATGTGAATCTTTCGGGCAAAGAATTGGCACCCGCCACATCTGCGTACTAGATCTTCCGCATCCATGACAGCAGTCGGCCAGAAGAATCCTTGTCGATAGGCTTTTCCTACCAGGGTACTGGCCGCCGCGTGATGCCCACATTCTTTCGAGTGGATGTCATTGAGTAGATCTCTGCCTTCCTGCTCGGATATGCAACGCCTTAGTACCCCGGAACTGCTTTTTCTGAAAAGGTCGTCCCCGACTAATTTGTATCTCTTGCTTCGGCGTGTAATGCACTCGGTGAGGCTTCGATCCTTAGACAGCTCGTCACGAAGAAGGTAATCTAAGTAAGGCTGAATCCACCCGGGATTAACTGACAATACCTCTGCATCAGGTTCTGGTTGCTTCTCTTGATCTTCTCCCGGTGTAGGTGGTAGCTTGATGGACAGCGCGCTCAGTTCTTGGACGAAAACACTGGTCGGGACTTGCGCCCGAGTGGATCCCATCCGCGCTAACTCATATGCTGTTTCGTTATCCGGCGGAGCACGTGTGTGAAAGAGGATCCTAAGGCCTAGAGGGGGGGTGAATAGGCAATTTTAAACTTTTTAAATTATTCTTGATTAAACATCAAATTAATAGTGACCCAATCCTCGTTTCAATTTCCATACAAGCGGAAGCGATAAACGAGTGAATAAAGAAACTACGACATGACATCACAATTCATTGCAATCAAAACAATGGAAGTAAGTGCGGGAATATAAATGAGAGGGAGACACGGTATTTGTTTGACCGAAGTTCGGAGCCGCAACTCCTACTCTCCGTTGAGGCTACCCCTTGCGCACAAGGACCGGCTCGCTCTCGAGCCTCACGCCTCACTTACTCCCGGTAGTCGTTCCGCCACTCCGGCGAGGTGGACTCCGTCACCCGTACACCGACTCAAGAGTAGCCACACGCCAAGGCCTACTCCCAAGCCCACGCCTCCACGAAGGATGCCGTCTTCAAAAGTAACAAGCCCGAAACGCCCCGATCATGCCGGATCGAAGGACTTCAATGAAGCTCGGTATTGGGGTTGTATGATTTGTGGCTTTGGATGATTTGTGGGTGGAGGAATGGCTCTAGAACACCTAATTGATGAGCTATGAATGTGGTAGGTGAAGTGGAGCAGCAAACCTCAAAGTAGCCAGCCACTAGGTAGGTATTTATAGCCCCAAGAGCAAAACTAGCCGTTGCCCCTCGAAGAGGACAAAAAGACTAGCCGTTAGCCTCTACCGGACGCCGTCCGGCAGCGGCTACTGCTCACAAAAATACGCTGATCGGACGCCGTCCGGTAACGACCGGACGCCGTCCGACAGTGAAGATTCGACGGACCGGACGCCCCCAGACGCCGTCCGACAGCGAGAAAACCCATATTTTGAACTTGATCGGACGCAGTCCGGTAACTACCGGACGCCGTCCGACAGAGTGCACTGTGCAAGTGATTTTCTGGTCGGACGCTGTCCGGCTGTTCCCAGACGCCGTCCGACATAGGGTGTTTTCGTGCTGAAATTTTGGGGAAAATTTAGGTGGGTTTTTCTCTCCCTCTAGGAAACTCTCAAGGATATATTTGGGTATTTTAGAAGAGGTGGACTACGGAAACCGAGTTTTCGAGAATTCGCAAAGATCCGGCAAGATCCGAGATATTCAAACCCCTTTTGAAATCCGACGAAAAACAGGAAATAAACCTAACTACTAATCTATACGTGACCTCTTCTCTCGCCCGGTCACGCATTTGAAACCTTGGAGCAGCTCACAAATTTGTCGTCGCTTCATGTAAGGGTTTTGCAAAAACGCCGAGGCTTCGCTAGGGTTCCGAGAAATCCAAAACCCCCTAGCACTTAATAATTATTTAATTTGACATCAATGCCACTAATAAAAATTAGGGCTCAACGATGCTCACAGTGTGTCAAACTTGTCTTCTAACTTTCGTACCTCCTGACAGTAAGCCACCATGCTGTCGCCAATACAAGACCACTCCTTTTAAACTTGGTTAACCATGAGCTAGGAATCCCCGCGCACCATTAACCGCCTCACGCCGAGCGATATGGCAACGCATAGCCCATGGATGAGCGCCTCGTACTCGGCGGCGTTGTTGTTGACGGGAAACAATATCTGAAGGATATAGCGTAGCTTCTTTCCAGTCGGCGATATGAGCAAAATCTCAGCCCCACGCCTCTGAGCATGAAGGAACCATCAAAGTACATCGTCCAGTACTCGAGATTCTCCTTTGCTGCTAGGGTCTGAGCCTCTGTCCACTCCGCGACGAAATCGGCTAGTGCTTGAGATTTGATAACTAATCGAGGCCTGAACTTTATCTCAAAGGATCCAAGCTCGACTGCCTACTTTGCAATTCTTCCGGTGGCTTCCCGATTATGATGTATGTCTCCAAGATGAAAAGAAGTGATCACCGAAATTTCATGCTCTTGGAAATAGTGCTTGAGCTTCAGTGATGTGAGTAACACAACATATAGAATCTTTTGAACTTGTGGGTACCTTGTTTTGGATTCGCCCAGTACCTTGTTTTGGATTCGCCCAATACCTCGCTTACGAAATAAACCGGACGTTGTACCTTCTGGAGGGAGCCCTGCTCGTCCTGTTCAACCACCAGGGCGCTGCTTATGACGTGCGTCGTGGCGCCGATGTAGAGTAAGAGGGGCTCCTGGGGCATGGGAGGGACCAACACCGGAGGCGTGGTGAGGAACCTCTTCAGATCTTCGAAGGCTTCTTGTGATTCCGCTGTCCAATGAAAATCGTCTTGTCGGCGTAGGAGCCTAAAGAATGACATGCCTCGCTCCCCGAGTCGGGAAACGAATCGGCTGAGTGCCACGATGCATCCAGCGAGCTTCTTTACATCCTTCTGACTGGTCGGGGGCTTCATCTTGATGATGGCATTGACCTTTTCTGGATTGGCTTCGATCCCCCGTTGGGAGATGATGAATCCGAGTAGTTTAGCAGACGGGACCCCAAAAATGCACTTCTCGAGGTTGAGCTTCATCATGTATGCCCTTAGGCTTTCGAATGTCTCGGACAGATATGTTATAAGATCCCATCTGGATTTTGTTTTTATGACGACGTCATCGACGTAGGCCTCCACGTTGCGTCTGAGCTGAGTGTGAAAACACCGCTGTATGGTGCGCTAATAAGTTGCGCCAGCATTTTTCAGCCCGAATGGCATTGTGATAGAGCAGAAAGCACCAAAAGGCCTAATAAACGACGTCTTGATGCAGTCTTCCTCCTTCAGACTAATCAGATGATAACCCGAATAGGTGTCCAAAAAACTCAGGAGCTCGCATCCGGCGGTGGAATCCACCACTTGGTCGATGCGGGGGAGCCCAAAAGGATTCTTAGAACACGCCTTGTTGAGGTCGCTATAGTCGACACACATCCGCCATGTCTTGTTCTTTTTCTGCACCAGAACCGGATTCACAAGCCACTCGGGGTGATACACCTCCTTGATGAACCGAGCTGCCTGCAGTTTGGTGATTTCTTCCTGTATGGTGTCCTTCCGATCCGGAGCAAATCTTCGTAGGCGTTGCTTGATTGGCTTCGCCTTTTTGTTGACGTGGAGAGAGTGCTCGATCACCTCCCTCGGAACACTAGGCATGTCCGAAGGCTTCCAAGCGAACACATCCTGGTTGGCACGGAGGAAAGTGACGAGCGCGTATTCCTATTTGCTGTTGAGCCCTGTCCCAATCACGGCTATCTTGACCAGATCATACGGGTTCAACGAGATCTTAGTTTCTTCGACTGCTTGGATGAATGTTTTTGCCTGCTTTTTGACGGGGATATCCCCTTCCTCTTGAAGGGATGCAACCTCCAGTCGGATCTTTTCCATCTCAGCAGATGAGTCCAATGCATGCGCCATCTCACAGCTTTCGCTGTCACAGAGCAGGGACTGTTTAACGTCACCGAGGAGGGTGATTACACCGTTGGGATCTGGCATCTTTAAGACAAGGTAAGTGTAGTTGGGAACGGCCATGAATTTGGCAGTCCCCGGCCTTCCCAAGATGGCGTCGTATGCCGCCTCGAAATAAGCCACTTCAAAACTCAGACTCTCGGTCCGATAATTTTCCTTGGTCCCGAACGTGACGGATAAAGAGATCTGTCCGAGTGGTATCGCGGACGTCCCGGGGATTACCCCGTGGAAAGGAGAGGATTCCTGCCGTAGCTCGGAACGAGGAATATTCATCTGGTCTAGGGTCTTGACGAAAAGGACATTAATCTCGCTCCCGCCGTCGACCAGAACCCTCTTTAATTTGCTTCCTCGCACGACCGGATCCAGCACCAGAGGATACCTCCCAGGGAAGGAGATCCGATCCGGATGGTCCGATCGGTCGAAAGTGATGAGCACCTCGGACCAGCGCAAGTACTTTGGAGTCGCGGGCATAATAGCATTGATCTCCCGAGTGGTCAGCTTTTGCTTCAGCTTGGACTCATACGCATCAGAGCCCCCGAATATGTGACTGATCTCGCGTTCAGCGTCCTGGTAATCTCCGTCAAGTTTCTTGCCTTGACCGTCCTTGGTCGCTAACTGCTTCGAGTCCTCGGTGAATTTTTGCAGAATAAGGCGGTCTTTGGCAAAATGCTTTCCTCGTGGGTGAAAGGGACATACCGAGTCCATGACTTTATTGTAGTCGTTGTCGTTGGGGGCTTTGGCCGATTGCGCTCCATGTTGGCGACCATCTCGTCCCCCTTCCGCTTCTTATCCTTGGGCTTGCCCTGTTCGTTATTAGGCTTCTTCGTGGGGCCTCCGTCGTTACCACCACGATGATTTATGATGGCATCCTCGGCTTCGGCCTCCTGGTCCGTCATAGTGAACATGGCCTTGAGATTGCGGGAGTCGCGGGTCATCTGCCTGATTAACTCCTCGGATTTTCATCCGGCGAAGAAGGCAACAATGACTGTTTGCTCCGAAACGTCTCGGATCTCGTTCTTCTTCTAGGTAAAGCGCTTGATGAACTCACGAAGAGTCTCGTTCTTGCGCCGATGTAGCTGTCCAATCTTCCATATCCCCGTGGGCCTTTCCTAGGTCCCTTGGAAATTGACGATGAACTGCTCCTAGAGATCGTCCCAAGACTCGATCGAGATATCCGGGAGTCCCGTCAACCAGGTTTGGGCGGTTGGGGTCAAAGCGACTGGCAAATAGTTTGCCATGACGTTCTGATCACCTCCTGCCGCGCTGACTGCTAAGGCGTAAACCTGCAGCCAGTTCTTTGGGTCCCTCTCGCCATCGAACTTGTCGATGCCTTTGAGGTTAAAACCATCCAACCAAACCACTCGGTGAAGATCCGGGGCAGTGTCAAGATCATCTCTTAAGTTAGATGGCTTTTTGAAGATCGCCGCACGTCGCCAAGAGGCAGGGGCAGTGCCTTCGCTTTGGCGCCCTGGACTTCGTCGCCGACGGTGTTGGCAATCTCCGTCTCTCTGCTCACAGGGAGACCACTTCGCAAGAAGGTATGCGCGATCAACGGGACCCATCGCCCCTTGGCTTGGAGAATTCAGCAAATACCTTCGGTGGATTAACCCGCTCGCTGTTCGACTTCGCACCTCCTACCGAGGAAGACGAAAAAGGACTCAGCGGGCTCGACCGTACGGACGTGAATTCTATTCCGTCCAACAATAACTCAATGCCCTCGGCTGGATTTCCCTCCGGACTCGAGAACTCCGCTGCGACCTTCACACGGATTTCATCTCAGATTTGGACAGGAGATAACAGTCGGCGAGCGCATCAGATCCAGTCAGATTAATCCGATCAGATCCAACTATGTTCGTGGGTGTCATCAATGCTAGCCAACCCATTGGACAGAGCGAACAGGTCAGCTTCTTTGTTTCTGATTCTGAGTCTGATGAGAGCGCTGAGGTCCGAAACTACCGAGAAGTTTTCGTTCTTGGCGCGGACGATCATCACTCTACCTCTCCACTCGTCGGGTACGAGGAGACCGCCACTGGCGCGGCGAACCCGGACTCACGCTGAGAGGAGGACCGAGATCGCATACGACATCTTCGCGCTCGTGGCCGCAATGTCCAGAACGAGCTTCGCGCAGTGAAGCTAATGGACCAGGACGTCTACACGACTCCTTAAGCAAACATCGTCGCTTCGAAGACTCTTCTTGAGACTATCGCACCATAACTTACAGAAGACAACCCGTTTGCCCAGACCCTCGCTCGAGCAACGGCCATGGTGGAGATGGATGCCATTCAACAACTCGCAGTCGTTCTACGCGCAATCGGAGCAGGGCTCGTGCTACCGCGGCTGGCGATTCCCGCCAATCGTCTACCCATGCTCTTCGACAAGACATAGAAGCCAAGCGGCGGGAGCGCATCGACGGCGAGAAAAACTCTCGTAGCCATCATAGCCGGCACGTTGATGACCCGGCAGAGAGCACCGCCAGTCGGCGCGACCATCGTCACGAGCGTTGTCAAGGCCCGCGCCGGGAGCATCATAGTAGATCCCCGAGGCGGAGGCGGCCACGACCGTTGGAGGGGATTCGGGTCTTCACCCCGGATCTTCGCCGAGTGGTTTGGCTGGATGGTTTTAACCTCAAAGGCATCGACAAGTTCGATGGCGAGAGGGACCCAAAGAACTGGCTGCAGGTTTACGCCTTAGCAGTCAGCGCGGCAGGAGGTGATCAGAACGTCATGGCAAACTATTTGTCGGTCGCTTTGACCCCAACCGCCCAAACCTGGTTGACGGGACTCCCGGATATCTCGATCGAGTCTTGGGACTCATCCATATATCTCATAAAGCATCATCTCATATGCATGAGGTTCAACTATACGAACATTCAGGCATAGAAATAAGTTACAACTTAATAAATCTTAAAAAATGATCTATATAAGCATTATTTTAGGACACAGCCAGATTCTTTAATTTGGCACTCTATCCAATGTCCTACTCTGGTACCGCCCGTCTGGCATCTATACCCATTTTCATTTTTTGTACTCAACTCATGAACCAGCATAACTGCAGAATGTAGAAAACAAAAAGAAACTGGACATCTGTAACCATACCATCAGCCAGCTCATCACCAAGCACTATAGTTATTTGGACACGTAGTGCCTGAGGGGAAAATCCCCATTCACATTCTACGTGCCTTTTCTTAGCTCATTCCCACCACACCTCACTTTCCTCTTCCTCTATCCATCCATCTCCACACCACTGACCGTCATGGTGACCAGGGATTGAGGGAGCAGGAGGCCACCAGAGCTAGGGGAGGAAGGCCACCACCGGAAGCTCGGGCGCACGCGCAAGGAGGAGGCCGTCGAAATTTCTGCGAAAGGAGGAAGAAGGCTCAAAGAATCAGCTAGCCAAATCCCTAATCTTCGCATCCAGTACTCAGATTCTCATATCCAGGTTCATATACGCACCTAGATTAAATCCCTAAACGTAAAGCTCTTGATCGGCATACATACCTTTGCATCTACAATCCTAGCATTAAGTTTCTGCACACCAGAGATTTTCTTTTCATCTCAAATCCACTCCAAGCTTGAACGCGTATTATTTTCCTATAGATCTGTTACAAACTCTAGAAGATCCATTGAAAACAGATCAAACAAATGGGGAAATCAAAGGCTAAATTAGAGTTGAGCAGGGGAAAGGGGGAGTAAAAAGATGCCTTGGTGCTGCTGCAGGTTGCTTGCTGCTGTACGGCAGATTGCCAGTGTTGCTCCTGGCCACCTATAACTGCTGCTGCTAGCTAAATGCCGCCGCTGCAGCTGCATATGCGCCGCTGCTCTACTGCTAGTTGCTGCGTACTGCTGCTAGTTGCTGCTGCATGTTACTAATAGCTAATTGCTGCTAGCTACTTACTACAAATGGTGCTAACTACTTCTTATGAGTTAATTGATGCAATTGCTGCTCCTTATGGGTATGGAGCAGAGCAAAGGAAGTAGAGAAAAATGGGTTGAGTTAGATATAAAAGCTATTTAGTAGGAGATTAATTTTGACGAGAAGTGTTTCAGGTTGAAAGCACTATTAATAGACTAATCTATATGTAAACACCTGCACATGAGTGTAACAAATAAGCACTAAAATACATTGGTTAATTCCACTGGACAAATAATTTTATTTATAAAACTCTCCACAACATCAAGGTGAACAAGGGTAGTGTTACCATCGTATTTCCAATGCATTTATAATATAAGTATCATCACGGTTTCAGGAAACGTGTTAAATCAAGCGGAGGTTTATCCTCGAGAGAGTGAAGAGGCAGCTGAGGTTTATTACCCATATCAAGGCAAGTTATTTTTTGATCATATCGATTGGAATATTTTAATTATACTATTATTTTGGAAATATTGTCACCTCTAGTAGCTGCATTCCAATATTGTTTTCATAAATAAATGTGGATTGCTGAGATGAGAGTAGTGAGTTTCATCAAAGGTGATGGGATCACTGAAAGCTAGAAGTGTGATGGCGATGCCATGCACTGGTAATATTATATAAGTTAATTAGTCTATCATTTGATTCTTGAGTCGTATCGAACATATCGATCATGGTTTTACGAGATAATCAGAGAAGGTTAATCTAAAAGGGTGTACATTCTCCACGTTGCATATTTTAGATAACTAAGAGGGGAAGTGTGGCAAGATTGATTAAGTTGTAACTTATTTCTATGCCTGAATGTTCCTATAGTTGAACTTCATGCATATGAGATGATGATTTATGAGATATGGATGAATACTAACATAATGTAATCATTTAGATGGGTTTAAGAGCAAAAATTCGTTTTTTCAAGTTTAATATCCGAGTTATGAAAGTTACACCTAGCAGATGCATATAAATCGATGTGCCTCTAGTTTTTAGAATTTATTTATGATTAGCTTTAGTTTTTTAATAAAAATATCTTTTCTAATTAAGCAACTTTAGATTATCACCAAAATAAAGGTTACGACAACCGGGTTGTTTCAGTATGCAACTGCAATTAAAATTTTAGAAATGTTTTGAACAAAATAAATAAATCATATAAAAAATAAATTACCTCGATGCATTTCAAATGTCAGTACACAAATGCAGTTAAAATTTCAGAAATGTTTTGAACAAAATAAATAAATCACATAAGAAATAAATTACCTTGATCACTGATGATTTTGACCTTCTTCTGAGTGAAATTAAATATTGGATAGCCATTGAGGAAATATAACCAAAATCTGAATAGAGTTCTTGAGTCTTTAACTGTTTTATCTCTTATCAATCCATCAACAAACAACATCGTTTCTCTGGGCTCCCATCGACAAACTACATTTTTGTAAAATTGTCGTATAAATCTTAGAAGCATAAAAAGGTCCACAAATTCTTCATTTTCTGAGAACTTATGAGCACCACGCATTACCCGAGCAATTTTGTCATTATCTGTTGACACTTGGAAGTTTTGAATATCACAATCAATTCCATTTTTCAGAAGATAGTACATTGCCAAACCTTCAGCCTACTCAGGTTTTTTGTAAGGTATATCATCCATAACTTTGCAAGTCATCACTTGGTTACCATTCAAGATTAGAACAGCAAGTTTGGCTTTCTTTTCTCTATCACTGAATGAAGAATCACATTCACCTTTGAAGAATATTGAAGGGTCTGGAGGGCATTTTAGCCCGTGGTCATATATTGTTGGGCTTGAGGAAGCCATAAATGGCATGCTCCAATCCTCTATCACAATCACATGCCTTTCACTCAGAAAATTAAGATAATATGCCCAATCTTTTTTGGCCATGGTGTACAGATTTACCATTAATGAATACGAGGTTATGTACTCTGGGAAATGGCCCAAGATCCGTTGAAAAGCTTGGTGTAGCTAGATGGTTCTGCTGTCACCAAAAGGATAGGGGCACAATAGACACCTAACAATTAGTGCTGGCCTCACCAATGTATAGTTTCTTTCATGATTGATAAATTCAACTGGTTCTTGCATATCCCTGTATCCTTCTGCAGCATTTCAGAAAAAAAATTTTGGGTATTTGCCGTAGCTAATGTCAAATTGAAGAGTTTCTATCTTTGACCATGTTCTGTTTACAGAAAGTAAATCCAACGAAAAAGGAGGCTCGCCATCGGTAATGCAAACATTTTGCATGCAAGTAGACAACTTAGGCTCAGTTGTGTCAGGTTCAGCAACTTTTGCATTCCTTGGCGTTTCCTGGATCACTGTTTGCAGTCTCTCTTTGTCCTGCTTCGCTTGCCTTTGATTTTCCATCCAATCTTGCTGTAGCTTTACCTTCCTCCCTTGGCTAGACAGCACAGTCTCAGCTGTGTCAGGTTCAGCAACTTTTGCATTCCTTGGCATTTCCTGGACCACTGTTTGTAGACTCTCTCTCTTGTGCTTCGCTTGCCTCTGATTTTCCTTCCAATCTTGATCCAGCTTTGCCTTCCGCCCTTGGCTAACAATCCTAGCAGTTTCTTCCGACTTAACTACCAAAATATGATATCCAACCTTTGGAAGGCACCTTAGCCCCTCGATGACAACAGGCAAAGCAGGATTTCTACAATCTGTTATTTCACCAGACAAGTCTCTTACATTAGTTACACGGCCCCATTTATCACCAGCAACTATATATTGCCCGCTGACCAATCTGCCTTGTTGCACAACAGCTGTTACCAGAGGTCCCCTGATGCTATCCATCCTTGCCTTCAATACAAATGCTTGCGGAGGTCCATATCTTCTCGCATTAAGATCATCCGCTGCAACTCCATTAGCAGAAAGAGATTTTTCAAGTATGAAATGCAGATCAGTGAGCCAAGAGCAGGCTGTACTCCACTTTCAGCAATGTGCGTTCTGTTATTAGCATCAAGTTCCTGTTGAACAAAAATGAAAATATGGGTGCATATCATAAGCTAAAGAAACTTCTTAGAAGCTGCTTGAATACTTCTTGACGATATATCCAAGTGCTTATATCGTCAAGAAGTATTCAAGCAGCTTCTAAGAAGTTTCTTTAGCTTATGATATGCACCCATATTTTCATTTTTGTTCAACAGGAACTTGATGCTAATAACAGAACGCACATTGCTGAAAGTGGAGTACAGCCTGCTCTTGGCTCACTGATCTGCATTTCATACTTGAAAAATCTCTTTCTGCTAATGGAGTTGCAGCGGATGATCTTAATGCGAGAAGATATGGACCTCCGCAAGCATTTGTATTGAAGGCAAGGATGGATGGTATCAGGGGACCTCTGGTAACAGCTGTTGTGCAACAAGGCAGATTGGTCAGCGGGCAATATATAGTTGCTGGTGATAAATGGGGCCGTGTAACTAATGTAAGAGACTTGTCTGGTGAAATAACAGATTGTAGAAATCCTGCTTTGCCTGTTGTCATCGAGGGGCTAAGGTGCCTTCCAAAGGTTGGATATCATATTTTGGTAGTTAACTCGAAAGAAACTGCTAGGGTTGTTAGCCAGGGGCGGAAGGCAAAGCTGGATCAAGATTGGAAGGAAAATCATAGGCAAGCGAAGCACAAGAGAGAGAGAGTCTGCAAACAGTTGTCCAGGAAATGCGAAGGAATGCAAAAGTTGCTGAACCTGACACAGCTGAGAGTGGGCTCTCTAGCCAAGGGAGGAAAGTAAAGCTACAACAAGATTGGATGGAAAATCAGAGGCAAGCGAAGCAGGACAAAGAGAGACTGCAAACAGTGATCCAGGAAACGCCAAGGAATGCAAAAGTTGTTGAACCTGACACAACTGAGACTAAGTTGTCTACTTGCATGTAAAATGTTTGCATTACCGATGGCGAGCCTCCTTTTTCGTTGGATTTACTTTCTGTAAACAGAACATGGTCAAAGATAGAAACTCTTCAATTTGACATTAGCTACGGCAAATACCCTAAAAAATTTTCTGAAATGCTGGAGAAGGATACAGGGATATGCAAGAACCAGTTGAATTTATCAATCATGAAAGAAACTGTACATTGGTGAGGCCAGCACTAATTGTTAGGTGTCTATTGTGCCCCTATCCTTTTGGTGACAGCAGAACAATCCAGCTACACCAAGCTTTTCAATGGATCTTGGGCCATTTCCCAGAGTACATAACCTCGTATTCATTAATGGTAAATCTGTACACCATGGCCAAAAAAGATTGGGCGTATTATCTCAATTTTCTTAGTGAAAGGCATGTGATTGTGATAGAGGATTGGAGCATGCCATTTTTGGCTTCCTTAAGCCCAACAATATATGACCACGGGCTAAAATGCCCTCCAGACCCTTCAATATTCTTCAAAGGTGAATGTAATTCTTCATTCAGTGATAGAGAAAAGAAAGCCAAACTTGCTGTTCTAATCTTGAAAGGTAACCAAGTGATGACTTGCAAAGTTATGGATGATATGCCTTACAAAAAACCTGAGTAGGCTGAAGGTTTGGCAATGTACTATCTTCTAAAAAATGGAATTGATTGTGATATTCAGAACTTCCAAGTGTCAACAGATAATGACAAAATTGCACGGGTAATGCGTGGTGCTCATAAGTTCTCAGAAAATGAAGAATTTGTGGACCTTTTTATGCTTCTAAGATTTATGCGATAATTTTACAAAAATATAGTTTGTCGATTTATGCTTCTAAGAATTTGTGGACCTTTCCCCTACTCAACTCTAATTTAGCCTTTGATTTCCCCATTTGTTTAATCTGCTTTCAATGGATCTTCTAGAGTTTGTAACAGATCTATAGGAAAATAATACGCGTTCAAGCTTGGAGTGGATTTGAGATGAAAAGAAAATCTCTGGTGTGCAGAAACTTAATGCAAGGATTGTAGATGCAAAGGTATGTATGCCGATCAAGAGCTTTACGTTTAGGGATTTAATCTAGGTGCGTATATGAACCTGGATATGAGAATCTGAGTACTGGATGCGAAGATTAGGGATTTGGCTAGCTGATTCTTTGAGCCTTCTTCCTCCTTTCACAGAAATTTTGACGGCCTCCTCCTTGCGCGTGCGCCCGAGCTTCCGGTGGTGGCCTTCCTCCCCTAGCTCTGGTGGCCTGCTGCTCCCTCAATCCCCGGTCACCATGACGGTCAGTGGTGTGGAGATGGATGGATAGAGGAAGAGGAAAGTGAGGTGTGGTGGGAATGAGCTAAGAAAAGGCACGTAGAATGTGAATGGGGATTTTTCCCTCAGGCACTATGTGTCCAAATAACTAGTGCTTGGTGATGAGCTGGCTGATGGTATGGTTACAAATGTCCAGTTTCTTTTTGTTTTCTACATTCTGCAGTTATGCTGGTTCATGAGTTGAGTACAAAAATGAAAATGGGTATAGATGCTAGACGGCCAGTACCAGAGTAGGACATTGGACAGAGTGCCAAATTAAAGAATCTGGCTGTGTCCTAAAATAAGGCTTTTATAGATCATTTTAAAAGATTTATTAAGTTGTAACTTATTTCTATGCCTGAATGTTCCTATTGTTCAACCTCATGCATATGAGATGATGATTTCTGAGATATGTATGAATACTAACATAATGTAATCATTTATATGGGTTTAAGAGCAAAAATTCGTTTTTTCAAGCTTAATGACCGAGTTATGAAAGTTACACCTAGCAGATGCATATAAATCGATGTGCCTCTAGTTTTTAGAATTTATTTTTGATTAGCTTTAGTTTTCTAATAAAAATATCTTTTCTAATTAAGCAACTTTAGATTATCACCAAGATAAAGGTTATGACAACCGGGCTGTTTCAGTACACAAATGCAATTAAAATTTCAGAAATGTTTTAAACAAAATAAATAAATCACATAAGAAATAAAATACCTCGATGCATTTCAAATGTCAGTACACAAATGCAGTTAAAATTTCAGAAATCTTTTGAAAAAAATAAATAAATCATATAAGAAATAAATTACCTTGATGCATTTCAAATGTCAGTACACAAATGCTGTTAAAATTTCAGAAATGTTTTTAACAAAACAAATAAATCACATAAGAAATAAATTACCTTGATCACTGATGATTTTGACCTTCTTTTGAGTGAAATTACATATTGGATAGCCATTGAGGAAATATGACCATAATCTGAGTAGAGTTCTTGAATCTTTAACTATTTTATCTCTTAGCAGTCCATCAACAAACAGCATCATTTCTCTGGGCTCCCATCAACAAACTATATTTTTGTAAAATTATCGCATAAATCTTTGAAGCATAAAAAGGTCCACAAATTCTTCATTTTCTGAGAACTTATGAGCACCACGCATTACCCGGGCAATTTTGTCATTATCTGTTGACACTTGAAAGTTCTGAATATCACAATCAATTCCATTTTTCAGAAGATAGTACATTGCCAAACCTTCAGGCTCCTCAGGTTTTTTGCAAGGTATATCATCCATAACTTTGCAAGTCATTACTTGGTTACCTTTCTAGATTAGAACAGCAAGTTTGGCTTTCTTTTCTCTATCACTAAATGAAGAATCACATTCACCTTTGAAGAATATTGAAGGGTCTGGGGCATTTTAGCCCGTGGTCATATATTGTTGGGCTTGAGGAAGCCATAAATGGCGTGTTTTTCTCCAACCTCATACCAGCAAATAGGCGACCTACATTTTCTTCCATACAAAGCCTCATAGGGTGTCATTTGTATGCTTGATTGATAGCTGTTGTTATATGCAAATTCTGCCAAAGAGAGATATTTGTCCCATGCACTTCCAAAGTTTAGAGCACATGCTCTCAACATATCCTCCAAGATTTGGTTTATGCGCTCTATTTGTCCATCTGATTGTGGGTGATAGGCAGTGCTAAAATTTAATGTAGTCCCTAGACCTTCTTATAGGCTTTTCTAAAACTTAGAGGTGAATATGGAGCCTCTATCTGAGGTGATTGTTTTTGGAACCCCATGGAGGGTGACCACTTTTTCCAAATAAAGCTCAGCTAGTTTATGGACAGAATACTTTAGATTTGTTGCGATAAAGTGAGCTGATTTGGTAAGCCTGTCCACTACTACACAGATTGTATCTTTCTTTTGTATTGGTCATAGGCAAGCCTGTGATAAAATCCATACAAACATCCTCCCATTTCCAGTCAGGAGTTCTTAATGGTTGAAGCAATCCGGCAGGACTTTGGTTTTCAGCCTTCACCCTTTGACAAGTATCACACTTGCTAACATACTCTGCTTTCTCTTTTCATATTTCTCCACCAAAAATTTCCTTTTAAGTCCCTATACATTTTAGTACTTCCTGGATGTATAATGTATAGGGTATCATGGGCTTCCTTCAATATGATTGATTTAATAGCAGAGTCGTTGGGAACACAAATTCTTTCATGAAGCCTAAGAGTTCCTTCGGCATCTATGTGGAATTCTGAAGGTTGATTCACTTTAATTCTTTGAATTTTCTCTAGGATAAATGCATCCTGAGTTTGGCTCTCTTTTATTTGGTTTAACAGTGTTGGTTCAAGTGCTATGTTGTTGAGTGCTAAATTCGAAGGTGATAAAACTAAATTGATTTCCATCTTCTGAAATTCTTTGATAAATTCAGGTTGAAAGTTTTCAAGAGAAAGATGATTGCAATAAGTTTTACGGCTGAGAGCATCAGCTAGTACATTAGCCTTGCCCGGATGATAATTTATGGAGAGATCGTAATCATTGATAAGTTCAAGCAATGTTCTTTGCCGCATATTTAATTCTTTTTGGGTGAAGATGTATTTTAAGTTTTTATGATCACTGAAGATTGTACATTTTGCCCCAAAGAGGTAATGTCTCCAGATTTTAAGTGCAAAGACAACAGCTCCAAGTTCAAGATCATGTCTAGGATAATTGATTCATGGGGTCTTAATTGTCTTGAAGCATAGGCAATGACTTTTTCTTTCTGCATTAATACACAACCCATACCCGATTTAGAAGCATCACAATAAACCACATATTCCACTCCATCCTCAGGCTGTACTAGAACTGGTGCTTTAGTTAATAATTCCTTGAGTAACTGGAAACTTGTTTCACATGCTTTTGTCCATACGTATTTTTTATTCTTCCTTAGCAACTTTGTAAGGGGTGTTGCTATCTTAGAGAAATCTTTAATAAATCTACGATAGTACCCTGCCATGCCTAGAAAGCTTCTTATTTGAGTTTGGTTGGTTGGGCTTTCCCAAGACAAGATGGTCTCGATTTTCTTAGGGTCCACTTTTATTCCTTCTGCAGAAATGATATGGCCTAAGAAAGATACTTGCGACAACCAAAATTCACATTTACTGAATTTAGCATAAAGTTGTTCTTCTCTCAGAGTTTGCAACACGGTTCTTAAGTGTTGTTCATTCTCCTCCTGGCTCTTAGAGTAAACAAGGATGTCATCTATAAATACTATCACAAATTTATCAAGGTATTTCATGTCTATCTCGACGGCTAGTACAGCACCCTCCTTCGGTGGTCAACGTAGCTTAGTTAATTTTAAAATATTTTTAAAAAATACTTTGGTGCTTCGTAATGGCTAATATTGTTTACGACATGAAAAATTACCATCGAGAAAATTCATATGCTCAAATTATGTACGTAAACAGAGTTGCCTATGTAAGGGGTTATATCAGGCAAAGTATTAGTTAGCGTTCTACATAGTTTTATGAAATACGGATAACAGGGATTTTATAATTTTCACGTTTTCACCATTTAATCGGAAAACCATTGTACATAGATCATTGCATTGGAATGTAACATAATATTCCATTTTTAAAAAATTTATATACAATTTATTAGTTTTAAATATGTACATATATTATACGTACCATTAATTATAAATAAAAAAATGTTTGAAAAATTAATATGCAACATGATAACATCTTGTACCATTATTTATTTTTCCAAAAAATTTAGATGGTTTCATATTTTGTTTTTATGTTACATACATTTTCAATTAAATTGGTAAATAAACATGCATCTCCGCAAATTATGAAAAATTTTGTAAAAAAACAAAAAAATATGTGGGCCAGCCCACCACTAGAGCAGATGATACATTATCGATGGCCAACAGCTGGCCGTCAAGATTTAGGAATGCTAATGGGCCGGCCCATGAGACTATTCTCGACGGCGTCCTAGCCGTCGAGATAGGCAATTCCCGCCATCGCGAAAGGCGAGCGCGCGGCTCTGGACGACCATATTTCAACGGCTTTATTTGGGCCGTCGAGAATAACTTAATATAACGACGGCCTTAGCGTGGCCATCGAGATTACTTAGCCTATCTCAACGGTTATATTGTGGCCGTCGAGAATAATTTTGGCCGTCGAGATTCTGCGCGATTCCTGCGGTGGCACTTTTCGTTTGCATATGCTAATTGACATCCATGAGTGACGTGTCCAGCTGGAGGTAGTGCTACTAGGGCTCATGACATGTACAAAATTGACAAGAATTGACCAAATAGGTATCACGACATGAACGGGCACACTCATATATCGGCTCAAGAGAAAAATTGTACAAGATGGGCCATACAGATACAATGCTTGGTGGAAAAACTTCTCTTGTTTCTTTTCGGCTCAAAGCAATGCACTTTGCTTTAGTCGAAGTCGGTCTTGAAGAAATGAGATCAGTTGACTAAGACCTTTGTTTGTCACTCTAGAAGTTGTCTAAATCTACCATATTCTATCAGTTAACACTCTGCTATGCTATGTTTTCTGTAATGAAATTGTGTGTTGTAAGCTTTTAAGATGAAATGTTGTTAAAATTTATAGGATTGCATGATTGCTATATAAATTGGTACTTTTCAGCCTAGAAATTATTTTTGATAATCCCATATGTTGCTTAAAATTATGTTTTCCTTTCATCCCTTATGTTCCGTTGCAAAGCACGGGCATTGTACTAGTGTCAAAAAATTGTTCTGTTTAGTTTTTAATTTTAAGGTTTTCTTCGTTGCTTTAATATCGTTTAACATCAAGATTTAATATTAGGATTAATAAGTTAAATAATTTATTGTTTAAATGTCCTATCTCACCGGCACACATAGATAATCAATGCTACAGCTCAAGAATAACCCTTGAGGTCCACTTCCACATGTTGAAAAAACACTATAGCTCAAGAATAACCCTTAAGGTTCACCATAACTATGTAGGTGTGTGTGGCTCACTCGCCAACAAAAAAAATTGCTAAATTTGTGATCGTCAAAATTTCCGGTTCAGTTTGCCTAAATAAATGTGTCGTTCCCCTCTTTGTTTCTCCCAACTCGCCCAATCCCTATGAGCATGTACATCGGTTGAGATGGCTGCTGTCTAAGCCATCTCTATCCATTGCCATGTCATCTAGAGACAACACTATATACTACACATACAATGGATCGTCTCTAAGCTGTGTATATAATCATTTAATTGAGTGAAATTGAAACAAGGAAAAAAATTAAAAAAAAGGAGCACCGCTGCAATAAGTCCTAGGACTCCTAGGTTTAGGATTTTGGCAATTAGGTGCCACGTCAACCAGGTTAAGGACATTATTTGCTTAGCACTTCTTTTAATGACTTTGGTTGCGTGCGTGTCCGAGGCTCGAGCATGTCAGGTGCGAGTCTCAGTCTCTGGCCGGTCGGTCCCTTTGAGCACTCGAGTCGTCATCTCCGGTTCCTAGTCTAGGTGAGTCTAGAACCTTCGAGAGTGATCGAGAGAGTGCCAGGTGTCCGAGGGATAGTTTGCTTAGAGATGAAGCCACCAGGTGGACCCGAAAGCATCCGAGGTGCTTTATCGTGCCCGGAGTCGTTTTCGTAGCCACCAAGTCATTCCAAGGCCGTAGGTGCAAAAGCTCCCGCTCAAAAGCTACCCGATCCAATCCAATGCCGTGTCGAGCTTATCCGATGGCATGTCATTCTTATCCAAGTTCTAAACCCGACAAAAAGCTAACCAAACCAAGCAGGGGCATCCGAGGGTCGCGAGAAGGAGAGAAGAGAGGCTCAGCCGTGGGACTGCTCCAGCAAGGCCCACTGAACGCGTCCGGTGAGGGACCAGACGGTCCGGAGGCTGCCATTCCAGAGAGGCTGCACATGCGCTATGGGCAAAACAGCCCACCGGACGCGTCCGGTGAGGGACCGGACGGTTCGGGGAGGGCAGGTCCAGAAGGGGTACATGCAGGGTCGCCAGCGTACAGACAAGGCAACCAAACGTGTCTGATGGTCCTCCGGACGCGTCCGGTGAAGGACACCAGGAGCGACCGGACGCGTCCGACGAATTTACAGATCGATCGATCTGAGCTGCTCACGCGTCTGTCCTTGCTCCAGATTGCGCCACATGTCCTAGCTCGGGTTAGGGGCTATAAATAGAGGTCGTGGCTGATGGGGAGAGTTGAGAGAGCTCATTATTTCTTCCTACCTAGGCTTGTGTTCATGAGAGCTTCTCCCATGGGTTCCCCCTTGCCCATGTCCATCTCCACCTAGGGTTAGGGTGAGAGAGAGGGGAGAGGAGAGGGAAAGGAGGAGCAAGGTAAGGTCATGGGTTCCCCTCCGTTCTCCGGTTGTTTTGCCCTATTTTTCTCCACGTTTTGGCGAGGTTTGGATGGTATCCCGGGGTTCTTCTCGAGTGCTCTTTGGGTCTTCCCGTCAGAGTTGAGTCCTCCACCTCCAGTGCTTCACCGGCTACGTCTTCACCAAGCGAATCTCTTCACCGACGAAACCCTTGCCCCGGGCAAGGTCACACGGCTCGTGACCGGGTGCTTCCTCTTCGCCGGAGCCGAAGACTGAGGGAAGCTGCGTCATCCACAACTCCGGGGCGCCGGACTCGTCGTCAAGTTGCCGGGACGCCGCAAGCGACAAGACTCCGTTGTCTTCGTGTCAAGACCAAGTCTCCGTCCACGTCGCTTGTACCAGACACCTTCTTCACAAAGGTCGGCGCCTCTCTGAGGTGCCGGGGTGTCGGGAAAGCCACCGACTTGTGGTGGAACCCGGCCTCGGTGTACGGGTCGGAAGCTAGCCTTGGGCCTTCGCCCTAAAAGCTTACCGAGTGGATTGCGAGCACGGGACGAGAGAGTCCCGGTCTCTTTTCGGGGAGATTCTGCATCGAGGGTAGATTCTTTGCGCCGAACCTCGTTAAAAAATTGGTGAGCCTCCCTTTTATATTTCCGCATTTATAATTCTGTTGCGCTATCTTTGGTGGGATTATGCTTCGGCTATTAGCATGGTTTTAAATAGCCGGCTATAGCTGCGCTATAGCTCCGCTATAGCTTTTTCAGACATCAAACGCTACGCTAAGCACTAAAATTCTGCTAAGAGAGCTATGCACGCTATAGCCGCTAAATTGACCGCTATTTCCGCTATTTTTATAGCCGCTATAGCGCCGCTATGCTACTTTTTTCAATGTCTTTTGAAACTCCAACTATCACTAATGTATTTTGTTATGCTCTACTTCATTCTTACTTTATCTCACATAAAAGGTAACATTATAAATATTGAATTACTAAATAATCACATAAATTAGTTTCTCTATAATGAAGTTGTAGAAGAATATATCGCAATCACTTTTTCTAGGTGTTAAATATGATCTTGCGTGTATACATTAGATTAAGTAGTTATAAAGTAATGTGTTTGCTTCTTATTTAAATGGATATGACTAGTGTTTATGCAAATATTTCATAATCTTATGAATTATGTTGTAATGTGAACTTAAGAAATGTTCCCTAGACTAAAATTTTCCAATTACCATATTTTTGTGCAACAATTATTCCTATTTTCGTGATTTTTTTTTGTAAAACCGCTATTTGCCATAGCTCCGCTGATGCCGCTATTTGCCTTAGCCCGCTATTTAAAACCATGGCTATTAGGGTAGTTTATCTTTGCGCATATTCCAGTAGCTCTAGTTGATTAGATTAGATTAGATTAGTTGTGTCGGTACAATAAATACCAGACTATTAATAGTCCTCAAGAAGACCATGCGAGGGCCCACGCGTCAGGCGGGCGACCAGGCCCTAGCGTGTGGGTGAGCTCCTCAGCGCGCCAAGCGAGGGCCCCACGCGTCAGGCGGGCGACCATGCCCCAGCGTGCGGGCGAGCTCCTCAGCGCGCCAAGCGAGGCCCCCGCGTCAGGCGGGCGAGGTCTCCCCCGTGCGCGAGATACCCCTCACAGGCAGGTGGGCCCGCGCGGCAGGAAGCGTCAAGAGGGAGTCTTCTGGGCGAAGGCTCTCCCCCGCTGCGAAGGACAGGTGCATTAAATGCGACATCACACGCGGATGGACCGAGGAAGAGATGATTACCGCCACAGTGACCTCTGCAGGTCTGACCAACTGTCACTGTGGCTCTGCAGAACTAACCTGCAGAGAGAGGGCTTGCCGTCATCAGACTGGCCGCCCGCGTCAGGCGGTGGGAGATGGGGCCCCGCCTGTTCTTTCACAGGCGTGCTCACACGAGTCAGAGGTCACTTGTGAAGCGCGCGTGGGCGGCGCCGCTCGGCACATCAGCAGCACGATCTTTCGTCTCTCCGGTCTTGTCTCTCTAGTCTTATCAGTGTACTGTACTACCACCCCCTTTGCTCTCTCCGCCAACTCGCGGCATGTATAAAAGGAGATGAGAGAGAAAGGAGAAGAGGGGGAAGCATTCTGTAACTATTTTCCATACAACCACAACATGAGAAGAGCTAAGGTTCGGCAGGAGTAGGACTATTACCCGTCAGGGGGTCCGAAACTGGGTAATCTCGGCGTGTCGCTCCTCGTCGTGCCCGACACTCGAATCGGATCGAACTCGGGCTGATCGCTAGCAGAGTAGAAATCTGATAGGGGTGTGATTCGCTGTGGTTCGGTGAAGAACACGCCGTCAAGTTGGAACTTGAAACTCCAAATCTAGTGGCGGAGCACGTTGGCTGGCGGCAGGGTCGCGGAGCACGACTCCCAGCGGTGGATCGGAGGTTCTCCAACCCCCGGGAAAATTGGATTTTTACCCCGAAGTTCATCTACCTTGGTCTTTTTACCTAGAGTTGGCATGCCTTGGTATTTTTGCCCTGTGTAGACCAACCTGAGATAGTGTTCACTTTAGGGGTTTTTTACAAAATCACCACCTTCTCCTCTACTCCCAGTGTGCTCGACGGCAGCTCAGGCAACGACCGCGGTGGAGGGCAGCAGCGGATGATGGCGACGGCCGCGGTGGAGGGCAGCAGCGGATGTCGGCAATGGTGCGGCGCAGCGGTCTCGGGGGCAGCGGCGCATCGAGGTCGATAAAAGGCGGCGGAAGGCGTGCGATGGCCGACTCGCCGGCGACTATTCTAGCGAAGCGGCGGGGTCGGGGAGCAGTGTGGCTGGGAGAGGAACGTGACGGCGGCGCCAATTCGGGCTAGGGGTGAGCGAGGAGGTGGCGTGTCGTGCAGGGGCGGCTGCCATGGCGGCGTCGCGGCGGCGGCGGCGGCGCATAACAGGGGGTGTCTTGGGGAAGGTAGAGAGGAGATAGGGGAAGGTGAGGACGGCGACACCTTGGCCCGAGGATGCGCTAGGCGTCGATTCGAGGGAGGAGAAGGCGGCTCCCTGTGGCGGCGCGCTCCGGCAGGGGCAGCAAGGGTGAGGCCGCAGCGGCCAAGGCGGCGGTGGCTTCGGCTTGCTGGAGAGGCGGTGGCTCCGGCAAAGGAGGTGCCTTGGCGGCGGCGGCGGCGCTAGGCGAGGCGCTGCCGCGCGGGCGGCGAGCTCCGGCGAGGGCAGTGGCTGGGGAGACGTGGCAATTTTTTGGAAAACCCCCTAGGTACAAAACAATCTTCAGCTGATCTATACAGGACAAAAATACAAGGCATGTCAACTTTAGGAAAAAAGACCGAGACAGTTGAACTTCGGAGCAAAAATCCAATTTTCCCGGACCCGCACCCGTCGCCGCCGGCATACGCCCGCCGGCCGCCGCAAGCCGCCAGGCAGCCACGCTGGCCCCCGGGCAGCTCCCTCCACACCGACGCGGCACCGGCGACGGCGGCGAGGCGGCAACGCCCACCAGGCCACGGCGACGCTCCCTCAGCCGCTCAGTGCTTGCTCGTGGGCCCAGCCGCCAAGGGGTTACGGTTGTTGACGACCGGAGAAGCCAAGAACGACGGATACATCAGTAGCTTCGTGCAGTGTAAGTGCTCTCATGTAGGATTTGGATTAGGATTTGAATTATTTGTTCATCAGGTAGATGTGTATGTGATTGCTTCATGCTTACTGTTTAGGGTTTATGGACTTGTTCTTGTTCTTGTGTACAATCTGGCTTAACATTTATTATGTGCAAATGGGAGCACATCTATGCCTAGTAGAACAAGGGGTTAAAATTTATTATCTTTGTTCCACTGGCTATTTCAGATGTCTCAGCCTGAGGAGGACATTGATCAAGAGATTAGTTCCTGGATTGAGATCCATGGGGCTGAAGATGGAGAGGAGACTGCTGTTGATGCTGCTGCGAGCAAGATCATTGACTGTGACGCCGAGGAGGAGGAGGAGGGAAAGAAGAGAAAGGAGATGACATCCAGAAGCCCTATGTGGCAGCACTTCACAAAAGTCAAGGAAAATGGTGTGGTGGTCAAGGGCAACTGTAAATATTGCAAGCAGGACATCCAGGCGCATCCAGTGACTAATGGTACGTCTGCAATGCGTAAACATTTTAACACTTGCAAGCATAATCCTCGTAGAGCTTATATGAAGCAAGGTGTTTTGCATGTAAATGATGGAAATAGTGTAGGCACTTGTGGTTCTGCTGCTGTGCTGATCTGCAGGGCTGCCTGCTGCATGCTGATTGAGTGGAGTCTATGGACTATGCATTGTAATTATGTATGGTCCAGATTTCATGCATTATGTATGGAGTGGACCAGTTTTCATGTATTATTATGTATGGAGTGGACCAACTTTCATGCTGATTGGTGTGCTGATCTGCCATGTATTATGGATGGAGTGCAGTTTTTGGACTATGCATTGCAATTTGTAATTTGCTATTCAATTATGTGGACCTTCCGAGCCTGTAACCTGCCAATTCTGCTATAACTATTTCGGTTAATTCGGTCATGACCGAAACCGAACCGAATTAACCGAAGATCGAATTGCTCGGTCTTGGTTTTTCTAGAGGATAATTCGGTCTTGGTTTTTAGATGACTGAAATTTTCAAAAAACCGAAGAACCGAACCGAATTATTCGGTTAGACCGAATGCCCACCCCTATTAATGCTGTGCAGTGCTATCTTGGCCTAGGTGTTCTTGTGTTTTGCATTTTGAAAGACATCTTTAAAAAAATTTGCACCAGCCGGGAATCGAACCAACCGGGGCCTGTACCGAAAGCTTGTGTTCTCATATCTCTTTCTAACACCAAAGCCGATTCGACCTCCATAGTACTTCCAAAAAATTTCTGCATTGTTTATACTACTGAACTCCATGCCAATACAAGGAACCCAACTAGGTAATGCATTATCTCTGCACAAAGCAATAGGACAAATTGTTCAGAACATGGTTAATGCAAGTGAAATAAATCAGATATCTGCATTTAGAAATTTTGTTTAGATGTGAATTAAATTGGTTGCATCAAATCTGAAAGTTTAGCATCTAAACTTGATGTCGAGGGATTAATAACTGAACCAAGTAAACAAAAGGCATGTAGTCTAAACAAAAAGGTAAAGAAAAACTTGATTGAACAGCATACAAATTACGAACTATGCAGCAAGTGTACCTCTGCGGAGTGGATTTCCTTCCAGGAGGAGAATGTTCTTGACCAAGAGAAGGCTCTACTGCTCCATTTCCTCCCATGTATATCTAATAAAGCAGCTAGCAATGTGGTTGGACGATGCAGCCTACTCCCTGGTTCGCGTGAAGCCAACGGCACGGACTCAGGACCCAGTTGCCGTGGAGATCGTCGTCCTCCAGCTGCGCCACCAGAGGGTTCAAGGATGGGAGACGCCGACGCGGGCTGATTTCCCGCCAAGTTTATTCCAGCGGGCGGCGCACTCATCTGGGCTGGGCCAAAACTCACACATAAGCAGGCCACATCGACCATATCATCGTCCGATGCGAAGGTGACGGCCAGATTTGCTCCGACTGTGCGTCTGTCGTAAGTTTCGCGACGTCAGACGATGTGCTTCCGAGATTTGGAGAGGAAGATGTCGCCATTCAGGAGGAGGCGAGGGGGAGGAAGAGGTGGTGGTCAAATCGATCTGGATGCATCCTCTTCGCCTTGGGCCTTGGCTCGTGTCGTGGGGATCAGGGGATCGCAGTTTCTTTCCCAATTTTTCCTCTCCTGCTTATTCCTTTTTTTTCGATTTCCCCCCCCACAGAGGTAACGACCTTTGTCTTAATTTGCAAGGTGTAAACTGGTAGTACTAAATGGACGTATTTTGCTGTCTCTTCAATTTTGATTTTTTATCTAATTTTACAGGCCGGATTACGTGCTACCAATCCGTTTCATTTGATTATTATTCAGCTTAAGAGGAAGGGAACCCCAATCCCATTTCCATCGCAGAGATCAACTTCTGATCTAACTCTGATTTGTTTATCGACTAGTATACGCTAAAATTGGATTACTGAGATGTACTGTATATAGCATGGGCGCTTTGACCTAGCTATATAGTACTCTGTATGCAAATTGGACAGTCAACTCAAAACAGCTAGTGATAGAGACGCGGTTGTACCTGCAGCTTGAATAGGAAGATTGTGGCCTTCTTCGACCTGAGCAGGAACAATGCCTTCTTCATCACATTCTTCGGGAGGGGTAGAATTGAGGTCAATGCCTTCTTCATCAAATTCTTTGGGAGGGGTAGAATTGAGGTCTAGGAGTAGAGTTATTGCCATGGCAGATATGAACTGTGTATATACTCCAATTCTTACAGAGTACACTTGTTGCAGATGCGGTCTGGATGTTGGCGAGAGCAATGCGATGGATCACGCCAAGGGAGCGCTCCAGTGTCGATGGCCGGCACGGTGTATTGATCGTCCAGTGCGGGTCGTCGGTGTGCTATTCCTAGGCAGGGATGTTCTGGCCCAGTGCCGGCGACCGGCCGGCTGCTGCACTGCGCAGCGGCGATTGTCGATGCTTTGCTCTAGTTGATGATCCAGTGCCGGCGGCCGGCCGGTGGCTCCACTGCGCAATGCAGAGATTCACTGCACGGTGTGGTGCCCAGGGAGAAGCTTCAGGCTCTGTTTCTTTCAGCTTATAATCAGATTATAAGCTGCAGCTTAAAATTTATCATTTTTGTACCGGTTATATTTTGAAATATTTTATAGTTATTTTTTTGAAACTTTGCACAATTTGTCTGAAAGATCTCAAAAATATTTTTTTCATAATTTTTTTAGCCCTTTAAATCTTCTATAAAACACCACAAGTTTTTCAGATTATAGGTCGTTTGACTTTTTTGACACGTACTTTTGCTAAAACACCACAAGTGCGAGCGGCTGGGCGAGAGGGAACGTGTGATGTCGAGGAGGAAGCTGCAACACGCTACCTAGTTGCTTTCAAATTTCAAAATGAGCTAGGGGCAGAAATGACCATTCACCAATTTGCTTGAGCCGTCTGAAAAATTCCAGAACAACCTGTAAATACGAACGGAGGGAGTACGTTTCTTCTCAGGACATTATAGTTAACACGCGGAGCCGTTAACTTTCCATTGTGTCTTGTAAGTCAATGTGCGGAGTCATCAACTTTATTCATTTTAGGATGGTTCACCCAAGCGAAACGAGGTTCCGCTCAAGGAATATAATGAACGATGTTCGTTTTCCTTATACTGGGACAATTCGAGAATCTTCATTCTCCGAACGGCATCTGCATCATGGTCACGGATCCAAGAGGATGGGATGCAGCTGGCCACGCTGCACTGTTCTGAGGGCAAGGGCGTCGCCCGCGCCGCCGCGTCGGGGAAAGGAGGGGACCGGGCGCCGACGGTTCGCGTCGCGCCGCTACGGGAAGGAGTTGGCCACCGCTGCACGCACTGGGAAGAAGAGTATGGGAGGGTGCAGCCGGGGTAGCTACGATGGCTATCGCGCCGTGGTGAAGACGTCGGGCGCCGAGGAAGAGGAGAGGGGTGGCGCGCCGACCACCACTACCGCACGGACGAGAAGGGGGCTACGCGCCGCCCCCCTGCAGACAGAAAAGAGGGAGAAGTGAGGGAAGAGAGAGGGGAGGGGCGGCACGCCGGCACCCCCTGCCCCCTTTACCTTTTTTCGTTTCGTTTCAACCGCCACCGCAGCTGTAGATGCTCGTACTGATTCCCGATTGTAGATGCAACCTAAGGTTGACACCTGTACCTGTTTTTATAGTTGTCAATTAGGCTTTCCTGATAATGGGTCAAAATTACGCCAGGCTGATGTTGGGCCTTAACTAATCCATGAAAAATATTAATAATAAATTTTGGGGTCGCGGGCTGATCGATGCCATCAAAAAAATTCTCATCAAACAAATGCACCCCACCGATTTGATTCCGAGAAGGACACAGGATGGATCGATGTCAGATTGTTGTATACTTACTTGGGGTGAATTGCGATGAAGTTCTGCCCGCATGAAAGATGAGATGATAGAGCTCGGTCGATAACTCAACGATCAGCCGGGTGATGTAGCTAGCCTGTCGAGGTTGGTCAATCACTCGACGACTAGATGATTGGACGGCTAATACCTAAATAGTCAGTCGACCAAAGTGGACGACAACTCAACGCCCAGAAGAATGATTAGGGCTGACATCTCAACTGTCTAGTGGATGACGTGGTCAATAATTCAACGACCCGATCGATGATGCGACCAATACTTTAATGATCGTGCGGAAAATTTGGCCGATATCTTAACGACCCAATGTGGCCGATGAGATCGAAAACTGTCGACCATGCCGCCTCATAATCGTCTTGGCGGTGCGCTGACATATTCTCAGCAGGAGAGATGATATCAAGGTAAGCTTGATTATCAGGGCCATGAAACACCATGATGTTCTTGAGAGGTACATGGGGACTCTAAAGTTCTTCATACATAACCCACATCGACCTGTGGGAAGCATCATCGAAGGTTATGCAAAGAAGGTAGTGCTCGAATTCTAGCGATTCTTTGTGCAAACAGCAAGTGATAGTCAGATCTATATAACGTTAACTTAGTAGTGCGTGAAATTCATTTGTTCCCACAATTTCCTAAGTTTTGCACTAGCTAGGTTTCCTATCAAGGGCTCCATCACCGCCGTCTCCAAACCCATCGTCGATGTCCCTAGCCTCGTCGTCACCGCCATCCTCCTCGTAGTAGAAATGTCGCGACCCCTTGTGTCTACATAGGGAATTTCAACACCATGATTGTTGGTGATCGGTAAACGGCCCATCCTGGGGCGGGCCTTGGACCGATTCCGTACCGACCCGTCGCATGGGAAGAGGGTCCAAGAAGCCGCTCCCGGCCGTGCTAACGGAAGCGCCTAACCCGCCAGCGGTTGCCCTGGGCTTGACCATGTCAAATCCTGCGTCACCACGTACCTCCCGGGCTATCCTTAGTCCGGGAGAAGGTCCCTCGGGTGATCCGCCTACCTGCGCGGGCAAGTGGCGACAACTACCGTGTCCCACCACACTTGCTCCGGCCTTGACCGGAACGAACTGTATCTCCCAAGGGACCCACAGCCCGGGGAAAGACACGCGCGCAGCCCATCTTGTCGTTTGCCCTCTTTGGCACGCAGCAGATGGTTGTTGCGCTACGCGACGCACCCAACGGGTGGCGCGGAGCTGCCTCAGTCCAGTCAAGGCTATATTGGGGATAAAGGGAAAGTGCTTTCTCCCTAAAGAAGTTCTCTCCCCTGAATCGGCATGTTAAGACAAACACGTGTCCAGTACTAACCCGACCAGCTTCTCCCTGCAGCCTCAAGACCCGACAGGACTATAGGACGAGACAAGAACCTCGCCACTAAAGCAAAGACCAGCGCGGGGCCCGCCGCATCAGCCTCGGGCGGCCCACCACGCCTATAAAAGGAGGATTCCTGGACATTCGAACGACGGCCAATTCAACACTTAAGATCCCGATCCGATTCCATCTGACTCAAGCCCAAGCAACACCCGCACCCGGAGCTTCCTTAGCAAGTAGTTTTAGTCCTTAGTCACCACCACTTTAAGCTCGGGATCAGTGCCTCCAAGCTCGGTCTCGGCACCTCTGTACTGATTTCCACCATATAATCAACGAGACTGGAGTAGAGCTATTACCCGGCGGTGGGGGCTCGAACCAGGATAAACCACTTGTGTCTGCACGGTTTGTATCGTTTTCTCTCTTCTGCTTACTGTATGAAGGATCTGTACCCGGATCACCAAGTCACACCAGGCCCTTGCCCGGGAAGTCAGCGCGGCCTTAGCCCCCGCAGGCTTGGCCGCCGCCTCGAGTTGCTGAGAAGGGTGGTCGTTGGGCCTCACACCAACTACAAACTCGTCTGCCGGTCCGTGGACCCGCTGCTCTTCAGGAGCGCGATTCCCAGACACCGACAATGATCTAATACTAGGCCCATACTAGTACCTCATAATGAACAATTCAGTGGTTATCATCACTGGCATTCCATAATTATTTAAAATAATGGAGTAATTTAAGAACAAACAAAAAGAACATTACAGCAACAACAGCCTAAAGCGACGATATACAAGCAATTGACCTGGACACCTGCAGCTAGTCCTGCACACTAAGTTTGGACCCTCCTGGTCCTAATTATACTTGCAACCTGAGTAATAAAATTATCCGCGATAGGAATAGTGAGTACGCGGCAACCCAGCAAGCAATCCTTAACAAATATATGTAATGGCAAAGATCGAGGGAATTGGCTATTTTATGCAAGACCTATTCACTGGCCAAATTTTAGTTAGTAAGTTTTAATTTGTTGAATGCATGAATCGATCCAGTCAACTCGAACATCAAGGAAAGGTGCATCATCACACTAGACCAATCTCAGCCTACACTAGTCAAGTTTAGTTATTAAAAAGGTGAGACTACATATGAAAACCTCTCGCCCCGTCCATGACTGTGGACACGGCTATCATTATAGTTTTAACTCTTCAGACTGTATACACATTCCCACAAGCCCCATCTCATCCTGAAGGAGATATGGTACAATGCCTTTCCAGCCTAATACGCCTACCACTTCGCCTGCCCTTTTCTTTGGTTTCACCGGCCCAGCCAGGACCCATCGCCATAGGGCGCCCACTACTTCTGGGTAACACCTAGGGGCATTTCCCCATTTAAGCCAATCAGTCTTAAAAACAAACTTATCCCTCATGTATAGGTAGCTAGACCTTCTCCTACGATAGAGGCCCGAACCATAACTGGCCAGCCTACGAGCAAGTGGTTAGTAGGTTTTGTAGGGTACTAGCTAGGGCCAAATGCACTAGCGGTTATACTGTTTAGTTTGGTATAGTAGTTCACAAGCATGAGTTCTTAGAAGAGGAGACCTTCATACCATAACCACTACCCGGAACCACCTCTTCCGGGTCTCCCCCTGACCACATTGCTTTTAGTATATTAGAGTTTAACCAAAAACACCATTACGAAGCATACGCCTCACAATGGTATAATTTATAGTGAATCCCAATGCAGTTCTACCCCTCTAGTCAAGGATAGGCTAGGGAAAATAATAACGCCTTCACAAAGGCGGCTAGGGCACATTAATAGAATATTAATATGTCTAGGAACTCACACACTAGCCTATATGCATGCAATCAATTCAAACAGAAAATAAATAATTTAAATTGTAAAACTAGGAGAGGAACATGTATCTATGCTTGCCTGGTACTACGGTCGCACGCTTTTCGGGAAATTGTCGGTGGCCTCGACTCAGCTTCTTTAACGGTGACGTCTCGGTACAAAGTCCGAGTTTTGATGATCCTCCACTAATCCGTCAGCACCTATGGCTCCGGTGACAGTGAAGGCGACATCCTGACCCGACCCTTGGTCTTGATCATATTCCAAGAATTTATCGGCACTCACGTCTCTGATAAAATACCGATGCGGTCTACACACAAAACGAGATGCAAACAATAAACAATGGAAAATATATTGTAATAAAAATAATAAACAAGTTACTGGCGATGGTGCCTCGATCTTCAAAACACGCATCAGATTTAAGCATACTCAGGCCGAAATATTTTTCCCCTCCACGGCGTTGCTAAACACTCGCTCGGTGAAGTCGGAAATGACCGCACGCAAAACAAGGCACACACGTAGAGGTCGCTGCAAGGAAAATTCCAAAAAATACTAAATTAAGATAGTAGGTAAAATAGACTAGAAGAATACTAGCAAAATTAGTTTGCAGTGATTCAGAGCTACGGATTGAGAGAAGCAAAATTGTGAGGAGGCACTATCCATTGGAAAAAGTGTTGGCTGAATTGGAGGGCCTACCCGAGGGGGTCAAAGAGGGAATCGGCTGGCATCAGGCTACTCCCCTGGTCCTCATCACCCTGTCGTCGACATGCCTCAGATAGTACGTCGAGCGTCTCCCCAGACTGGAAAGATCGCTAAAATGAATTTTTAGGGTTTTGGAACTGGAGACGAAATGCTGGGTTAGGAAATGAATGCTATGGCTTTGGTGGGTGAGAGCTCCTTTATTTATTGGGGTACCAACGTTTAGGGTTTACATTTCAAGAATACAAAGACCCTTTTACCCTCGCCTTTGGACCGTTGATGTAAAATCAACGGGTCCTTACAACATTTGGCCATTTCCAGGAATACAAAAATCCCAATCTACCCCTATATATCTAGGTATTACCCAATTATTCTAGGCCTCCTATGAAGTGCTTGGCCCATCTAGGAGCAATTTCATCAAAGGTAACACATTCATTCTGGGCTTCACCCTTGATGAGCCTCCTTGCACTGAACGAAGAGGGGATCACCATCTTCAGTTGCCCTAGGGATCTTCGGGCACTTTTGCTCTTCGACTTAGTAAGATCTTCTTTAAACCCTCACCCCCCCCCCCTCTGGTTTTAATCCTCGCCTTCCTTTTTTCCCATAGATACTTCTGAGGTCTTCGGGGTCTTCTTTGGCTTTCTAATTATACCTTCAGGTTTCCGTCCTGATTTTCCAAAGAATGGGGAAGTCTTCCTACAACACTCCCATCACGCAACCATACATAGGAGATTGAGTCCATGGGGAAGGAAGAGGGGCGGCTCGGCTTGGCCTTGGCGAGGGGGCAGCCAGTAGCGGCTAGGACGGCACTCCGATGGGGTTTGGTCTTCGACGACTAGCGGCATACTGACATAGCATGGCGCAATGGGCAGAACGGCAGGAGTTGCGTGCTGTGGGCTGCGGCGGCGCAGCGGCATCCCGGCACCGGTGGCTTCTCCGAGCTTCGGCGACGGCATCGCAGTGGCTAGGGCGGCGGCAAGGCGGCACGAGCAGAGCGCGGGAGGCGGCTTCGACGGCGGCTCTAGCATCAGATCGGCGACCGCGCGGTGTCTTGGCTTCGCAAGGCAGGGGCGCGAGCGGTGGCGTTGCGGGGCGGCGCACCGACGACCAGGCTGGTTCTGTTGGGCTAGGGAACGCGCGGCGGTAACATCTCCTGGTGGTGGCACAGCGGCGTCGGCCATCCCGGCGGCAACAACGGTTCCCACGGTATCGGCCCCTCCGTGTTGAAGTCATTGCCAATTGGTGTAAGAGATGGAATTGGGGATGCAATGAGATTAGGTTAAACTCGTCTAGGGTTTTTATAGTGTGGAGAGTTGGGCTTGGGGATCGGGTCCGATTGGGTTTAATCGTCGAATTCGGTTGCTTTGGGATCTCGGCTACAATGGATTCGGGTGAAGGATTGTAGATGGGTCAAGGTATTTATAGGCGATTTGGTCGGTGGATTAGAAAAGAGTTTGGTAGATGTACTCCACCGAATTTGTTTGCTAGGGGTGAGATTCGGTTATAGTTGAATTGATCGGAGCTGAGTTCGAGACAAGGACAAGTTGAGTTGGGTTAGGGTTCGATAATAGCATAACTAGATCTCAAGATGACCGCCGGTCATAAATACTATGCTTAGGGTCAAATAGGGTTAGGAGGAGTCCAGAGCAAGGACAAAATAGGAGAGGGAGAAAGGGCACCTGTCTGAGAGATAGGGTGGTGTAGGCGTGTTTCAGCTTACAGGTTTTTCGGGACCTAATCCGGTTGTTCGACAGTGGGGATGTGCGCAGCCGGCTCACTCCTTTCCTCTCTCTTCTGCGCAAGAACACAAAAACAGACACTCGGATTTACCTAGGTTCAGGCCCCCTGGTCGGTAATAGCCCTAATCTTGCTCAAGCTTCTTGCAATATATGAACTCGCTTTTCTCCAGCGCGGGGCCCGCCGCATCAGCCTCGGGTGGCCCACCACGCCTATAAAAGGAGGATTCCTGGACATTCGAACGACGGCCAATTCAACACTTAAGATCCCGACCTGCACGTTAAATGATCTTACCACTATAGCCATCATTCCTCATGTGCTAGTCTTCACCGCCATCTTTCCTGCCCCTGCTTCCGACAACGGGATAGCTTGGATATGACAGAGCGGCCCGCCTGCCCCGAGCGTCTTTTTGTCACACCATAGTAGACGTGAACGGGATGGCAACGGAGATGGCCACAGCATATCTGACATCACTATCGGGGCGGGGGCAATCATATCATCTGAGTCCCACCTACTTCGTCAGAATGGTTCCGTCGCATTGAATGCTCCGGATTCAGTGTATCTCAGAGAAATCCTTAGCAAGGAAGCTTCCTTGCACCTTCATTATGTATCCCTGATAGTGGGCTCGCGTAACCCTGCTACACCTGTGCGCTCGCCCAGCTCCTGCTCGCCAAGCGCCACGTAACTTGGTCGCCCGGCGTTTGGGGCTTGGTCGCCCGCTTGTGCACCGGATGCCATGCGTCATGGTCGCCCGGTGCCTGGGGTCTGATCGCCCGTCTGGGCGACGTACACCATGCACGTGTCCTGGCCGCCCACCTACGCGTCGGAGCACCACGTGGCCTGAACAAACGGCTTGAACTTCACTTTGTCTGAAACCAGACCTTGATCTATTTGGGCCTGGTGTTTCCAAGTTTGGGACGCTTCCTAATTGGACTCCAGTCCTACTCGGCAGTGAAGCGGAGGCACCACCCGATGTAGAATACACCGATAGGTGGCGTCTAGGATAAGATTAATTTAGTGTTACAACGGACTGAAGTTAGAGTTCCAGGTTAGGTATAGGGTTTGACCAAGAGAGAGGAGATAGGGTTTCGGTCAGGCGAGAGATAAATGGAATGGATAGTGAAAAAAAGAGGAAAGACCTTTTTTATTTGAACTAGTAAAATTGTAATTTTGTAAATTGTAAATTACGATGAAAACAATTAATAAAATAATGTTATATATACGAAAATGATTGTTTGAAAATTCAGGATTTTTGTTATAGGAAAAATATAAATTATTTTACTTAGTTATTCTTTTTAAATAAAACATGTGACACCAAATAATTTTATTAGGTTGTCACACGACATCCTCCCTATTGCTGGCATCCTTGTCTGTAGAGCCTCCCGCCGTCCTCTCTGTCGCTGCCATCCCCAAACCCATCATCGGTGTTTCACACCTCACTGTTGTCATCGTCCACCATGTTGCTGGTCACAAAAAAAATAGGTATGCCCCTAAAGAGTCCTGATTCGTCCTAATTAAAATTAGATTTGAAACTTAGGGTTCTGGAAGACTTAGTGTTTGGGGAAAGTTGGGGGTTAGGAGCTCGATGTTAAAGTCAAATTGCCATTAGTTTGAAATAAATCTTGATCAAAGGGTAGTTGAAACCTTGAAATAACAACAGAGGAAATTATAAAGGGACAATTATGTGCTAAAGGTTTGATTTATCATTTGTATATATGAATATATATAATGCTAGGGAAAATACCCTGTATGCCACTGAAAAAATGACAATATCCTACATGCCACTGGGCCCACATGTCATAGACTCAGACGGTTCCATATGTCATACACACAGGATGTCAAACAAGGGATTGAAATTTTTTTTAGTGGCACACAAGGAATTGTCCTACAGGTGTCTAGGCATGTTGACATTATATTTTGCGTGAGACATATGATGAGTTAATGACTATTTACCTTGATCGGGATGAATCTACTTTTATGCTCATGTAAAGTTTCCACTTGGGAAAAGAATGCGTTGGATAAATTTTTTATGGCAATATACATAAAAATTTATCAAATCAATGTTTGTAAATCGCAAATAATGGTATCTTATTAACACAAGTGATGTTAAGCTAAAAACTTCAAGGGTAGCACTGTAGTTGATAAAACAAACCCATTACATGTCACTATGAATAATAACAAACACATTGGTTTTTGCTTCAAATATGAAAGGCCCTGGCCTTATTTAGAGGCGGCCTTTCGATCGACATGTGTATGGATCTAGCCTCGAATCGAGCAACCTTTTTTATGACAGATTTTCAGTTGAACTTGATGAACAATCCATCGTAATTGTGAATTGAAATTAGCTGATGGTTCTTCTTGTTGGATTGCTTCAAGGTTGGTACTTCTCCCTAAACCCTATAAATATCACCTCTCCTCCTCCCATAGCCATTGTTGTGTATTCTCTTCTTCTTGCTTCCGCTTCTTTGACAATCAATGCTTTTTTTCTTCTTTCCACATGCTGCCATTATTAGATCTCTACCACCAAACACTAGATTAAGCTTAGGGTTCATCGGGTTAGTCCTCCCGAGGTTCACCACATACACCCGAACTTCGAGAAAAGTCAGCCCTATGATAGTTGCCATTAGTCAATTGCTTTGTGTTGCAATGATATTTCAATAAATAATTGGCCTCCCCTATGATTTATGTGCAATACTAAGTAGTAGTATATAGGATGTTTCATCAGTGTTAAGGTTACACCCTTCTAATTAATTTACAAGACTAGTTTCAGCTCTAAGAAGGATACTATTACTACTGATTAAACATTCTTACCCTACTAATTTATTTTATATGACTACATAGTTGTTTGAAGTTTTCTTTTCAAAGAAAATGGTTTTAATTTATAGTTTATGAATTAATATATTTTATCAAGAACATTACATACCATAGCAAATATACTAAGGTGTGTAATGTATATTCAATAACAGTGTTAGTGCACAATATTTCAATATTTAGCAAAATTTCACATACTGCTTCATGACGTATATACGTTTAGGGCTTGATCAATTGTAGCCCATATTATTTTCCAAACACTTAAAATATTTTTATTAGCTAGTTATCATAGTGTCTAATATGAACATAATTATATTATTGGTGTGCAATCTTCTTTTTTTCTAAAGAATCACATAAAACTTGCTATACATATACATGTAATCTATTTATTTAGTTTTTTCCACATCACCCACAACTTGACTCAATGCCATGTGAATATGCAACAAAAATTGTGTCAGTTGATCACAGTTAAGTGTCCACACACATTTCAACCTTCGCTAGTTACGAAACTATTTATCGTTGTTTTCAATACTGCTATAGTATATTTGAACTAGTTAATTACACGACACAACAATATTTTTTACAAAACATTTTTCTGCAAATAGCTTGCGTTCAATATAATGATACGATCATACTACAAACTATTTTGTCACGTGTCGGCCCCCCCTAAGGTGAAATCCTGGCTCCGCCCCTGTTTGTGTTGCAATGATATTTCAATAAATGATTTATCGGTGCAAATAACCTTTAATGATAGTTGGGACTACAATGTTTGGGGAAGTGCTGGAGCAAGGTAGCGAGTGCTACCTAGGTTTTCAAATGGTTTTCAACCTAATTTTGGTGGATGATTGTAAGGCGAGTGCAGCATCACACAAGACTCGAGCCTAGAGTAGGAACCGCCCAATTTCGTAAGAGTCGATTCCTTGCGGTTGTCAAGACTAAGTTTAATAGTGTGACCATTAAGTGCTTGTATGGGCATGCCCTAGCTGAGTATCCTTCAGACTCTTAGGTCAGGCATTCCAATGGGTGGTGTAGGAAAAGGAGATCGACCACATTCTACAAGGCACAAGAGGTCCTTCTTTCAACCGATCACACTAGCACTGTGGTGGAATTTTTGTGGGAATGCCTGAGCTAGGAGAAGGTTGGTCATAGGCTTTGTGATGCTCAATCTCCTTTGGGCGATTCCTAGAGGATGCTCATCTCTCATGCGTAAAGCGTACAAACTTTACAGAGTAGAAACTTCAATAAAAGTTGTGCTTATGTTCTAAGGGCGAGCAATGATGGCATGATCACAATGGTAGTTTTCTCTCTATTCTCTATTTGTTTCCAAAATGGGTTTTGCTATCCTGCAGTAGGTGTTGTGAGGACATGATGAAACCATTGTTAGCACCGTCAGATAGCCAAGTTTGGTGCAACACCGATTGATGCCAGGATTTCAAAAGAAAAGGATTCACAAGATGTTACTCTTTCCAAAAATGGATTCAAAGAATTAGGAGACATTATTTATAACTGGTTATAAGCAAATAACTCTAGCCACTCCTTGGTAGACCTACATTACATTAATCAATTAGCTTGTGATGAGACCCATGTGGTGGGTCCCTTGTGTAGTGATGAATATATATGACGGGTTTGAATTTGATGTGATTTTGAAGTGCTTTGAGTTGCATTTGTGAAACGGACACGAGTTGAGTGTCTGGCGGACGGTGTTCGATGTCGATCGGAAACATCGAGTAGTGACGGGTTTTCACGAGAGTTTCGATTGGACGGCGTCCGGTGGTGTTCTGTCTGCGCTGTCTTGAAAGTGAGAGAACAGTGTTCAGTGGGTCATGTCAAGGTGATACGTGTTCATCGTTGTATGCTTGTGTTGATGTTGAGTTTGGCTTTGGTTGATCTTGTGTGGAGTTAACCTTGCAAGAGAGGTAAGGTGTATGGTTTTGGTATGTGTTCACCTCTGTGATGCAGGTATCGGCGGGTACGTGGCTAACACTTCGCGGGGATAGCTGGAGGCTGGAGTGTCCGGAGGCGTGTCGGCGACCGGGTTCGATGACCTGGCGATCACATGAGGTGGTGTACTCGAGAAGCTTAGCCATGGGAAGGGATCAGAGGCAGCTGGATGCTGTGGCGTCGATAACCATGGTGGTGAAGCTGTTAAATCCGGTGGGCTCAGGAATGGGCTGGCGACCGAGGAAGTTGCGCGGAAGGTTATGGGTTATCCCGTTGTAAAACCCTGGTTCGGTTCTGAGTTACCCAATGGTAATACCCTGTTCGGTTCTGGGTTATCCGGTGTGTGAGAAACCCTGTCAGGTTTTGGGTTAACCGGTATCAAAATCCTAGTCAGGTTCTGGGTTAGCCCGTGGAAAACCTGGTTCGGTTCTGGGTTAGCCGGTGTGGTTAAAACCTTGGAGGTTACAGGTTAGCCTCTGTAAGTAAACCCGAGTGCGGACCCTACGTCGCTCGGTACCGGATATTCCCGGGAGGCCGGAATATCCGGGGGAATGCCCTAGGGCCTGGGGGCTTAGATTATATAAGAGAGGGGGTGGAGGCTTAGGGGGTAAGTTATTCCACCACCATGTAGCCCTAGGTGAGAGAGGTGTGGGGGAGAGAGGGGTCTCCCATGGTGTGTAAAGTGGAAACAATCCTCAAAATTTCAGAAATGAAAATACCAAATTTCTATGTTTCGTGTTCTTGTTTTTTTTTGTGTTCATCCATGAGAGAGGGAAGGGAAGAACATGTGCAGATCGGGAGTGAGAGAGAAAGAGGATGAGAGAGAGAGAGGCCGTGAGAGAAGGGTGGCTAGGGTTTCACCAAGCCGCCGCCACCCCTCCCCTTGGCAGCCTTAAAGTGCATCTATTATTTCTATTGAAGAAATGTGCACAGATGTTATATAGACTAAATTCATGAAGTACATGTTTAAATGCAATGGTGTACCCCTCAAACATGGATATGTTGTAAGAAGGCATCAAGACAAGTAATTATTTGTAAATCTTTATTTATTGAGTCATAGGTATGTCGTACTATGAAGAGAGATTCTACGGAGAAGCATATAAAGGTTCCTAAGTGCTCAAAATAGATATCCTCAAAATTCGTGTGAGTTTTTCCACTTAAAATACACTTTATACCGAACCTACACCATCAGAACATCCGATGGTGAACTCAGTCTGCCTATTTCCAGTGCTATCCAGTGAGCAGTCCATCGGAGGTGTACCCCTCAAACGTGGATATGTTGTAAGAAGGCATCAAGACAAGTAATTATTTATAAATCTTTATTTATTGAGTCATAGGTATGTCGTACTATGAAGAGAGATTCTACGGAGAAGTATATAAAGGTTCCTAAGTGCTCAAAATAGGTATCCTCAAAATTCGTGTGTTTTTCCACTTAAAATTCACTTTATACCGAACCTACACCATCAGAACATCCGATGGTGAACTCAGTCTGCCTATTTCCAGCGAGCAGTCCATCGGAACATCCGATGGCAGTTGAAACATCCGACGTGGGTCGGAACATCCGATGCGGGATCCTCTGCAGCAACGGCTATTTTTCGGGATTCTCTATTTAAGCCCTCCTCTAATACCTGCCAAAAGGTTACACACTCTGATTTGAACCTAATACTCTTTCATCATCTCTCAAGAACACTAGCATTTCTCTCTCCTGTTCATCTTGTAAGATCTAGATCTAGATAGATCAAGGCACCCAAAGTGCTCCACGAATTAGAGACATCCAATTCTTGAGCACTTAGCTATTCCTATTTTCTTCGTCGTATTTGTTACTCTTGGAGGCTTGAAGGGCTCCTAGATAGCTAGGTATCACCGGTGAGCCGCCGAGCTTTGTGTGGTGTATCTCCGGAGTTTGTGAAGATGTGATTCTGCCTCCGCAAGGAAAAGGATTCATCTAGTGAAGGCTGGTGAGTGCTGTGTGCATCACAGGGAGGGGATTAGGGTCTTGGTGATTCGGGCTTTGTGCCTTTCCGAACGGTGAGTAGGATCTCCCTTCGAAGATTCGAACATCGGTAAACAAAAATTGCCGTGTTCTTCGTCTTGGTCTTAAATAATTGTTTTACTATTGATTTGTGACTTGTTCTAAATATTTTTGAATAGATCTAAACTTGGTTTTGCGAGGAATCAATTTTTACTTTAGGTATTCGTCAATTTCAGAACAGCCTAGATCGGAACATCCGACATACATCGGAACATCCGACCCTGATCAGAACATCTGACACAAGGGTCTCTGGACCAGATCGGAACATCCAACCTGCATCGGAACATCCGATGTACTGGTTACTGTTTAAGTTTATTATTTCTACAATTTTATTTTATTCGCATATTCATCCCACTCTAGGCGGTATATCAATCCTTTCACAGCCGCCGGCCATGCCCTCCATGAGAGACTCTCCCTGGGCCTCTCTATGAGAGAGGCCCAGGGAGAAGGAGAAGAGGGGCGGCTAGGTTTCCTCCTCCCATCCGCCACCCTATCCTTAGCCCCGGCCATGGTGTGGAGAGAGAGGGCCATGGGAGAGGGAGAGCAGGAGAAAGGGAGGTCGGGCTTGTGCCCCGGCCGGCCACGGCGACGAAGCACAGGAAGGTGGCAGCATGGCGACCGGCAGGGCGGCGCCGGCCTCTGGACGGCAGCAAGACGGCGGCGCTCTACTGGCGGCGCGGGCTCCAGAGGAGGTCCCCGAGGCACCGCTGGCCATCTCTTGAGATAAGAGGAGCCACGGGTGGAGTAGGAAGAGAGGAAGGAGAGAGGATGGGGCATGGCGGTCTGCACGGGCTGCTCCCAGATCAGTGGCGCACGACGAGGCGGTGGTGGCTGGTCACAGCGACGGCGTGGCCACACAGGAGGGGTGCTGGCTCGGCCATGATGGCTGTGAGAGTGGTGATATTTGGGCAATAGCTGCTGCTGTTCTTGTCGATGGAAAATACTCGGCAAATGGTATTTACATTGGATGAACACTACATGCTCGATGATATGTCAAAGAGCATCAAGGCACTATGGGTCTTAGTTCAATAACACATTATTCAAGAGGCATGCTAGGTGTTCATCGTATTATCAAAGAGGGTCATCGGCGGTGATGCTGTTAGTGATAGGAAAATTTGTTGAGCTCCAAATCAACCCCCCTCTAGTCGCCGATCCAGTCTTGCAGCTTGCAAGTATGTTAAATATACTCAACCTCATCTTTCAACCATGGGGTTGCTTAATCCAACGAGCAGTTCCTAGATCACAATGTTACGAGTCGAAGGAGAGGAGTACTAAGAGGAGGACTTCGTCGCTGGTGTGCTAGACAAAGACTTTGACGATGTCTAGGAGCTTGCCCTATAGCTTGCCTATGGGATATGTTTAGTCACTGCTACATTTCAAAGTTGAACTTATAATTTAATGCTTTCGTTCTATACACGCGAGCCACTACTTGTAATAATTGCCACGTTGGCATGCACACTAATATAATAAATTATTTCTATGATTGTGTTTGATCTAATGTTCTAAAAGCTGTGTGTACTAGCTTACTTGATATAGGGACTACTATAGGTAAGACACAAAAGAGATCTGACTTCACTTTCGGGTTTGAATAGATCTATAGCACTAATGTGTTCCACCGTTATTCAAGAGGCTAGAGTGTGTTGTAGGGGTGACACCCTTGGAGACTAGAGTCTTAATCAATACGCCACCGAGCAAGGATTTACCCGGAACGCCTTTGTCATCCCCGGTAGCTACCCACCTCCGTGCAATGGGCAGTTGATACTTGGGGTATGCTTAACATGAAATAGCTGTCCAAGAAATAAAAAGCTCAATTTTCGTCGTATTCGTAACCTTAAGAGAAAGGCCCTTTTAGGTAGTTTTCCACTTAGGCCTTGTTTTTTTCAGCATTTCGTACCGTTGGTATTACTGTAGCAAATTTTATTATTTTTATATAGCCTATATGCAAGGTTCTAAAAATCCTGATTAATCCCCGATTAGTCCCCGATTAATCTCTAGTCGATTGTCCTCCGATTAGAACCGATTACCGATTAATTCCGATGAATTATGACTAGTGCTGATTTATGTGTCCGATTAATCCCGTTTAACCCTAGTCCCCACCTTGCCGCCGAACTAGCGACTAGCGACTTTTATAACCTTGCCTATATGTTGTGATAATTTTTAACGATTTTTTCAAGGCTTTTAGTAGTCCTTCCAAACATCTTAAAACTATTTTAAATTTTTTTTATAATCTTTAGACCTCTTTTTAAGGGCTCTCAAATTTGCTGTAGTAATACACCAATACAACGATACGCTAAAAATACAAGACCTTAAGCCTCGGAAGCTAGGTATCTAGGATTGGTTTACGCCTTCCCCGCCCAACATCGCAAACAAGAGACACCTATTGAGAAAAGCTCCCCGGGCTTCCAATCCATCCGCGAAAATGATGTTCCCCTTATGTTCTTGTCGAAGGCATCGAAGGCTCGAACCTCGGGCCACGAGCATGTCTGGAAGCCTAATCACAAGACAATGGCTCTTGCGGAGTATTCGGGACGCACAAAGCAGGAAATTGCTAAGATCACGGGGCCGTGAAAGATGTGGCGTAGTCAACGGCAAAGGTCGTGGGCATTAACAGTAATGCCGTATTAGGCGCATGTACTACTATATACATATACATACTCTCCCTCTGTGGCGGAGTAAAGAGAAGAAATCCAGCCCACAAAACATACATATCTCGCACTCATTTTTCACTCGTAGAAGAATACACCGGAAGTAGGGTAGTTATCCCCATGTTTGAGAGGTCTAAACCGGAATAAACATCATCCCACTTTTTCACATTGCACGTTCATATCTGTTAGAAGTTGATGTCGAATATGTGTACGAGTAGGTTACAAGAACTCTGTGTTGTAATAGGCATGATTGGTTTAGAGTTGTAGTCGGACTCTTGCCTGGCCTCCACTATATAAAGGGAGGCACCCCTGGTGTAACCACGAAACAACTATGTAGCGGCTTAGACTCGTAGAAGGTCGTGGCCGGCTTGTGGCCGCGACCCACGGCGGTCGGCTGTGTTGATGGGGAGGAGCGCCCATAATCATTGCCCTCAGATGTAGCCTGAGAGGTGAACTGCGTTACCAAATATCGTGCTTTCGATGTCGTTTCAGATCTAGTATCGACGTCCTGTTTTTCAACAAGTGGTATCAGAGTAGAGGTTCGGCGATGTGGATGATCTTGGAGGAGGCACGAGGATTATGCATACACACGTGTGCCGAAGGAAAACGCTAGATTCGGCGCAAGGTGGAGCATGTCGGCGATCGACGAATCGATCGGTGGAGTCGAACACTCCGGGCAGGTGGCCTGGAACGTTCGATGGGCTGCTGTTGGCAAGGATCGACCAAACGTGGTGATTGGGCCGACAACGCGGCTATCGAAGACAGGGGCTTCGGCGCTCGCGATCGAACCGGCCACCAGACGTGGCGAGACGGCCGGATAGATCGAAGCGGAGGAAGCGTCGCGGAGAGCGATGCAACCGATGTTGCACAAGAGGCGGCGTCATGGCACTACTAGCGGTTACCGTGTCGTGGACGTTCGGCTAGGCTGCAGCATGTTGCCGTGTGCAGAGAGCATGCGGTGGCGCGCTGGGAGACGTGCTTAAGGGCTAATGGATTGGATCTGGAGGTGGATAAATTTTTTTCGGTGGATTTTTTGGTGGCTGTTGACGTCCTCGGTGCACGGCAAGTGGCTGTTTCTGGGTTGGTGGGCCCCAAGGCGATTAGTGCACGTAAGCAGCACGACAATGTTTTTCTTTTGGAGGCACAGCCAATGCATGCAAGGTTAGGCCCCACGATGGGACCCACAGTGGCATGCAGTAAGAAAATAAAAAGGATGTGCTGTGAGTGCATGGCTATAGCGCATGTGGGTGTTCTGTGCAGGGAGTTTTGTGCTCTGCAGATCGACGAGTAGAGAAGCAGGCGCACTGCGTACAGGCGGCCCGTGGCGCAGGTGGGCACATCAGACCAGATCGGCACGAAGCGTGCAGGCGCGTCTCGAAACTGGGTCGGACTGGACCTTGTTGAGAGAAATTGGTAGGCCGAACCAAGAAAAAGGAGAGAGAAAAAAAAGAGGAAAAGAGGAGCCCGAATCAGAGGACAAATACAAGTCTATTAGGACTAGAACTTAACTCAAATTTTGGGGCTGCCTCACCACTATAAAAAAGGGGTTCAAAGGGGAGCCAAACCCAACAAATCCAAAAGGCAAAAGAGGGCTTCTCAGAGAGAGAAACTCAGATTTGCATCAAGCAACAGCGAGTTTTTTAGCACAGTTTTTCGGAAGAGGCAGCCGTGAGAAAAAGACGTGCGGGTTCCGAAAGGAGGCGTTCTAGGAGGCTCTGTTGGTGATCTGTCCGAGATGACGGGCTGGTCTGGCGATAAACCTATCGACAGTGATGAGAAGAACAAGTAGCTGGCGCAGGTGGAATCGCAGATCGGCAGGATGAAGCCGACGGGGACCAATTTCGGCTTGGTGAAGTTCGACGGTTCTGGCAACTTTGGCTTGTGGCAAATGAGGGTCAAGGATCTGCTGGTGCAGCAGGGAATCGTGACGGCTCGCAGGGAGACCAAGCCAGAGAAGGTAGGAGACAAAGACTGGGAGGAGATGCAGTTGTAGGCAGCCGCTACCATATGGCTGTGTCTCTCAGATAAGGTCATGTACCATGTAATGGAGTTGACAACACCAAGGGAGATTTAGACCAAGCTGTCCAGTCAATTCATGTCCAAGACTCTGACTAGTAAGTTTTATCTAAAGCAGAAATTATATGGGCTGAAGATGCAAGAAGGGGTAGATCTGAAGGAGCAGTTGATGTTTTCAATCAATTGGTCACTGATCTAGGCCAACTAGATGTGAAGATTGATGATGAAGACAAGGCCATAATTCTGTTGTGTTCGTTACCTTCGTCCTACGAGCACTTGGTTACGACGTGCCTTCGGTGTCGTTTCAGATCTAGTATCGACGTCCTGTTTCTCAACAATATCCTTTCACCATCTTGTAAGAGGAAGTAAGATCATTTGAGCATTAAGATCGACATGGAGTCTCGTTTCTGATTGTCGACGCACGCATACCCATATCCACGGTGTCGCACATGTAGAAGATGTCCCACAGCTCTGGGGAATGACCCAAATCCATATTTCTACTTTGCTCACTCATTTCCACATCCAACAAGTTGACTTATCAAATGGATACTGATTTTTCTCTCAAAAAAGATGGACACTGATTTAACTATCCTACCAGCACATATAATTAATTTTTTTAGATGTTATAGTTTTGGCACGTTAACCATTTTAGGAGGGTCTTGTCTGTGGCGTTTGGACAAACTATTCTACACGAAAATAATAAGCAGCATGATTCAAATACGGGCATTTCACGTATAAATAACTAAAAAGTATGCGATACACAATAATTAGAAACTCGAAATGTATCAAAGCATAGAAAACCTTCATTTTTCCGCTATTTCTTTGGATTCCGGGTAAAAAAAATTACAACTATTCCTTCTCGGTGGATCCAAAAGTAGCTATTTCATCTTCCATACATCACAAATATTCAATTGGAAATCAGATAAAATGCGTGAAATATGAATGCAAGGGAAAATAGATGAATAAGATTTTATAAAAAAGAGTTGAGTTAACTTGTATCCTGATGGGTTGTATGATTTAGAATATTTTAGAAAATCTTTTCTTCTGATTGAGTATAGAAGGATAATTTGGGTAGTATTTCAGTAGTTCTCCGGATATCATGAATCTATTGCGAGTGTATATGAGAAACTCAAGAGTTGATCAATAAATATTCTAGAGCTCGGGTCGACCACAAATACTTTGCCAGAGTTTGAGAAGAAAATTATTAAAGATATATGGATGAAAATCTAAAAAATAGGTTTTTAAATAACTGTTTACACTATTATTTTTTAATGTTCTTGAGATTTTTAGTAATTTTTTATTGTTTTTAAAACAGTTTTTTATCAACAAAAGAGGTGAAATTGATTTATTTAAGTCATTTTATTATTGTAAAGTGGGATTTTATTTTTTTTTTATTTTTTAGATTTATGGATTTTTTCAAAATATTGAAGGTGATTTGATAATTTAAACAGATTCAAACCGCATGACTAAATAAAGAATAAAGAAAGAAATTAAGTTGGAACAAGCCAACAGTACTGGGCTTGGGCCAGTAGGGTTGTGTAGCTAACGATTGAGGCCTAGGCACCATAAGGGGCGCGATCATGTCGGCTAAGAGATGGGAGGCCAACAAGCTGGGCTCGACTGTTAGGGACAGGGAGAAGAGGAAAGGAGGGTCTTCGAGCAAGCCGGCGGCGAGAGCGAACGGTGGGTGAAGTCGAGGAACGGATGACAGAATGAGAAATTGGGAGCACTGTGAACCTAGGGTGGCCTTGTTGGTGCTTGGAGACGCTAGGTGTGGCCTAACGGTGAGGTTGGGGCGGCAGTGCTCATGGGCAGCGATAGGGAGGGGGCTCCAGTGATCATCGGTGAACATGGACGACAATAACAACCTCGCGGCATGGAGTGGATGCCTTCTTCTTTTGGCATCGAGGCTTGAGGTGATTGGGAACAACAGGGAAGCAATTCGTCCGAGCTAGGATCGCCATTTCAAAGCGGCAAAGAAGGGAGGTGGGGTGGAAAAGAGAGCTTGAGGCAATGCGGTGTCGCCATAACCCGTTATATAGTTGAAATGCAGGGGTGCCGTGCAATCATAGCTCAACCATGGAGGCAACGGTAGAATGTGGCGGCAATGGATTAGGTGGTCGTCTTGGCTAGATAGTGATGCAGAGCTGGCGGATGATAATGCTAACGCGAAGAGCTATCCTTTGGAGGCAAAACTATGGCAAGAGAGATTGGCACCGCGGCAGTGTTTCCTATAGGCGGCGCCGGAGAAATGGAGGCGCTGAGGTTTTGGGTGAGGCGGCGGCGACAAGAGGAAGACAATAACCCATGACCATTGGATCCAAGTCGAAACCAATGGGCATCGTTGGATTTCACTTATCCAAAATAGTGTAGGCAGCCAGGGAAGGAGGTGACGTGGCCACTGTGCTATGCATCTGATCAGAAGTGGATCAATCCGAGCCACCCGAGGTCACTTAAAGGAATCATTAGGTTGATGAGCCTTGGAACATGGGCTAGGCTGCTACTGCATCGGAATGGGGGTTGATGCCCAAAGCGCACTCCCTAAAAGGGAAAGCATATTTCTAAAATTTTTTAAAATGAAAGGTCGGGCTTATAATTTTAGAAATGGTTTCCACAAAATATTTAGAGCTTCTAAAATTTATAGAAAATAGTGGAGACTCAGAAAAATACGAGGAACATTTATAAAAAAATATTTTTGGGAAAGAAATTAAAGAAGAGGTAATTTCTTAATGGATTAAATAAGAATTTGGCATGTATAATTCCATAAAATTACAAAATGATTATAGGGGTGTTAATTATGGTATTTTACGAAAAAAATCAAGCTAAAAAAGGGGTATATTTTCGGTATACTTACACTAAACGCCACCTGGAGCCGTCAGGCCGCGCCGCCAGGGCCATGTCGCATGATGGCCGCCGCAGGCCACCGCGTCGCGCCGGTTTGCCTCCGACGGGGCCAAGCCGCCGCTACGCGGCGTCACGCGCCACACCTCGCCGCTGTTGCGTGTTGTGGTCGCCGCGCGGCTCCGCGCCGACCGCAAGCAAGCCACATGGCCGTCGCGCCACCGGGGGCGCCTACACAATATGAGCGGTGCTACCGTCGTGGCCTGCACACATGCAGGCCTTTGAAGCAAATCCATCAATTCTAGGAAGGAACCAATCTACTGATACTATTGCAGGATTGCAGGCAAAACTAAAAAAAATTGAAGAGTGACGTATCAATTTGAGCAGAGCGAGTGGGGTTGATCGTATGTTATATTACTTCAATATTCGTTTTTTTAAAATTATATAGATCAATCTCAAATGAACAATCTACATATGTATGCAGAGAGAACGCGTAATCTTAAATGAACAATTTCAGGAATAAATATACATGGAGAGAACACAACATACATTTTTATTGATCTTTTTATTGATCAACTGATTAATCATTTGTAATGGTGTCTTTCATATTGATAGTAATTCCCAATTTATTTTTACCTCCAATATCCTAGAAATAACCTTAATGGCTAGACATATCTAATATGATTACAACAGTATCATTTCAGGTTCTAAATTGTTTTGAGCACCGCGGGCCCCACCACGAGGATCAAGGATATTATAAACCATTACCGAGGATATTGTGAACCCCTTTCTCAGGTGGTAAGTTGAGTAACAACAATCGCAGCAACCTCCATCCCACGAGAGCGGCGGATCAGACACCGGTATACTCGCAATCACGACACAAGCACTGAAGCACGGGCCGTCACAACCAGCATGATTGCAAAATGATACTCCCATTATTTGTTTTAGAAAGCATAGAATCAATCAATATGATCATCGAACCCAGTATAATGCGAAATCAATGTTATAAGTTTATAACAAAGCAAAACAGCGCACTAGCTTTTGCCAGGCCCTCGGGTGCGGCGGTGCACATCACCAGTACACAGCAGACACAAGAACTATCTATTTTTATAAAATCATTCAGCCAAAAAAAAAGCTACAAAAGTGTGAATACCATAACCTGCATTTCATTGCAAAACCGAGTCTTTCCACTGGTATTCACAGCTTAAAATCTGAATGAACCCAATGCGCCCTAGTAAACGACCAGCCAGCCTGATGATCTAATCAGCACCTCAAGTTCCTAGTAGCTTCCTGATTTCAGTTTTCTGCTCTGATGTCAGCCTTGAGGGGAACTTGATGTTGAATTTGATCCTAAGATTCCCCTTCTTGGTAGGATCCTTTGGAGTTGGCATGCCCTCTTGGGGAACAACTTCCTCATAGCCAGGGTAAACGATATTGTTTATTGGTACTGTCAGGTTCCTGCCATCTAATGTTGTTACATTAACAGTACATCCGGTCAAGGCATCTGCCAAGGAAATCTTCTGTGTCATAACCAGATCATTCCCCTCTCTTGTGAACTGATCATGTGGCTTCTCATCAATTACAAACACAATGTCTGCAGGAATTACATGCGGAGACTCATTACCCCTTTCAGGAAAAGTAATTTTCGTCCCTTTCTTCCATCCAGGTTTTATGTTAATTGTTAATATTTCCTCGACAACCATTCTCCTGCCAAATAATGAAAATACACTATTAAGGCATAAAATGAAAATAACTAACAGCATCACATTCACAGACTACCTAAAAAAATGGCATGCCAAATACACAAAACAATCCATCAAAGATATGTAACAGAAAGGAAAACCTTAAAAAGATTGAACATATTTCATGAAGCACCTTGGCTGAGTTATCTTGTTCTAATGTTTTCCCTCCAATATGAAAGAAATTACTTGTCCTCATAATGGAAGTTAGTGAAAGGAAGCCAAAATAATCAATTCATCGTAAGGTACCAAAATGGCTCATGCATAAGCAAGAAAGGGCATCAAGAACTAGAGACCCATTTTCCAGGTTAGAAATCAATGTCAAAAAAATAAAATTGATAAACGTTGACTCAATAAGGTCTTCAAATAATAGTAGTTGAGAGAGCCAAACAACGATAGGGAACACTTGATAATAAGCCAGCAACATGAAACAGTTCAAGTCAATCAGTTGATGAATATTAAGTCCATGTCATGAGGAGTTATTCTTCATATTGAATAAAGTGATGAAACAATTATATGGGAAAAAAAAAGCTTCTTATAAGTAAAGAGAATTTCAGAATGAATACAATCAAATGATACATGGGTCAATCAATTATTCAAGTGCCGCCAGAAATTTTAATTTGGTTCCTAACCAGCTAACATGAGAAAATATCATACTACAAGCTCTTAAACTATGAAAAAAAAATCAATGCAATCAAACTAGAAAAGAATGTAAATGTGGCAAGATGCTCATCACACGAACCCCTATAATCAGCATGACCATGACTGCCATACAGTGTATGCAGCACGCTTATGTGGCAAGGTTAGTGGATAGGCATTGTAAATATTATTTCTGGTAACAGTAATACAATACAATGATTACTATAAAAACTGCAGAGTTCAGACTCAAAATGTGGAATAATGTAACAATTAACAAAGAGTAGATGAAAATATGCTACGAAACAATAATATAGAAGATCATTCCAAATTTACAACTAGGGCTGGACCAAAAGCTCGGGCTCGACGAGTTACACGAAATCGGATCGAGCTCGGACTGTATTTGAGCCATTCTCGAGCTCGGTTATTCATCAAATCGATCTGGAGCTGCTCGGTTCTAACTCGAATAAACTTATCCACCCGATCTAGCCCAATAGACCCCGCATTCCCGGAACTCCGCAGATACCCAATGACTTAACACATTTTGCGGCTCACTCGGCCAATTGGCCACCCAACGACGGCCTATGGCCTAGCCCAGACGACCGCAACAAGGGCACCTACCCGGTCTCCCCACCTCCTCTCAAGACCCAGACCGTGACCCCCCATCTCTCCCCAACCCTGACTCCCTACGCCACCCCCAACTCACCTTAGACCCTCTTCGACCGCGACACACCCACGCCGCCACCTTCATGACTCTCCTCGGTCTTATACCCAATTGCCACCATGCCACGACATGCCCCTATTCTCTCCCCCAACAAAACCCTAAGTCTTTATGCATGGCAGTGGCACAGGTGCACGACACGGCCAGTCGCATCTTCACCGCTACTCTAGACGGTGTAGGTGTGCCACTACTCTTTCGGACCTACACTGGCGCCACCATCTTCCTTCAAGGCAATTCGATGATTTTTCGAATGAAAAATTGAGGTATTACGTGTTTTCGCACCAAACCGAGCCAATCTCAAACTTAATCGAGCCTCTATCGATCTCGACATCGAGCGTGACGCAGAGCTCGATATGAACGCAATCCGAGCTCAAGCCTAGACACCTTCAGATCGCTCAAGATCGGCTCGAGTCCACCCCTATTCACAACGAGTCAACAACATCAACAATAAGTTGTCTAAATATAAATTGGAATGACCAAATAACATTTGCGCATCGAAAAAGGTGAAATTTGCTTACTTGATAATGACTTCACCATTATAGTCAGAAGATATGCCAAGCCGTGTACTAATGGCAGAGCACTCACAAAAATTACTAGTAATAGGCAAATAGCACAAAATGCCAAAGATATACAAACATTTAAGAAATATTGTCGTTGTCAAAGGAAATGTAGTAATATAGTAATTCAATGCAATTATTGGAAACAAAAAAATGGCAGTGTGAGTATGTGACACTATTAAATAAAAAAACATAGTCAAATTGTAATCTCATATCACACTATCATTCTGTCCCAAGCATGTATTTTAAAAGGAGGCCTTTGATTTCCAATTAATGATTTGATCTGATCTGATTCTAAAACAATATAGCATTTTGAAGGTAAGGATGATATAGATACATACATACATTGTAGATCACAACCTATCTATTTGTTTGACACCTAACAACCGTAGACATGCGCAAGTTCCAATTTTGGCAGCCAGTATACTCACAACTGTAATTTTCTTCCTGTCATGTTATCTTGGTTAATTCACCCTGTCATGATAATTCATAGACCTACAAGAAATGGTAATGACTTTCACATTACTAAAAAAAACACTGCATCCATATTTTAGTCAAGAAAACCAGTTCTCCGAACAATAGAATTTGTGGTGAAAAGCTATGAGTTCCCAATACTTCTTAGACCAAGAAAACTCTCAAGTGAATTTCTCAGGCCCAAAATGTTGTTTTTCCGTCACTTTGTCCTCAGAACTTCAGATTAGCTTGGCCCATCCCTAAACTTGCAGAAGTGTGTCATACTACTCATCACCAAGGTTCATCCATAAAAATATGCTTCCTATTCAAAGTAGCAATGCAATACAGGAAGAGCTACAAACTAAGTTCAAATGCATGACAATATAGTCACTTACCCACCACCATCTAATATCTCCCTTGAAATCTTCATCTTCTTGGTAGCACCTTTGTACAAATCAGCAAGGTTGCATGGCAGTCGGTTCTCAATCGGCGCAGCCTTTTGGGGCCGTTGAGTGGCATTCATTGATGGTTCACCAGGGAACTGAGGGAAGGACCCAGATACATCATCACTAAACGTCCCAAATCTTGATCCCCTCATGCCACCCGTGCCTGGGTATGAGCTTGCGAACCCAAAGAACTCTGCAAATATGTCATCTGCGCTGCGAGGGTTGAACCGGAATTGAGACCCATCCCCACCAAAGTAGGAAGGCCCGCTAGGCCCACCTGCTCCAGGAGGTGGTACCTGCCCTTTGAGCCCCTCTTCTCCATACTGGTCATAGACTGCCTTCTTCTGGGGATCACTTAGCACCTAAACACGCAAGAACCACAATCTTAGCACCACAGTGAAGTTCTAGTGCAAAATGGGTTTACTGTAAATATATATCTCAGCATTAGCTCATTAGGTACAAATCATGCCAATTTCCAAGTTACAAAGCACACATCAATAAGAAACCTAAATGGTTATATTTCAAACAAATAGACCCGCCAAGCATTCTCGGTTACGGCGACAAAATAACAAGGATGGATGCTACCGTAACAACAACAGAAACTTAAAAAAGGCATTGGCCTAACCTAAGGTACAAGGTTGGGTTCCAGAAGCATCACCAAAATATAATCATTTGCTGTTTAATTTTCAGATCAAACAGCATTACACCACCCAAGGCCGCATGAAACGAAAACAGATCTTGTAACGAACAACATTACTAGAACATTGTTTCGATGTAAGCGCATCAATTACCATTCTTTGCGAGCAGCTAAAGCATGGAGGCAGATCAGAGGCTTGACGAGAGAGAGAGAGAGAGATATCAACGCGTCGCACGAACCTCGTACGCCTCGGAGATCTGCTTGAACCTGGCCTCCGCGTCCTTGTTGCGATTCTTGTCAGGGTGCCACTTCATGGCCAGCTTCCGGTACGATTTCTTGAGCTCTTCGTCGGAGGCACCCCGATCCACCTCCAGAACCTTGTAGTAGTCCAGGCCCATGCCGCCGCCGCCGGGCAGGTCCCTGCGCTCCTGGTCGGGACGATGTCGGTGGCCGTTGGCGGGAAATCCACTCCCGGCGACTCCTCCGCTCGACGCGGTTGCGGGAGGAGGATGGGGACGGAGATGCGGCGGGGCTGCGGGGTGCGTGCGACGGTCGGGGCGATGGTGCTGGCCGTCGGTGGGCAATTGACTCCCGGCGGTGGCTCCTCCTCTGGGAGTGGCCGCGGGTGGAGGCCGGGGCCGGAGATGCGGCGGCGCTGCGGCCTCCGCGCGGCGGTCGGGGCGAGGGCGGTGGCCGTCGGCAGCCGATCGACTCCCGGCGCCGGCGGTGGCGGTGGCGGTGGCTCCTCTCGGGGTGGTTGCGGGAGGAGGCTGGGCTCCTCGGGGACGGAGATGCGGTGGGGTTGTGGGTGCGGTGCCCGTGCACGCGCTCGTGCGGGCAGAAGCATAAGCAGATGCCGCATCGGCGGGGGGTTTCAGATCTCGAGCTCCATCGACGCCGCGGGGACGGCCACGTCGCCCTGCCGGGTGGCGTGGCCGTGGCTGAGCGAAGAAACACTCCATGAAGCTCGGCATCGTATATTCTTCTACGACCGCCTCGAGTTTTCTCTGCTATGCTACTATTGCAAAAGGCCCTTCAGGTCGCGATATGATCAACGCTATTTTATCATACGCTAAACGAAATCGTTTCCAAATCTCTGCTTTCTATGTTTGCTGTTTCTGTATTCTGGAAAGCTTTTCGTTGCTAAACGTTTTGATCTGATCTTCTCTCTTAATTCCGTGTGTGATTGTTTTGGAATGTTTTTTTTTTCTAGTTTCGTATGTCATTGTTAATAAAACCATAGTCGAACGGGCGTAGCAGACAAGATGATGTTCGACCATAGTTTGCAAAACACATAATACGTAGTATTGTGTGCTCGATCGGCTAATTCGAGGAAAAATAAATAATGTTTAAATCAGATGATCGCGGCAAAAAAAAATCATAGTGCTCTAAAAGTGTATTAGAAACTATTTTGAGTTAATAAAAAAATAATCACACTTATGCGAGTGCCAATTCATATTGGCTATAAGAAATCAGAAGCGTTTTGATTTGAATAAGTGAAATTTACATTACAATTTGAGATGAGTCGTACCCAGCGAGGCTAAATAAAAATATAAAATTCTTTTTTAGGAAAATTTAGTATTCTTTATAGGAATTTAAAAAACACCATAAAATCGGAGTCTTTCCGTTTCGTTGCGCGCATGGTACGGTGCCCCCACGTCAAATGTATTTACCTGCCATGGCAATATAGGCTTGTTTGGTTTGAACCCGGCCGGCGCTGCCTGGCCCAGGCAGCGATCCCAGGCGTCCGATTTCGGTCGCCTGGGGCTGGGATCGCTGCCTGGCCGGCGAGCTGCCTGGCAGGGCTCGATCCAAACAGCCCCTATGGCATGTGCCAGCCGCTCCACGCTTTCGTCCTCAGACCAGAGCCGGCCCGCGAGGCCCACCGAATGAAAGCCCATCTACACCGATAAATGGCCCACCGGCGGCTACTCAGGCTGGCGTGGCGTGTCTGCGACGGCTAGGTGGGCCAATTAAACACTCTCGTTGATCCTTCATTCTAATTTGGATTTGTGCGGCCTTTCCCTGAGCCTTTTAGCTTCTGATGTCGCTTCTTCTTAAGTTGACTAGGGTTCGGTCTTTTGCATTCTTGTTTCGATCTAACACGGTATCTAGGATACTTCGGCCTGGTGTGATTGGCTATTAGGCTGTCTCTAACAGTAATCCCTAAATTTGATCCCCTATAGCCTCATATACAGGCTTCCTTTAAAAAGATTCTCTCCCTATGTTTCTCCCATCTCCAACAGTGTTCCTTATACGGAGAATTGTATAGGGGATGGAGAGAAATTCTCTATTTTAGGGAATGAAATAGGGAACGCTGTTGGAGAACATAGAGGAAAAATATGTCCTCTATTTTTGGGTAGAGGATGCTTTAGGGATGCCAGTTGGAGACAGCCATAGTGATTTACCGTCTCCTGGCGGAGGTCAATAGAGGTGGACTTGTGGGAGGAGCAAAGTAGGCCGGCGTGAATTAGGACGCCAGCCACTGCGCACCGGGCCAGGTCACCTCAGATCGATGGTGTGTTATATGAGTAGTTCATGTAGTCGAATACACGTAGTACAGAGAAAGCCGGCCACGTTAATATTTTATTGAAGTCTCTCTTTTTTATATATTATCTAACCTATATTTGGTTTTACCCATAACGCTTCTAGAGAAAACCATAGTTAGGGCTAGCTTGACCACTCTTTCCTCATTGGGTTACAACACTCTCCTTGTGTGAAACCGTGATTTGTTAATGCCTCGGTAAAAACTTCATCTAAAAACCCAGTGCGAAAAAAATGGGGAAAAATTGTACACTGCACACGCATGCTGCACTGCGATGTTGCCTCATGAAAAACCTTATTACGAGAAACTTCAAGAGAACTCATTTAAGGGAAAAAGAGTTTAATATTAGATCTTCTGGATCACTGCTGGTTTTTATTTAGGGATTTTTCCCTGAACCTTGCAACTCATAAAATCGCCTTATTCCTATTCCATGAACAGATTTACGAAATGTCGAGATAGGCAATGTCTTTGTGAATAAATCTGTCAGATTATCACACAATTTTTCCTAAACTACCTCAATTTCACCACTCTTATGGAGTCATGAGGGTAGAATATTTTTGGAGCAATATGCTTTGTGTCATTACTCTTAACGTAGCTCATTTTCATTTGCATTTGCATCACGCAGGCAAGCATTACCGTTGTAAACATTTGTGGGGTCATCGATGGTATCAACGTCACATGACTTCTAGATGTGGTTTACCATTCTCCTTAACCAAACGCACTCTCAAGCGGCTTAATATAAGGCGATTATATCAAAGTGGTTAGCGGACGTGGCTACAAGTGTTTGCTTACATAATTTCAACAAAAAATCATAGTACCACCATACATGTAAACAAACCCAATTTGAGATTAGTTATATGCATGCTAGATATGTATCAAGCATCCATATATCCCACCATGGTATTGAGCTCGTTCTTCCCATAAAACAACCCGAAAATCCCGTGTACCTTACAAGTGCCTAATGACAGTTTTAATGTTGGCCCAATGTCTCATGGTTGGCATTGCACCGTATCTAGTCAGTAAATTAAATGCAAAAAAACAATATCAGGCCTAGTACAATTGTCAAAATACATTAGTGCCATCGAGAATCGATAAAAATTCAGTCATTTCAGTCGTTCAACTGTTCAGCCGTTCAAATTAACTCAAAAGAACATAACCTAAATTTCTCTAATACATTTTGGGTATAGGAGGCCTGATGCAAAACTACCTCACTCGATAAAATGCCCGAGCTGCAGACCCAAACAAAATTTGGTTTTACCAAATTCTTTCATTTCAAAATTCGTCACTAGGTGAGCACTTGCTTCACCAATTGAAAGGATCTAGTTGGCCTAGAGGAGGGTGAATAGGAAACTTTTAAATTTTAAATTAAAGTTCAAGCCTTTTACCAATTTGTTACCCAATCTAGCTATCAATTCCTATACTAAGCAAAAACATTAAACACAGCGGAAGAACAAATAAGGAACAAATGCTGAAAGTAAATAACAAAAAATAAGTGAAGGAAATAAGAGAGGGACACAACGATATTTGACTGAGGTTCAGAGTCCTCCTCCTACTCCTCGTTGAGGGCAGCCCTTCACCAAGGACCGGCTCCCGCTCGAGCCCGCAGCCTCAATTCACTCATGTTTGCTTTTCACCACTCCGGTAGGAAAGCACCTAGCCTTCACAAACCATCTCGAAGGCTCTTACAACCATCATGGAAAGCTCTTCAAGAACACCACCACCAAGCCATCTAGGATTGGTAATCCAAGGGTAACAAGCTTCAGATTATCACTCAAGTGGATAACACACTCTCAATCAGATTTGGATACATTTGGAGCAATGAAATGTTGGGCCTTTTAGTGATAATATGGTGTAGCTAAAGGACTAGGCTTAAGAACTGGCCAATAGGTGAGAATGATCTAAGGCCAAAGCTCAGTTTTGAATGAAGGTTCCACGTCCTTTTATAGGCCTAGACACAGATAATAGCCATTTGAGTGCAAACTTAGCCGCTAATAACAGGACAAAATACTTTTACAAAAGCACTGTCAAAGTTGGTTTAGAAACGGATGTATTTCAATGGTAGGAAAATTTGAGAAGAGAAGATTAAGTTTGCGGCGGACAGAAGTTCAGGGTAACCCTTCACACGACAGACTGTCCAACGGAAACGTTGTTTTGTCTGCGTGCTAAACTTCAGAATTTCAGTTCGTGACAGACCTGTCCGGCGCAAGCAGCAATCTTACTGAATGGAACGAGAGGAGATTACTTTGCAACAATGTTTACATCGGACTGTCCGGCGTGAACGGGAAGTATTCTGGAAATGTTGACAAACCAAAGAAAAGGCTAAAGAAAGATTGTCTGGCGTTAACTTGTATTTCTCTGGTGGAACACCGGACGAAAAGAGATGGGTAAGAGGCTTGTCCGGCAAGAACTTGGATCTTACTGGAGTAGTGCCAGACAAAAAGAGGATGGTTGATGACTTATCCGGCGTTAACTGAAATCTTTCTGGGAGGGAAATATGGCTAAGTATTTAGGATTAGATTGCTCCAAGTTATTTTCATATGATTGAGAGAAATATTACCCAAAGAAGTAGTAATGTGAAACCCCCCTTAATAGTATGGAAAAGAACAAAAATCTAGCTACAAGCTTGATACATCTCCCAAGCTTAAACTAGCAAAAATGTCCTTAATCTTGTCTTTGAGCTTGATCCCGCACCACTAAGGTGAATAATCACAAAACGAGCCTAATTTATCTGAAGTGAGTCCACTTAAGACTCTTAAGGTCATCATCAACAAAACCCTTCAATAACTCCATCAATAAAAAGTTGGGGGGACTAGATGCTACACCAATGTCCTTTGTTGTCTTGATGTTATTCAGATCATCAACATAAACTCAAATAATACAAAATCCATTCAGTGATTTCTGAAACACACTGGGACAATCATTATTGTTCGTGTATCCCTTTTTTAGGAGGAATTCACTAAGTTTGTTGTACCATATCCTACCTGACTGTTTAAGCCCATATAGTGATTTTCTCAACTTGATGCTATACACTTTCAATTCTGGTTTTTTTTACTTCTTAAGGGATTCTCATATAAATCTCTAAATCTAGTGACCCATACAAATATGCGGTCACTACATCTATTAACTGCATTTTTAAATTCATACTTCTGCTAAAGATATTAGGTATCGGAACGTTATTCCACTCATGACCGGAGGGTAGGTCTCCTCATAATCAATTCCGGGTCTCTGCGTGATCCCCTGTGCCACAAGCCTCGCTTTAAATTTCATCACTCAATGCTTTTCATTCCTCTTTCAGATGAACATCCATTTACCTCCTACTAGGAATACCTTGGAGTCAAAACACCTTTCTTTTATTACGCAAGCGCAATTTAACCTCAATTGTTTCTTTTCACTTAGCCCAGTTGGAGTGCTTCCGGCATTTTGCCATGGTCTTAGGTTATAGGTCTAATTCCAAAGATTAAGAATTTTTGAGGCAAAATAGATGCTGACAACAGTCGACTTTCTTTTATATAACTCATCGGAATTGATATATTCGTGGAAATTTCCTCATTTATGTATGTCAACTCCTCGTGATTTCCCAACGCGACAGGACCGAAGCCTTCTGTTCTCCCAATGTCTAAATTTGCATGCGCATAGTTGCTAGGTTATCCACCTTCTAGGTGGCTCCTCTTGATTTCTAGTAGATTTGTCTCTACTGACAGGGCTATTAAGCCTGCACCGATTCATTTCTCTTGCGGTCATCTCCATGAGCTTAAATCACGTGAACCCGAATTTCGCCCCCACTTCCCAGTATGAGTGATTTGAGCGGTCTGTTGGGGTACCTCCACTATTTCTGGTGCATTTACTGTTGGTATATATGACTTAGTTACTCCTTTATAGTCAGTGAAACCATTCGGCATCCTGTTTGCAATTTGATACAAATCAATTCTACGCTGAACTCTAGTTCAATATTTTTCATGCGTGGGTTTTGGGCTTGAATCCCAGTGACATTCCAATTTATTCCCCCTAATGTCGGGAAATTGACCTTATGAAAAATACAATTAATGTACCCTGTCTTATGCTGGTCATCTGTCATAATAGGTTTTAGATATTTGATAATTGATGAGTATCAAATTCAACATAGAATCCTAGTTTCCAGTTGGGACCCATTGAGGCTCACTGCGGTGGTGAAAATCGGCATGTACACGGTGCTCTCGAACTTACACGGATATTAAATACACAGTTGTTTCCCACACACTAATTTAATAGAGGAGGTTCTATGGTATGCAGTCGGTCTAAGCTTAATTTATTATGAGGCATGCAACACTGTGTGGCCCCAACAACCAGTGGAAAGTCTACAATTATGTATTAAAGGTCTTACCATTAATTTAATCCTCTTTATTAACGATTTTGTAAGGCTATTTTGAGTGTCCACATGTTGTACGGAATGTTCTACTGTTATGTGCATGTCCACGCAATAATAATTAAATGCACGCGAGCTAAATTCCACGGCATTGTCCAATCTAATGGACTTAGGCCTTGTTCTTTTCAGCATATCATACTGTTGCGTATTACTGTAGCAAATTTTGTTATTTTTATATAGCCTATATGTTGTGATAATTTGTAATGATTTTTTCATGGCTTTTAGTAGTCCTTCCAAAGATCCTAAAACTATTTTTAATTTTTTTTATAATCTTTAGACCTTTTTTCGAGGGCTCTCAAATTTGCAACAGTATTACGCCAACGCAACAATACGCTGATAAGAACAAGGCCTTAATCCTTTCTTCTAGAAAGTCGCCTGTAACTGAATTATTTGGCTAATTAGTTTAGCGAAAGCATGGTTTCTCGTAGACAACAGGCATACGTGGGACCATCTAGTAGATTGTTGACGGTCAATTTGTACAACTTTTCATACACTTCCGACCGTCAACATAGCTCCCAATTAAAGGAACATGGACTAAAAATGTGCAAATTAACAAAGTTCCACAAGTTTTGGTAAGTTTGTGTCTCCAGGGACCTACTGAGCAAAATTGGACCCAAATCGAGGAAAAACCCCGGTCGGCCGACCCAACCCTGGCCGGCCGACCGGCACCTGGTCCACTAAAAATGTGCAAATTAACAAAGTTCCACAAGTTTTGGTAAGTTTGTGTCTCCAGGGACCTACTGAGCAAAATTGGACCCAAATCGAGGAAAAACCCCGGTCGGCCGACCCAACCCTGGCCGGCCGACCGGCACCTGGTCCAATCTGGGGTTGCCCTTTCTCCAAGGATTTTAGAAGCACAAAAGGAGACCATCTCAACCATTCACATCAAGTCGGTTTGATCCTAGGGATGACATTGCATTGGAGAGGATCACTTGGCTTACAAGAAAGTCAATTTTACTCTTCAACTGCTAAAACCGCCTCAAGGGAATGATCTACACCATCAAAGAGGGATCCCATGCGAAACTGACGGCCGGGATCGACCGAAGCCCGATCGAAAGACCGGCTTGGTCGGCCGACCCCCTTGGATAATCCCTCGGGTACTCCTTCGGCTGGGGAGAAGAGCACACGTGTCCCTACACGTGGTACACTCTCACTTGCTACGGTGCACTATAAAAGAAGCCCCTCTCCTCATTTGCAAAGCACGGAGAAGTGCGGGAAGAATAGAAAGCAACGTTACGCTGCCCATTTATCAAGTAGAGTAGGTGAGACAGGAGAGTTAGTGCTGAGGAGAAGCCGGCGTGTCAGCATCCCTCCACTAGAGCTCTAGAGCTGAACTCAGGTGTGAGTTCTGCTTCGTCTTCTATCGGTAACACTTAGTCCCATCCTTTATTTATAAAGCAAGTTTATTTCGTATACATTGTCTCTCTGTTGGTATTAGGATCATGCTTGAGTGACGCAACAAATATTAGTGCTAGATTTAGTGGGAGTGTATATCGAGTAACGTCCTTGATACATAGTACTGCTAGAAATAGACGTGGTGTCTAGACTAGTTAGTACCTGGTAGACAACTGATTCAAAGGCTGAGCGGTAGGTAGTAGGTGTTGACAGCCTTGCTATCTACGCGACAGTTTGTGGAATCCGCCCCATTTGTCTCAGCCCAATCGAGCCCAATCGGGGGTGATCATAATCATTCGGTGTTCTTAACTGATAGCGGGTGGTAGTGAATCGGCCGAGCTCCGATGCAGAGTAGCAACCATGTATGGATTATCCTTATACCCTTGACTAGTGTAAACCTTTAGTAGAACCTCTCGACCTGAAATATCTTACCCCACTTTCGTCATTCCACCATATCCATCCGGCCAAGTCAAGACTAGAAACTAGACTCTTCTTGTTCTTTGTGGGAAATCGATACCTTTGGAATACTCCGGGGTGAAAGCTACTGCGATATCCTTGCGCTTGTGGATTAATTCTAATTGGCATAAGAATCGCCAACAAGCTTTCTAGCGCCGTTACCGGGGAACAATAGCTGTTCTAGTTTCGAACCTTGCTTGTCTGTGTACCTCCACATGGACAACACGTCTATCTATCAGTTTTCGGCTCTTAAGGCCAAGTACTTAGAGCCTCCATCATCATCCTATCCTATCCATAAACCTAGCTTTGAGTTTCGGCCAGGCCTCATAGCTATGGTCCAGGAGAAATCCTTTTCCGAATCAGAAGGAGAGAACCCTTATAGCCATCACCGCGAATTTGATCAACTCTGCTCTATCATTGAAATTCAAGGAATGGCTCGACAAAAGCTGAAATGGAAATTGTTTCCATTCTCCCTCGCGGGATCAGCCAAATCATGGTTCAAATAGACTGTAGGAAACCTTAACGGTAGTTGAGAAGCTCTCCAGGAGAAGTTCTGCTTCGCGTTCTTTCCTCTCCTAAAAATCGTAGAATTGCATAAGGAAGTCTAGAACTTCCGTCAGTATGAGAGTCAAACCGTGGGTGCAGCCTAGGTGCTATTTACCCAATTGGCCAGTTCGGGACCCGACCTGTGTGTTCCTAAGCCCATGTTCAAGCAACACTTTGTCGAGGGGTTGAACCCGACAAGTGCCACGTTCTTAAACATAGTTTCTGGAGGATCCTTTGTTTACAAGACTGTTAATGAAGGGGAAAGTAATCCTATGCAAATTGCAAGGCAATACTCCTTTCATTGACGCCTTTGACGAACTTTCAGACCTAGAGTTTGAACCTTCGGTAATCCCCAAATCTTAGACAACCCTACCAAGTCAAACCTTCTAGAATCAAAGAAACTCCCGAAGCCACATTTCCCTGTGTCCAAGACCCTGAACCGGTGAACGAACTTGTCCCATTCTTGACATCTTACGCCTTCGAAGAGGAATTTCTTGACGACTTTGGCAATGCTTCCACACTGCCAATAAAAAGTCAACAATTCAAATGGCCTAAGCCAAATGTCCCGATTCACGAGTGATGAGGACATCAACATGAAGGATATGACCACTGCCTCTACTTCCACTCCGACAGCACCGTCTACTTCGCCCACACTCGACGCTACGACTCCGTCATCACCTAGAGGCCTAAATCCAGGAGCTCGGCTTTTCAAGCCCAAGACAAAGGACCAGCGCATCAAGCATGCACCCCGAGGAAGGTCCACGCGCCAAGGGACGCCCATATTGAAGCCCAAGATACTAGAAAATCCGGTTCGGCCATCCAGCAGCCCATCGACTCCAAACGGGCGTAACTCGGGCTCCCGAACTCCAATTTTGGCGTGCGACCACTCGTTGGAAATCTTTGGAGATAAGCTTTCCAACGGATATGGCCCCACATCTGAATTCGTCCAGCACCGTCGGGAAAACCCAGAAGAAGGTCATGGACCACAATTTCAGGGTGTTGCCTCACCTTATTTTTGGGCCTATGGCCCATGTATCTTAGGGTTTTGGTGGTGGCCGACCCTAGGGTGGTGGACGGCGCCCCTATGCTGGTCGCCACTCTATATATGGCCACCGCCATCGTACGTTGTCTTTTAGGTTTTGTTGTGTTTGGTAGACCCCTTGTGTGTCCCTCCCCGTGATTGCGCGTGTCGACTAGACCGCTCGATACGGGAAACAGAACCTCACCATTGGTTTGAGAGATTGATTTATTTCAATTGCTATCTACTTGATTCTTGTAAGTTTCTCGATTGCTCGCAGGGATTAAGATCGATCGTGTTGGACACGGTTGATAACACTCGAGTTGGTGGTACTGCAATTGCCGGTTTCTTCCCTTGCTGGTTGGTAGCCGGATATCACAGCATCATCTTCACGCAAATCGACGTATCGTTCTCTCCAGAAGATCGGGCCGACCTTGCGCACATCAAGTGGTATCAGAGCGACGGTTGCCTGGTGAGAACACCCCTTATCCTTTTTTCAGATCTGTTTTGTCCTAGAGTCCAGAAAATCGCCTACAAAAAATTGTCGTGTGTTTACCTTTGATCCGAGCCCGTTTAGCCTTTACTATTTCTGCATTAGTTTAATTCTTGTTGAATTTGTGTTCGTCCTCGTGTTGTTGCTGGTCTTAGCATTTTGATCTTTTAGAGTTTCGAGTTCGAGCCACGTCTTTGTCACAGTGTTCGTCGTGTTCTTGTTAGTCGCCTTCTTGCTACCGTCCACCAGATCGCCCCAAAATTTCACATCTACAGACACCCGCGGTTGTCAATTCCTATCCATCTCGGTTTACAATTTACTTCGCGTGCTTCTGTTGTGCCGAGTCCTTGTTGCCGCCATCCAGCCAGCCGCCTCAATTCAGCCCCCACCATCCACCAGATCGGCCCTAACAGCTGTCTCCCCAAAAATAGCAGATCGGCTCCATCCAGTTAAACTGACTAGCTCACCTTCCATCTACGAGGCTCCTGCAGAAAACTCACACGTCGCTTGGTTCCCACCTTTGGCCAACCTCCAATCCGAAACACCCCTTCCATATATGCAATCGGAGAGCCATCAGTTTCCATCTCAAGTCAAATTCTTGTTGCTGTCCATAGGCAATCCGAGCAGGAAACAAACTCCACCTGTCCTTCCTTATTGGTTGCACCACAACACTTTACAATCTACAATCCGAGCTACCTACAACTAGAACTCCAGCTACCAAACCGTCTCGGATTCCAAATATCCAGCTCGGATTCCACCCTTCAAACCGTGTACCACCAGGATTCCCTCGTCTCCACAAATTCGGCCGTTCCCTCTCAGTTTGAACACACACCAATAACCAGGTCATATCCTTTCCTGGTTTTCCAAACCGAGCCACATAAGCCACCCCCATCCCTCCGGCTCGGTTGCAAGAAAAAGAAGAGGCAGGTGCAATCAAAAGAGCTGCACCGAACAGAAAAGGGGGTAAACTTGGTCCGCATCACCATCTCTCTATTCTCTCCACGTCCTCTGTTGCAATCAGCAAAGCCAGCAAGTATTGGTGCTCAAATAAAGGACTAGAGAGAGAGAGAGAGAGTATCTTTTAATTACCTTTTTACCCCTGGTCCAAAAAAAAAAAGGTGTGTGTGGTGAATATCTCTCTGGAGTGCTTTTGAGTTGTGTTTCAGTTTAGGGCATTGAAAAAAAATAATCGCAGAAAAAAAAAGGAAGAAAGGAGCCCTAGTTGTTTCTTGTGTGTTGAGAACGTCCTGGTTGCTATTTCTGTGACTTCATTGGTGTCTAGGCTCGCGTCTCTAGTATGATCTAGCCTAGGACCAGCACATAGCACCGCTGAACGCTCTTTCAACTTGTTTTGACTAATGTGGTTCTAGTTTTTCCTTTGCTACATACAAATACCTGTCCAAGCTCCACCTCTGCTAACCATACAAGAACAGGGGCTTGCAATCGCCATGCCACCTTCAGAGTGCATCAATCTGCCACGGTTGTATTCTTTTCTTTGCAGCTTGAGAATATTGTAAGAATTTGGTGGAAGCTTGACTGTGAGAGTACAAATATTTGACATCTTTTAGCAGTTCATCGAAACTAATTCTCTTGTGAGTCCTTTGTTTGTTGTTCCTAACTATGGCAGCTACTCCAAGCAATCATGAGAGCAATGTCGGTAGTGGGCATGACGAACATGAGGACCCCCTCACGCCAAAAGAACGACGATGGGTCAATCACTTTGAGCGGGTGTGCAATCGTCATGAGCTGCAGACCCGTGCTCAACTTGACCAGATTCAAGCTCAATTGGCACCACTCACCGAACTTCAAGCACAGATACGAGAACTTCTTCAAGGTGCTGGCCATAACAATGTTGTTGCCGGTCCTGCTTTGGGCCAACGTGGTGCTCCACCGGCTGTCCCTCCACCTCTTGCTCCACCGGTTGCCCCTGCTCCTTTAAACAGGGTGGATCAAGAGGAGAACGACTACGCCGCAGATACTGAGGACGACTACATGGTAAATGTGAATAATGACCGAGCTCATCGTCAACTCCGCCAAAACAGACAAGGTATGGGTAGAAATCTGCATGCTCAAAGGGAAGAAGGTGATGATTCTATGACCAAAATGAAATTTACTATGCTTCCTTTTGATGGTAAATATGATCCTGATGCTTATCTTGATTGGGAGCTGGTGGTAGATCAAAAATTTTCTTGCTATGATTTTTCTGAAAGTAGGAGGGTTTGGGCTGCCACTAGTGAATTTACTGGTTTTGCATCTGTTTGGTGGAAAGAAGAGCCAATCGGGGTGTACCTACAACTTGGGATGGGTTGAAACGAGTCATGAGGGCTAGATTTGTTCCTACATACTATGCTCGTGAATTATTGAACAAAATGCAGCGTTTTAATCAAGGTGATAAAACTGTTGAAGAGTATTATCAAGAATTGCAAATTGCCATGTTGCGCTGTGGGATAGAAGAGGACGAAGATGCCAAGATGGCTAGGTTCTTGGGTGGGCTGAATCGGGAATTGCAGGACATACTTGATTATAAAGAATACAATTCTATCACCCGTTTGTATCATCTTGCTTTGAAAGCAGAAAGGGAAGTGCAGGGTCGACGATCGACAATGCGAGGCAATTTTGGAGGCTCTTC
>SPJY01027863.1:1594499-1608504 GCA_005191435.1 Raddia distichophylla | reverse complement strand
ATGCACGGACAAGCTCTCAACGAGATCTTTCCAATGGATCCAGTCCCACTTCCAAATTCCTTACGAATCAACGGGAATCGTCGAAACAATATTGCGACCAGAATCTGCCGGGATCTGTCGGGCGCTGCGCCGCTCCACTTTGGGCCCATGGCCCATGTACCCTAAGGGCTGCGCCCCAAACCCTAGCCGTCGCTATAAATTCAGTAGCCGTCGCTAGTTTAGACTTGGGTTTTGCTTAGATTGTTCTGCCGTTGCAGCTTCGCCGTTTACCGGTTTGCGGAACCCCAACTTGTGTGCTTAATCGGTAATCTGTAATTTGAGATTGCATCTACCGTGTTCTTGCTTGTGTTCTCGATTCGCTTGCAGGAACTAGCCTTCGTGGTGAGGTCAACCGTGTCTTGGCGTGGTTGATAACGAACGGAGACAGTGGTGTAGCGATTGCAGGCTTAGATCTATTCTGATTGGAAGTCGGATCGTCAACGTTGAGTTCTCCACCAATCGTGTTTATCCATACCTGTCGGAAGATCGGGACCCCGTCCCCATCAACGCGCCAAGGGACGCCCATATGGAAGCCCAAGATACTAGAAAATCTGGTTCGGCCATCCAGCAGCCCATCGACTCCAAACGGGCGTAACTCGGGCTCCCGAACTCCAATTTTGGCGTGCGACCACTCGTTGGAAAGCTTTGGAGATAAGCTTTCCAACGGATCTGGCCCCACATCTGAATTCGTCCAGCACCATCGGAAAAACCCAGAAGAAGGTTGCGGACCACAATTTCAGGGTGTTGCCTCACCTTATTTTTGGTCCTATGGCCCATGTATCTTAGGGTTGGACACGGTTGATAACACTCGAGTTGGTGGTACTGCGATTGCCGGTTTCTTGCCTTGCTGGTTGGTAGCCGGATATCACAGTATCATCTTCACGCAAATCGACGTATCGTTCTCTCCAGAAGATCGGGCCGACCTTGCGCACGTGAACGAGGAGAACCTGGCACAACAGGAAAACCTTATGACTCTTACTGCCATTTTGAGTAGAGAGATAACCGATGAAATAGAGGACTCGAGGGAGATGGTTACGCTGTTTCCTTTCAAAAAATTTTGCTTAGTGAAAGCCCATGGCTTATATTTTAGAAGTGTTCCCTATGATCCTTGCTTGGGTATTAACTGCATGTCAAAATCGGTGGTATCAAGGATCCCGTCAGATCATGCCCTTTCTCCTTCTCAAAAGCAAGTCAGATGGCTGCCTGGCCATATTGCACGAGCTGAGGGAATACTCAGAGGTGTCGAGGTGACCTTAGATGACCATAGCATCACGCTAGATTTCCATGTCTTCGATGTCCCCGACCTGTATCACTCTCGCATCCTAATCGGGTAGCCCGTAAGGGAGTTAGTCCGAAACATGGAAAGGGGAGAATCTGTCGGCTTGATAGTCGGCAACAAATACCTCTCAGTGAGCTTCGCACGATCCATCAATGAACCTATAGAAGCTGAGCCAATGCCGGATCCATTAGAAGAGGCTATGACTGCTGCTCTCTTCGAGACGGTCTACCATCAGGGTCTGGAGGAAGACGTTCCGTATTTTGTTCAAGAGGAAGATTCAAATGAATATTTCCAGCTAAATAGGACTAAGAAACCTCCTTCCTCGCCTATCGAGCTAAAACCTCTTCCTCCTGGGCTTGAGCACATCTTCCTAAACAACAACCAAAACCAGCCAGCTATCATCAGTGATTTGCTGACTGAGGACGAATGCCACCGGCTTGTCGCCACTTTAGAGAAGTACAGCTCGGTCTTAGGTATTCACTTAAGGACCTCAAGAGGATAAGCCCGAGTCTGTGCACTCATCGCATCCCAATGGAAACAGACCATAAACCCATGCGAGAGCACCAGCGTAAGCTTAACAATGCGATGAGAGAAGTAGTTAAGATGGAAGTTTTGAAACTCCTTCACACCGGGATAATTTACCCGGTATCCGATAGCGAGTGGGTTAGCCCTATTCAAGTAGTTCCAAAGAAAGGAGGCATCACGGTAGTGCAAAATGAGAGGGACGAACTCATCCCGCAACGCACTGTCACTGGATGGCATATGTGCGTGGACTATTCGAAAGCTTAACAAATCCACAAGAAAAGATCATTTCCCCCTACCTTTCATAGAGCTAGAACGTTTGGCCAACCACTCATTCTTTTGCTATCTGGATTACTATTCTGGTTATCATCAAATTCCCATCCATCCTGATGACCAAAGTAAGACCACCTTTACATGCCCTTATGGCACCTTCGCCTATCGACGCATGTCATTCGGGCTTAGCAATGCCTCTGCATCCTTCCAAAGTGCATGATGTCCATCTTTTCTGACATGATTGAAAAGATCATGGAGGTTTTCATGGACAACTTCTCTGTCTATGGGACCTCGTTTGATGACTGTTTGAAAAACTTAGAGAGGGTCATAAAAAGATGCCGAGAAGTGGACTTAGTTTTAAACTTGGAAAATGCCACTTCATGGTGAGAGAAGGAATTGTCCTCGGCCATCTCGTTTCCGAATGAGGGATCGAGGTAGATAAAGCCAAGGTCGAGGTAATCGAAAGGTTACCACCACCAATAAATGTTAAGGGAATTCGTAGCTTCTTGGGTCATGCGGGTTTCTATAGAAGATTCATAAAAAACTTTTCCCAAGTCGCTCGTCCCTTAACTAACTTGTTGGCAAAAGAAGCTCCTTTCATCTTTAACGAAGATTGCCTCATCGCTTTGAAAACTTTGAAGCAAGCTCTAGTCTCCACGCTCGTAATTCAGCCACCCGATTGGAAGCTGCCCTTTGAGATCATGTGTGATGCGAGCGACTTTGCCATAGGAGCAGTTTTTGGCCAGTGTAAGGATAGAAAGCATTACGCCATTGTGTATGCTAGCAAAACCTTAACCGGCCCGCATATCAATTATGCCACCACAGAGAAGGAACTTCTAGCCGTAGTCTTTGCGATAGAGAAGTTCCGGTCTTACTTGGTAGGGACGAAGTTGATTGTTTATACGGACCATGCGGCCCTAAATACCTTCTTACCAAGAAAAACACAAAATCCCGACTCATTCATTGGATCCTTCTGCTCTAAGAATTTGACATAGAAATTAAGGACAAGAAAAGGAGTATAAAACTCTGTGTCTGACCACCTTTCTCGAATGCAAGTCAAGGAAACCACAAACCTGCCTATAGATGACTACCTATGGGGTGGCACCCTGATTGCAGTTTCAACTGCCGACCCTTGGTACGCTAACATAGTAAACTACTTGGTAGCGGTGTATATACCACCAAGGGAGGATAAGAATAAGTTGATCCGTGACATTAGGACTCACCTATGGGATGAGCCCTATCTGTATCGAGTCTGTGCCGACGGGTTGCTTCGTAGATGCATACCCGCAAGTGAAACGCACAAGATCCTCGAAAAATGTCATTCGTCACCATACGGGGCCATTATGGCACTTTTAGAACCCATGCCAAGGTTTGGCAAGGTGGTTTCTTTTGGCCTTCCATGTATAGTGACTCCAAGGAGTTCGTTAGACGCTGTTTTAGATGACAAAGAGTTGGGAACATTAATTCTCGAGATGCTATGCCCTTAAGAAGCAATTTGCAAATTGATCTTTTTGATGCTTGAGGTAGATTTTATGGGCCCATTCCCTAAATCAGAATCTTATGAGTACATCCTAGTAGTGGTCAATTACCTCTCCAAATGGGTCGAGGCACTCCCTTGCTGTGCGGCTGACTCAACTGACGCTAAGAAGATGTTCCAAAAAATCATTTTCCCTAGGTTTGGCGTCCCAAGGATTGTGATTAGCGATGGCGGCTCACTTTTTATGCACCAAAGCTTTAAGTTTCACTGAAAAGCTTAGGGGTTGACGATAGGATAGCCACACCTTACCATCCTCAGACTAGCGGTCAGGCTGAAACGTAAAATAAGCAAATAAAAAACATTTTACAAAAGACCGTAGATGCCATGGGGGAAGGCTTGGAAGCATAAGTTGAGTGATGCGCTTTGGGCATACCTCACTGCTTTTAAAACTCCAATCGGTATGACCCCGTACCAGCTCGTTTACGGGAAGACATGTCATCTACCCGTAGAGTTGGAGCATAAGGCCCATTGGGCAATAAAACGTTGGAACATGGATCTTCATTCAGCCGGAATTAAAAGACAAATGTAATTAGCTAAATTAGAAGAATGGAGGAAAAATACCTACCATAGCTCAAAACTTTACAAGGATAGAACTAAAAGATGGCACGATAAGCAAATAACGGTGAAATGGTATAAAACCGGGGATAAGGTGTCACTCATAGGGCCGCGCTGCACATGGGGAAGGGCAAAACGCTCATGAACTATGAGCAGCTTGAGCCCATGTCGCCGGAGTACTCCCTGGAGACACCTCCTGACTCCCCGTCACGTTTTATCGTGCGCAGGCAAAGGACCGCCACGGGTTACGGGAAGGACCTCTCACCACCTCTGGTGAGGGTGAAGCCTCTCACGACCGAGTCGGTCGACTCCACTTCCCCAAGGAGAAGGGTGAGGTGTGCCCGTACACCACCCCCGATCTGTGGACGAGGTGGCAAGATGGAGTTCATTGATGGGGAGGAGCCCCAGTTGCGCAACCTAGTGACTGCCTTGCAGCAAAGGCAGAATAATCTAGAGGAGCAGATGGCCAAGTTCAGATTAATATGATAGATTACGAGGACAATTTCTCTATCCTTCATAAGTCCACATCAACCAAGCTCAAGTGCTACGCTAACGCGATGGGTTCGCCGAAGCTCTATGACCCTCCGATCGATCTTTAGGGGTTAGGCTAGAGTGGAATAAAGGATTAGGCGCTTTTTTTGTTTTCAAAATTTTGCCTTCATTGTATGCACCTACAACTTTGCTTTGGAATGAAATGAATAAAGTGTTGTTTGCCTCGACCAGTGCAACTCCCTGCACCAGTCGACCTTATTTGTTAACATGTGCGCTTGAGTAAAAAAAGTACAGAGAAGGGAGATACCACTGCACAAAAAAAAACTGGACCTGACAGGGCAAAAGCCTGGCCGGTCGACTAAGCCAGGTCAGCGGATCCAACCCTGGCCAGTCGACCCCCTTCTGCACCAGTTGGTCGCCGCAAAATTTTGGTACACTCCTCATTACTCACTCATTTCAATTTTCTCTGTCACTTGCTCAATTTCATATCGAATATGAGTAAACAACACTAAAACGACAAAAGCAAGTTAAAAATGTTTTAAACTATAACCCTGTTCGGTATTATATTGACATGCATAAATTTTATTCCTTGGTTATAACTCTACAATTGTGGGACACACTCAATTAGGATAACCATATCTAATTTGTTGGCTTATGTGATATAGCATGAAACATGACCTTCTAATCATAGATTTTAGTTCACCTAGAAATTTTTCATAAAAACCTGGCTCTAAATTTCTTAAGATGATCTTATTACATACCACAACCAAAAGCTAAGATTTGAGCCTTCTTTCGTAGTTTTGATCAAACTAAGTTGGGTTAAAACCTGAATCCTCTTAAGAAAGTGTTGTCTATTCAATAATTCTCCTTTGCATATCTTTTTGATTGCTAGCATTTTCATATCTGGTAGCGTCAAATTCCACCTCGGATTTGAGCGTACACCTTTGCCAGATATTCCACCTTGAAACATTAAGCCCTTCATATTTTTTGGTGCCATCATATCTACCTATATGATGGTTCTCCAAAATAAATGATCCACTTGTCATAAACTTTTCAAAAAGTCCCAAATTTGGCAGAGGCATGAAAAAAAAGACAAGTCAGTCTGAGTCTCCCAAATAAAAAAAAATAGATCTCCATAAGCCTCCTTGTTTTCTTTGAAAAAGGGACGAAAATTGAAAAGTGGATTTTTAAGGAGGAGACCATCATTCCTAAAATACAAGATCCGATGTGTTGGACTCATCAGTACCACACATCCTTGCACTTGTATTTCTTCGTATTCCTTTGGCGTGAGTTCATTCTTTCCCTCACCCTAGATATTAATACTCTTATGATTGGAAATTAGATTAACATGATCTTCATTAGGATCTAGATTTAACCTGACAAAAGTGTGTATCATAACTACCCCACTATCCTGCCCTGAGCTCCATAAACCGTAGATGGTGGGATTAAGGCTACATCGGCATTGGTGAGGTCAAAACACTTTGAGAGACCTGAGAGTTTCACTTAAGAAAAAGAACCAAGGATTCTTTACAAAATATAAAACTCTAGGTTGCACGGATCTTATGATAGCATTGTCATCATTCCTTGTTGTTCTATCTACCAACATTTATAAGATAAGGTTAGTAGCCACTTTCAATCCCCGCAACTTGAGTGAAACCTTAGAATATCCTTTATGCTTATCATTTAATTTTTGCAGAGTTATTAGTCTTAAAACTAACCTTTACTCAAGGACGAGCAAAGACCTAAGCATGGGGGTGTGTTGATGGTAAATTTCTACAACTTTTCATACACTTCCGACCGTCAACTTTTCACATGCTGGTTGTAGCGCTCCTTCAGAGAGGTCCACAAAGCCAGGGTGTTGTCATCCATCTTATACTTGGTCTTCAGATACGAGTGTAGATGGTAGATTATAAAGTGCAATGCCACATATTTTATCGAGTCAGGAATCGTTGGTGCATACTTTGCAGAAAGGGTAAAAGTAGCACCAAGAGAGTGGGCATTTAGGTTGATCTTGAGATCCATCGCCCATATCAAGTAGTCACTTCCATCAATGGCGAGCGGGATAAAATTCAGCTTGTTAATGTTAGACATATCATACATTATGATGCATGTATTTACTTCAGGAAATATAATATGTGTGTTTGCCGAAGAAGATAATTTACTAATTGCAATTATACTAAACAAGGTTGGCAGGACATAAAAAATATATAAACAAAAAAAGTGAATAACATAATGCTAATTAACAAGATTCAATACTAACATTAATTTTAGAATAAGATAATTATAGTCAAACTAAAATATCCAGGGAAAAATCATAAAATATAAAAATATATGTTTAATCCGGTCACTGGGCCATCTAGAAGACTAGGGTTTCCAACCCTAGTCGCCGCTAGGGCCTGGGGCACGCGTCGGGCGCGCCTAGGTGTTGTCACCGTGCCATTGGGGCCAGCATGATCAACCATTCCCTGCGGGGGTCAACCGGTGATGGATCTAAACAACCTATCACAGAAATATGCATCACAGAAACCTGAGCATATCATGCTAAAAACGTGCTATAATTCATGGTAGTCAAATGCAATCACATGACCACATACACATGTGTAGAGAGAAAGCTGGACACTATAATCTTTATTAATCAATCAATCTTTACAATGGTCTCTATTCTTTATATATTGCACAGCCTATATTTGGTTTTGCCCATATCACCCCTACCAAAAACCCTAATTAGGGTTGGGCCGACCGGGCCCTTTTCCCATTGGGTTACAACATGAACCATGCTTAATCCAAGTTGGTGATTGTTTATTTTAGATTTTAGATTTTTAAATTTAAATAAATATTTTTTGTTTATTAAAATTAAATAAATAGACTCCTCCTAGTGGTCCAATGGGTTGAAAAAAAAGCTTAATCCAAAACATGCTATATGAATTGTTAGGAATAAAATGAGCAGTTAAATCCTGCCAGATCTAAGGCGGGTATCAAATCCCGCCAAATAATTTGGGGGGCAATATTGCTGGCTTCTACTGCTCCAACTGAACTTGCGGGAAATAGGACTAAAATTTATCGCACCGTTTGAAATGGTGGCTAATAGGGCTGATTCAAAAAGCGTCAATTCAATCAATGGGTATTAAACCACCTGTTCAAATATGTACAATACACCTGTTCAAACATGAATGGGAGTGTGTTCCTCGTTAGACGGAAAAGCGCCACAGATTTTAAGTTCGAAGTGATGAGTGCGACAGTTTTATTATGGTCAGTTAGTACGTTTGGTGTACATGACAAAATTACCTCAGTTGGCTAAAAATTATGAAAAATATTCAACAACATGTGGCACACCGAGTTCTTCATGTTATTGTTGTATTAGGTGGTTTGGTTCCTGTCAGCCACTATGAAAATTGCAAAATAGGTAAATAATCATAATGTTTGAAGCGATTAGTGCGGTGGTTTTATTATGGCCAATCATCACGTTTGGTGTATGTGGTATAATTACTTGACGTGCCCAAAAATTGTGGAAAAAATGATAAGCAGTGTCACATCGAGTTTTACGTAGTTTGTTATTGTTGCATAAGGTGATTTGGTCCCTGTTAGCTACTTAAAAAATTGTAATACAGGTAAATGTTCATAATTACATCACAATTGCTCATTACATTATACGAACAGGCGTATTACATGGTGCGAGCAAACAAAGGCAAGTACGATGCACATAAAGGGCAATGTTCTAAAACACGAGATGAAATACCCGGTACGTGCTTCTACATATTTCACGTGTCAATAAAGATTTAGTTCCTTAGTGTTCGTCGACTTAACTGTTATCTGTTGTTACATGCATTTGTATAGTGCCACCAGTAGCCCAAAGGCCTTGCGTGCGGATTCTTCATTGCACGCCACATGTAGGAGATGACCGGTGTCCGGAGTCCCATGTCGAAAAAATCAACATGGCAAACCTAGATTTCAGAATACTCGCCAAATATTAGAGAGTCAATTTCCAGTTTCATAATGACGCATGTTGTTGATCCACGTGGTCAACTCAATGTTAAAAATAGTCTAGCCAGACACCATGAACAATTAACTATATAAATTATGCAATGTGCTCACCTAATTGTGAACACTATGTGTGTGTGAGCGCGCGTGTGTGTGTATATATATTAAAAGTATTTGGGCCTCCATGGAGCCTGTGCTCCGTACCTTGTTTGGAAACAATTAATTGTGTAGTTATTGCATTCACACCTTTCTATGGCAAATGATAATGTTGTTGTGCATGTATTTACTTTGTGTGCACGAATCTTGATGAAATCCAACGGTAACAATATATATATGTATGTATGTGTGTGTGTGTAATTTTGTGAACATGCATGGATAAGTGGAATATGTCTTTTTTTCATTTAATATGCACCTCCGCTTGTATGTGTGATTTTGTAGATGCGAGAGCTTTATATTTGTGATTTTTGGATCTGAGATCTTTGTATATATGATTTTGTGGTACATATGAGCATAAATGTATAAAATATGTGTATTGCTGATTGCGTTTAGAGAGGGCATGGTGTTGACACCCAAATTTGGCAGGAAAATCGGATATGATAAAAAGGGTAAAATCGGAATTGTTAGGCTGAATCCAGAATTGGACTTCGTTGGCAAAAGGAAAAGATTATTGAAGTATTCCGATAAATACAAGACTTCGAAGGGAATACGATTGAATCAGACGCGACGCGGTGAAATAGGTCGTATCGGTATCGACTTTGTAACACTATAAATAGGACCTTAGATATCGAGAACAGGAAATCAATACTCAATACACAAAAACCTTTTCTTGAACCCGATCGACCTCGTTGAAAGGCTTCAACTCGCAGGTTGAGCTATCTCGATGGGATAATCGATTCTCTCCTTGTAACCTGTATGCATGGCTGCATCAATTTGATCTCATGTATACAAACCATGTTAGACTGTCTTGGGATTTACCGATCTTTAACGTGTTCTCGCATATTGCACTGTCTCGATCTAATCGATCTGTAATGTGTGTTTATCCTGTAATGCCGATTATTAAGTACTTATATGCTTTTTCCCTAAATCCGATATATGCAACTGCCTCGTTCAATCGATCTTGTGTATGCCTTGTTTAGGATCTTGCATGTGCAAGCGTTTACCGATCTGTATTGCATCTACCCTTATTAGTTTTAGACCTTTAAATCGGTTTATTGGTTTATATCTAGATTTAGATCTGAATACTGTCTTGGTTTGACCAATCTATTCAATCTGCTTCTTGGTTTAATCCTATATATTGATACGAGGGTTTATTTCTAATATTATATAAAAAATACCAAAAAGAAGTGTAAGATTTAGATTTGAATGCTTATCCATATTTACTTGCTCTATCAGGCATTAAGCCGATAGAACCTGTAATTGGTTTCCTTAAAGCCGATTACAAATAACCTGATCTGGCTATCTCAAAAGCCGATTAGGCCTATATTACTGACGATTTTCTCCTTGTCAATTCACAGGTCAAATTGACTGGCACGCTTGGTTTCTGGTTGCGACACAATCACTGAATTGACGCTTCCGCACGTGTGTTCACAGAAATCCACGTTTTTGTGTCAACACATGGCTAGTAAAACTTGAGGCTAGCCAATTTTTATGTGTATTTTTTTGTCTATTGGCAGGTTAGATAGAACCGCTAGTGGTAATAATTGTCACTAGCGGTTGGGGCAATGAACTGTTAGTGATAATAAACATATCACTAGTGGTTCACTAGTGATATACATGGTATCGATAGCGGTTGGGTCAGAGAACTGCTAGAGATATGCTTCTTATTTATCACTAGTGGGTTGGGTCAGAGAACCACTAGTGATAATAGTCATCACTGGCGGTTCTAGAACTGATGGCGATCATCCTTGATCATCATTGTTACTTAATCACTGGTGGTTAACCACCAATTATGAAGTTTTCTAGCAATGAATGTGAAGTTTTAAAAATTTCATAATAATGAAGCTATTCTACGTATTTTAATATATTATCATTGATGAACTGAGCTCGGCTCGTAAGACTATCTCAAACCATTTTCCCTTCATTCTATTCCCTTCTCCACATTCATTCCCTTTATTTCCTACCATCTACAACAGCATCCCTTCGATAAAATTTGCGAAGAAAATGAAGAGAAAATTTCCTTCTGAAGGGAATGCACGAATAAATTTATTCTAAAGAAAACCACAAAGAAATTCTGTTGGAGCATCTCAAGGAATCATAATTTCTTCGCGAAGAGAAAATGCCCCCTGAAGAGAAACCGTTGGATAGTCTGAGTGGCTTGCTGAGCCAGTGAACTCTCAGGCTCCCAGCCTCTCAGCCCAATCTAAGCACCGACAGCCTAAGGCTCTTAGAGCATCGGCAACAGGATCTTTATATTTTGTTCTCTATATCCCTTCTCTAAATCACTATTTGTTTCCTATATTTCCATCCTCTCCAGCAGAGTCTCTATCCTTGAAAAGATATAGAGATTCTCTAGTCTCTATATTTAGAGACGGAGATAGAGACCCTGCTGGAACAGAGAGAGAGAAAGAGTATTTAATATGAATGCTCTTAAAGTACCTTACATGGGACTGTTGTTAATGCCTAGTGACCGGTGAATGGAGTTACAGAGAGAGCGGTGGCTGCAATGCATGCGGCCGCAGTAGCCACTAGGGCTAGGGTGACCCAGCGAAGGGTCATTGGGGCAAGCCGAACTGAGAGGACGGTGGCGGGCCGGCAGGAGGTAGCCAATAGCTGGAAGGGGGCGACGAAGGGTGGAGGTAAGATCGTATAACTTCGTATAATGTATGCTATACGAAGTTATTACGGTACGGCATCCCTAGGACTCAATAAATAAAGATTTACAAATAAAAACTAGTCTTGATGCCTTCTTGCAATACATCCAATTTTGAGGAGTGCACAATCACATGTAAACATGTATCACATGGAATTAACCTGTATAACATCTGTGCACAATTCTCCAATAGAAATATTAGCTCTATAATTATTACTCATTAATCACCAAAATCACTTAGGACCTAGATGCACTTTCAGTTGTGAATGCCTAGTGACCGGTGGATGGAGTTACAGAGAGCGGTGGCTGCAATGCATGTGGCCGCAGTAGCCACTAGGGCCAGGGTGACACAGCGAAGGGTCATCGGGGCAAGCCAAACCAAGAGGATGGTGGCCGACCGGCAGGAGGTAGCCATAGCCGAAAGGGGGCCGACCGGCAGGAGGTAGCCATAGCCGGCAGGAGGTAAGCAACCGATGGATGGGCAGCATCACCATAGAAAAAGATGGAGAAAATGGGGTCTACCTATGGCATGGGATGACAAGGGACTCAGTCACAAGAGACTCATGCCCTCTTTAATTTCTTGTTTTAGTTTAGTTCTTGTTGGGTTTGCAATTTTTGATATTTTTTTATAGAACATTCACTGTAATTTTTGAAATATTTTTAAGACTTTTAATTAACAACCAAATCTGAACAAGGAGTCAAAGAGAGCCTCCATCACAAGAGTTTTTTGTACTAGAGGTAGTAGGCTAGCTGGCAGGCTGGGACGTTGTTGGGCCTAGGTTTGTTCCTACACCTTTGAGGGCCCGTGACCTGCCACCTTGTTGTCATTGCCAAGCCGCTCGAATGTTAAGCCAAGCCAGCTCACTGGAATATCGAGCGTCACACACAGGTTTGGCTTGGGCTCGTTTTCATCCCGAAGCCAAGCCTCGTTCAAACCTATCCGAGCAACGAGCCATGAGCTTTTTTTCCAACCTGCTCTGGCCTCCTCTATTGATCGCCTAGCGATGGCTTTCTAGGTCACTCTCCTCCTCGTGTTTATGTGGCATTTTTTCTTTTTTTTTTTTTTTTTTTTTGCCTTGCATCAGCTTCTAAGGAACCTTCTACGTCACAAAAGTTCGCAATATCATATTTTTGAATTGGGATGGTATACTGATTTTGTTTTAAAAAGTATAGATGTTTTATAAGGTGTTTTAGTGTTTTTCATATGGTGTTTTATGATTATTTTACATGTGTTGTGTTTTATAAATGTTTAATACGTTTTACACAGTATTTCACACGTGCACCACCGTTTGCCCTCATTTGTTTTTTAACCCTAAACATCTCACTAGACAAGCTGACCGCCTGAACAGCCCACTAGCGTGCACACTGCCGTCGGAGCGATTCTTCCCATCCACGGCCATGCGGGTCGACGCGGCGATCCTCGCCTTAGTCGTCGCCTTCCTCCTCCCTCTCCGCCTGCTCTCCCTTGTCGTCCGCGTGAACTCCACCGGAAGCGCCGGCGACCTCCGCCGGTCCTGCACCGCCTTCGCCATCGCGGCCACGCTCCTCGCCGCTATCTTCGCTCTCCCCCGCGACCACGGCGGCCCCGCGAGAGAGTGTCCCGCTTCCATCGCCGTCGCCGACGCTCGAGAGGAGGGTTTCCGGCGAGAGGTTTGGTCTGAGATTGAGCAGCTGAAGCTCCAGCTCGCCCGGCTGGGTACGTTGGAGATTAGTGACTTCGTGTCCAGCACCGATTCTTTTTTTTTTTCTGTTACAAGATAATGATTGTCTGGGAGTGTTACTTATGCAATTTTGCGATTGCTTTACTCTTGTGGTTTCTCAGTTCATGTGATTGCTTCTTGGATTGCCCTCCTTGAGCCCTAAAGGTTGTGGAGTTTTTTTTGTATTCTTATGTGAAGAATTCTTCAATTGTGCTCACAGAATCTTTATGGGAGAACAATTCGAAGGCATTGGATGGCAAAGCTGATGTTTCAAAGGTGGATGACGATGTTTTGAAAGCGATGGGACTCGACATTCAGTCTCTGATCGATAAACAAGAAAACAACAAGCTATGCGTCTCTGATGGTTTGGTCCTTTACTGTCATGTTTCACAGAATCCAGACCTTTGCTCTCCGACCCAGCTGTACAAACTGTGTTCCAGCTGTTGACATGGATACACAAAGAGTAATAAATTTTCCACCTTGCACAAGGCATGTAAAAAAGATTAAATCAGCATTAGGATGTTTTTTGTTGAATTAAATGCTGTTTTAGTAGCTAAATCAGTAAAATTCTAGCCAAAATAATAATGTAGCAAGCAGCAAATAATTCGCAGCAGCATAATAAAAATTATTCCCGAATGACCCCCTGCCTACAACAATTTCATCATCCATGTATGAATGATGGCAAATTCAGATTATGTATTCAATGATGTTGCTATAGTTTCAGGAAATTATGAAACATGGTCACTTTAAGGAACTAGCACACAGTGTTGTCGCCACAGCAGCCAAATTAGAGTGAACCTAGTCAGTGATGCTAGTGATAG
>SPJY01027863.1:1579460-1592857 GCA_005191435.1 Raddia distichophylla | reverse complement strand
CGAAGCTTTTATAGGAGAAGAACTGCTAGGGCCGGCCTGGGCTGGGCCATACTTGGAATTTACGGTCAGAATGACATGGGCCATTAACGTACTCAACCTTTTCTGACTCTCACGACACAACTAGATTCATATCTGCCTATGGCCTTGTTTTCTTCGGCTTAAATTAAATTAGATAAAAATTTATTTTTTTATATGGTTTTAACAATGTAATACTTTGTAGTCATTTTTATGGGGTTTAAAATAGTTCTTTTTAGAATGATTAAAATATTTTTTTCATAATCTTTTAAACTTTTTAAGGCATTTCTCGAAAGATAACATCCTTTTCAGATTAAAACATTCGGCAACTTCAAGAAGTAAAGAACTAGCCCTATGCCTCCAAACAAAAACAGAAAGAATGTAGCGGATAAATCCATACCCTCACTACAGGAATTCTATCAGATTCTCAACGGCCATTGGAGCTCTCGATGGCCAGATGTAAGCAGTCGACAAAATCTCCCTAATCTTGACGGCCAGTGTGGGGCCGTTGACACAGTAATTCTTTCTCGACGGCTCGAGGCTTGGCCGTCGAGAACTGTTCACTCCAGACCCTCGGGCAACTTTCGTGCAAGACCTAGCCCTTCGCCCGTACGCCCTCGCCCGTGCGTCGTCGCCACCCCTAATGCCCGCTAGCGCCGCCGTACCCTACGCCACCACTTCATTTAATTCTTGACATGTATATATTGTAACGTGGACTAATGAACTCAAATATATATGTAGACCTATCACGACCCTCTGCTTATCCACAGGGAATCCGTCACTATGATCTGATACTAAGCCCAGACTAGTACCTCATGATGGAAATTCAACAGCTATCATCGTTGGCATTCCATTATTATTCAAAATAGCGGAGTATTACAAGATAACATCATATGCTATTACAGTAAGACATGTATTACCCAATATTAACCAAAAAAAACATCAGAGCAGCAACAGCCTTCAGCGACGATTCCAAGCAATTGATCCAGAAACCCGCAGCTAGTCCTGCACACCTGAGTTCGGACCCTCCTGGTCCTGATCAGACTTGAACCTGAATTATCCGCGATAGATATAATGAGTACGCGGCTACCCAACAAGCAATCCTTAACAAATGTATGCAATTCGTATAACTTCGTATAATGTATGCTATACGAAGTTATTACGAGATTGTCCGTGTTTGCGCTGTTCGGGAGGTTTCCAGGAGCCGTTCGAAGGAGGATTCCAAGACCCAGAGTACTACCAAGGCAAGATAGTTGCATCTTGCTCTCCCAATTTACAAAACTCACCCGTTTATTGTTTCTATTTATTTTCTCATGCATAAATTGATGGGAAGGGTAGAAACCTAATATATTCACACTGCGTCATTGACCCTGTGAATCTAGCCATTTATTACTGCCTTATTTGTTGTTCCTAGCCTATCCTTGTGCATAGTTGCTAGTGCTCGTGGGTTGGTAGTTGATTTAGGTTCATCATTTAATTATTTCTTGTGACTTGGTATGATTGGAGATGCTGAGTTACTTTAACCTAATCAACTAAAACCTACGTGGCGTGTGTTGACTAAAGGTGGCATAGTCGGGTGGTTTTGTGGACTGTGGATTGTTGGAGGTAGTCACCTTGGTCTAAGGACTTTGGGCGTGTGCTTATCCGGCCAAACCATACAAGCGCAACCATAAGTGCTAGCTTAAGCATGTTAAGCTTGCATGTGCTAGTCCTGGCTTAGTAGTTAGGGAAGACTGTTAACACACTTTACTTTGAAAAGATCGGGCTGCGGTCCGTTGGCTCAAGAGGGGGCCCGAGTGCTAAACCTTAGAGGGGGTATCGGTGTTAACAGAGGGAACTAATGAATCGCCTTGTATTGTTACTTGGTCTGGGCTCCTAAGGAAGAGCTAAGACACAAAAGTTTCACTCGGCTTATGGGTAAAGTGTGCTACACTCTGCAGAGTTAAAACTATCATGATAGCCGTTCCCACGGTTATGGGAGGGGAGGTAGGCCGTACATGGTAGTCTCATGTGTTTAATAATAACCTGATGGGTTGGTTTTGGTTTTGAGTATTCAAGGCTTGTGCAGTTTTGCAGAGGGGCTTTCGAAGCCGAGCTATGTTTGTTATCTTGGGAATCTATTCATCTTATTAATTGTTCAACAAATGTTTTCGCAACACTTTAATTAATATTGACTAGAATAGGTGTTTATGCAAATTAACCACCATGTTCTTGTTATACCCGTGCATGCATATTTAAGGATTCTTGCTGGGTAGCCGTGTACTCACTATACAAACCACGGATATATTTGTTCAGGAGAAGACTCGGTTCCGGTCTGTCCGCAGGATCAGGAGGATTCTGTGCCGGACTTTGCGGAAGACTAGCTATCGTCTCAAGGGTCGGATTAGAGAGCATCGACATATTTATTCTTACATATCATTTGGATTTCCGCTACTCTGAATATTATTATATGGTTTATGAAGACTATTGTAATAAGTAGTTGAGGTACAATTACTTTTGCATCGTTATAATATTTTCTTAGTTATGATGATTGTGTTGTGATGCTCGACCCAAGTCGCTCATGAGTTGCTAGCATTGATCGCTGGGACTAGCAATGGATCATGGGTAGATCCTGGTGAAGCCGGGGTTGTGACACCGACCCCCCTTTTCGCCCATTTTCAAAATCTTTCAGAGGGGGGGCATACCATAAAATATCTAAACGGGCTCGTCATAGACACAATCGGTTCATAGATATCACCTTGAATTCGCTCTTGAAATTTGGTGATTCCAATTTTACCTTGAGACAAGAGGGTTTTATTATTAATTTCCCTATGGCACATCTAGGGCATATGAAACTTCTGGTTTTGGAAAATTAAATACCTTTAGGGTATGGCTTACAAAATTCTTAACCGTTATTTTCATCATGCTCAGTCCTGGATGCCCTAAACTATCATGCCAGATCTCATAGGGGTCTAGTGTTGCAAATTCAGATTCCATAGCAATGTTAGGAGAGATCTTTATATAAGTATATAAAGGCCGGATGAAAGGGAGGGAAGTTTCTCCACTACTCTCTTTTCACATCCGTTTTTCACCGTCATAAGCAGAGATTATGCCCTGCCATCATGATCATTTTCAGCAAGGATACCATTCATGTGGATGTCTTTAAAGCTTAATAGGGTATGCATCAATTTTAGATAAAACAATGCATCCTCAACGGAAATTAAGTACCCATGGGGAGATCGATTATGGCTCTTCTAGAGCCTATAATCCTCGTGTTGCTTCCAGAATCGTAACAATGCTTCTGCTCCTCTTCTGGAGGTTCTAGAAATATTTCATCTCCCTAAAAATCATATTAGTGGTGCAACTAGCAAAGCAACTTCCTCCATTTGGGAGATGAAATATTTTCAGAACCTGCAGAAGATGGACGGAAGAATTGTTACGATATACTCTTATGACATAGAATTGATTTGTATGGCACCACTAATACAATTTTGGGTCATACTAAATATCTTCTTCCCTAAAAATCTCCCTACCAGATAGAGCCATTGCTTCATTTGGGCCATACAAATCAAGGCATGATATAATCTTAAATAACACAGGCTTAACAAACAATAAATCAAATGAGCATAGCGATAAGTCCAACTGACGACAAAAGTACTATAGGAACTAACATAAAAAAAATAGAATTTAACAGTTTAATTAAACATGACGGTGATAAGTTCTTCAGAAATAAAGCAAATCACAAACTAAATAGTAGAGATAATGTCTAACATAGGCAACTACTGCATAACGCCGTATGTATCCTGCTGGTTGAAGAAGGACTCATCTAGCTCCATCCCTAGGAGGTAATCATCATCGTCATATGTGTTGCCATCATGCTTCGAACTATCCAAGGCCATCTTGTCGTCGCTCTTCTCCACAAAATAAGAAGTTTCAAGCTGAGCAACATGCACCTCGTACTTTAGTTTCTTCTTCTTGCTATCCTTCCTGATGTACTTCTGATACAATTCGGCCAAGTGCTTTTGAGTACGACAAGTGCGTGACCAGTGGTCCTTATCTCCATATCAATAGCATAGTTGTGAGGCATGGTGCGACTTACTCTCCTAGGGCTTCTATTGAACAACTCCCTTTCCTTTTCCATTATCCTTTCCCTTTTCAATTTTCTTCTGCACGTCGCGATTATGCCACGGCCCCTTCATCCCCTTTCCTCCTTTCTGGCTCGTACCACTAGAGGAGCTCTTAGGCCTTAGCCACCTTTGGTCCCCCATGGGGCGGACCTCATGATTCTTCATAAGAATCGCGTTGTGCATTCTCTGCTTCAAGCATAGTTAGGATCATCTCAGAGTGCTTCGTAAATTTTCAGTGATGATACTACTACTGGAGTATCATTATCGAGGGGTTGAAGGTACCTAGGGTCTTATTAATCATCTCTTCCTCCAAGTTTTCTTTCTCGTAGAACTTTAACTTCGAGATAACCCTGTGGATTGCAAATTATATGCGGCCATGGGCTTAAATTCTTGGAAGCGCAACTCCATCCATTCTCTCTAAACTTTTGGCAGGAGAATGTTCACATGCTGGTTATAGCCCTCCTTCCGAGAGATCCACAAAGCCAGGGTGTTATCGTCCATCATATACTTGGTTTTCAGGTACGAGTGTAGATGGTAGAGTATAAAATGAAATCCCACATTTTTTCGGGTCAGGAATGGTTGGTGCACACTTTGCAGGAAGGGTAATAGTAGCACCAAGAGAGCGGGCATTCAGGTTGATTTTGAGATCCATTGCCCATATCAAGTAGTCATTTCCATCGATGGCAAGCAGGACAAAATTCTGCTTGTTAACGTTAGACATATCAAAATATATAAGCAAATAAGGTGAATAACATAATGCTAGTTAACAAGATTCAATACTAACATTAATTTTACAAAAAGATAGTTATAGTCAAACTAAAATATCCATGGACAAAATCATAGAATATAAAAATAAAGGTTTAATCCGGTCAATGGGCCATATGGCAGACTAGGGTTTCCAACCCTAGCCGTTGCCGCAAAGGCTAGGGGCACGCGACGGGCATGCCTAGGTGCCGTCGCCGTGCCGTCAGGGCCGACATGATTAACCGTTCCCTACGGGGGTCAACCGGTGATGGATCTAAACAACCCGTCACATAAATTGCATGTAATTACAGTATATTGGATCAGGAAAACGACGTACTGGAAACTAATCTGGGAGCATATCATGCTGATAACGTGCTATAATTCATGGTAGTCAAACACAATCACAAGATCACAGACAGATAGGTGTAGAGAGAAAACCTAGCACTATAATCTTTACTGATTAATCAATCTTTACAATGGTATCTCTTCTTTATATATTGCATAGCTTATATTTGGTTTTGCCCATATCACCCCTACAAAAAACCCTAGTTAGGGTTGGGCCAACCAGGCCCTTTTCCCATCGGGTTACAACTTACAACATGAACCATGCTTGGTCCAAGTTGGTGAATTTTTGTCAGATTTTATATTTTATATTTTTGAATTTAAATAAATATTTTTTATTTATTTAAATTAAATAAATAGACTCCTCCTGGTGGTCCAACGGGTTGAGAAAAGGCTTAAGCTAAAACTTGCTATATGAATTGGTAGGAAAAAGGGAGCGGTTAAATCCTGCCAGATGTAATGGCGGGTATCAAATCCCGCTAAATAATTTGGGCGGAAATATTGCCGACTTCTACCGCTCCAAGTGAACTTGTGGGAAATAGGACCAAAATTTATCCCACCGTGTGAAATGGCAGCTAATTGGGTTGATTCAAAAGGCGCCAATGAATTAGTTGGTACGGCTGGAAAAATAGCTCGCGGCTCGTGGCTCGGCTCGGGCTCGGCTCGGAGGTGCTTCCGAGCTCGAGCCGAGCCCACTTTTGGGGCTCGGGAAAATAGCGAGCCTGCTCGGGCTAGGCTCGTTTCTGACCGAGCTCGGTTTGGCTCGGCTCGGCTCAGCTCGTTGTCATATTTTGAACGTGAAACGCCTTTGGCTCGTGGCTCGGCTCGGGCTCGACTCAGCTCGGACAGGCTCGGCTCGGCTCGGAGGTGTTACCGGGCTCGAGCCGAGCCCACTTTTGGGGCTCGCCAAGATGGCGAGCCGAGCCTGGCTCGGCTCGTTTTTTACCGAGCTCGGCCGAGCCAGGCTCGGCTCATTTCCACCCCTATTAGTTGGTATTAAACCACCTGTTCAAAGATGTACAATACACCTGTTCAAACATGAATGGGAGTGTGCTCCTTGCTAGACGTTAAAGCGCCATAGATTTTAAGTTCGAAGTGACACGTGCGACAGTTTTATTATGGTTGTTAGTACGTTTGGTGTACATGGCAAAATTACCTCCCTTGGCTAAAAATTATGAACAAAAATCAACAACATGCGGCACACTGAGTTCTTCGTAGGATGTTATTGTTGTATTAGGTGGTTCGATTTCTGTCAGCCACTATGAAAAATTCAAAATAGGTAAATGGTCATAATGTTTGAAGCAATGAGTGTGGTGGTTTTATTATGGCCAATTATCACGTTTGGCGTACGTGGCATAATTATCTGACGTGCCCAAAAATTGTGGAAAAAATGATAACGTGTGTCACATCAAGTTTTTCATAGCATGTTATTGTTGCATTAGGCGGTTATAATTAAGTTTTTTCAAGAATTGCAATACAGGTAAATGTTTACAATTACATCACAATTGCTCATTAAGTTATAGGAACAGACGTATTACATGGTGCGAGCATACAAAGGCATGTACGATGCACATAAAGGGCAATGTTCTATAACACGAGATGATATATCTGGTACATGCATCTACATATTTCACATGTCAATAAAGATTTAGTTCCCTAGTGTCCGTCAACCTAACTGTTATATGTTGTTACATGCACTTGTATAGTGCCACCAGCAGCCCAAAGGCCATGCATGCGTGTTCTATATTGCTCGCCACATGTAGGAGATGATGGGTGTATGGAGTCCCATGTCGGCAGAAATCAACATGGCAAACCTAGATTTCAGAATACTCGCCAAATATTAGAGAGTCAATTGCCAATTTCATAATGACGCATGTTGTTGATCCACTTGGTCGACTCAATGTTAAAAATAGTCTAGCCAGACACCATGCACGAACAATTAACTATGTAAATTATGCGATGTGCTCACCTAATTGTGAGTGCTCTGTGATGTGTACACATATATATCTCTCTGTGATTTTGTGAACATGAATGAGTGGAATATGTTTTTTATTTAATATAGAGATCCGCTTGTATGTGTGATTTTGTAGATGCGAGAGCATTATATTTGTGAATTTTGGTTATGAGACCTTTGTATATTTGATTTGTGGTATATGTGAGCATAAATGTGTGAAATATGTGTATTGTTGATTGTGTTTACAGAGGGCATGACTAGAAAAACTTGAGTCTAGTTAATTTTTGTGGATATTTTTTGTCTATTAGCGGGTTAGATAGAACTGCTAGTGGTAATAATTGTCGCTAGCTGTTGGGGTAACAAACCATTAGTGATAATAAACATATCGCGGTTCACTAGTGATATACATGTCATCGCTAGCGGTTGGGTCAGAGAACCGCTAGTGATATACTTCTCATCACTAGCGGTTCTAAAACCGACAATGATAATCCTCGATCATCACCGTTACTTAATCACTGGTGGTTTAAAAAACCACGAGCGAAAGCAGTTTCAAACCACCGGTTACAAAGCTTTCTAGCAATGAATGTGAAGTTTTAAAAAAATCATAATAATGAAGCTATTCTACGTATTTTAATATACTCAGTGCTGAACTGAGCTCGGCTCGTAAGACCATCTCCAACCATTTCCCCTTCATTACATTCCCTTTCCCAAATTCATTCCCTTTATTTCCTACCATCTACAAAAACATCCCTTCGTAGAAATTTGTGAAGAAAACGGAGAGAATTTCCTTCTAAAGGGAATGCACAAAGAAATTCTATTGGAACATCTTGAGGGATTAGAATTTCTTCGCGAGAAGAAAATGACCCCTGAAGAGAAACCGTTGGAGATAGTCTGAGTGGCTTGCTGATCCAGTGAACTCTCAGGCTCCCTGCCTCTCAGCCCAGTCTAAGCATCGACAGCATGATCTCTATATCCCTTCTCTAAATCACCATTTGTTCCCTATATTTTCATCCTCTCCAACAGAGTTTCTATCCTCGAAAAGATATAGAGATTCTATAGAAAGTTTCTAAATATAGTGACTCTGGAGAGAGTCTCTAAATTTAGAGACCGAGATAGAAACCCAGCCGGAACGTTATATAGACTGCGAATATGCACAATAGTGTTTTAGGGACCCTTCTAGGGAACCTGCTAGCAATGCTCTCAAGCTTCATCTCTTCCTCAACAAATTACACAACACTACACATTGTGATTCATGATCATTTACATATTGCAGAACAAAAATGTATCCAACATGACTTTAAATTTGTGGCAACTACACTGAACTTCTATGCTACCAATTTGACTTCTATGGTAACAAATTTGGGATCGACCATTCCGATTGGAGAAAGTGGAGTAGAAAATGAAAATAAATCAGCTTGGCCTTGTGCCCTTGTCTAGTTAGAGAATGCATAGTAGATACTTAAAAACATTTTAGGTTGTAATAAAGTAGCTGACTAAGAGATAGAGTGTTTGATGTGAATGCTCTTATAATACCTTGGTTGGGACTGTTGTCAATGCCTAGTGACCGGTGGATGGAGTTACAGAGAGGGCGGTGGCTGCAATGCATGCGGCCGCAGTAGCCACCAGGGCTAGGGTGATACAGCGACGGGTCGTTAGGACAAGCCGAACCGAGAGCACAGTAGCCGGCTTGCAGGAGGTATCCCATATCCCGAAGGGGCGACTAGGGGTGGGCATTCGGTATTCCGATATTTTCGATTTCGGTACTTCGATAATTCTAGAAATTCGGTATTTCATATTTAGGCACCGAAATTTATTTAAAAAATTTAAAACTAAAACCAAAATACCAAATTATTTCGGTTCGGTATTTCGGTGAATCGGTATTTACCGAATTATTTGACCTACAAGCACAAACAATGGTAGACATGCAACTGATAGGAAAAAAAGAGGGAGAGGTCACGAAGGCACTGTGTAAGATCAAGCCTCCCATGGGCTAATTGATTTTGGTAATTGATGGCAACTAGGCCGTACAGCTGGAACGCCAAGGATAAGGACCTTTGTTTTATAGTTCTTCTATTTTCCTTGTGTGCGTCTTTGGCTCGACTTCATCTCTCTGGTTGCAGGGTCCCACTGAGCACAGGTGATGGGGGTTCCGAGAGTGCCAGGTGTTAGCCTTTAGCGAACCATCTAGAGCGAGTCCACCTGTCTAGGTTCTCTAGGTTCGAGAGAGTTCGGGGGAGTGACAGCTGTCCAGGGTTTCGTAGCCGCCAAGTTTCAAAGCCAGATATTTTCTGTGGGCGCGAAAATTCCCGCCTAAGTGTCCAACTATACCTGCCAAGTCCACAAATCGACAAAAGTGTCCGGACCCAAGACGTGGCAACGAAAGGGGGCGAGAGAGACTAAGTCCGAAGGGGTATGCGAAATTAGACACTGTCGGACGGCGTCCGACGCCTATCGGACGGGGTCCGACAGCGACGGTTCCCAGCGAACGAGCTCGAAAAACGGCTAAGTCCCAGGCGTCATCGCCCCTGTCGGACGGCGTCCGAAGCCCATCGGACGGCGTCCGATCAAGCTCAAAATCGGCCACCCAGCAGCGTCCGACGGGCACCGGACGGCGTCTGGTCAACGGGGGGCGCGACAGTAGCGACTGTCGGACGGCGTCCGACCCGGACCGGACTGCGTCCGACGGCGTTTCGGCAAACGACCGAACACCTGGCGGGCAGCCCGTTCGCGTGCACCAGCGCCCTGTCGGACGCGTCCGGTAAGCCACCGGACGGCGTCCGACGAAGCACAAATTTTGGCCAAATCCTCTGTCGGACGGCGTCCGACGGGAACCGGACGGCGTCCGATCGGGCGATCTGAATCTCGCGATTTAATCTGAGCCGTCCATTTCTAGGGTTTCGCCTTGGGCCTATAAATAGGGGCTAGGTGCACGGGAGAAACTTGAGAGAGCCACCATTAAGCAGCCACCTCTTGTCCTAGCCACCAAGAGAGCTCCTCCCATGGTTCCCACCTCCTTCTAGGGTTCCATGTGCTTGTGAGATTGAGGGAGAGAGTGAGGAAGAAGAAGAGAGCACCCCCCAGCCTCCTCCTCGTCGTCTCCAAGGTTTGTACCCTCTCCATGGTTGCCTTGCCATCCTCCATGGTGGGTTGAGGGTTGAGTGTGTCCGGTCTTGTGCTCTTGGGATTCTTGCCACCGGGAGACATCGTCGTCGCCGAGCTTCATCAAGCGTACCGCAAGCAAACCCTTCTCCGTGAAGGTCACCGTGCTTCCCACGGTGCTTCCTCTCCGTTCGTCGGGGTGTGCAAAGTCCGCCGTGTGTCGGCGGCCATCTCCGTGTGTCGGAGGTGCCAACGTGTCCGTGTGTCGGATCCAAATCCTCCATGTGTTGGGGGTACCTCATGTGTTGAGGTGAAACCCACCGTGTGTCGGTGGTCGGTGCCGTGTGTCGGCGCCGTGGGTGTGAGAACTCTCGCGTGTGAGAGAACTCGCCTCCGTGTGAAGGTTTGGAGCTCGCCTACCATGTGTTGGTGAAGAGCTACCACGAGTGGATTGAGGGCTAGGGACGAAAGAGTCCCGACTTCTCTGTGTGAGAAGTTTCCTCAACGGAGACGTAGGTGCTCATGTGTTGAGCACCGAACTTCGGTAAACAACTCGGTTTGCGTCTCCTTGCCCCACTCATTTACTTCCGCATATTGAATTGATCGCTTGCATGTGAGTGCCATCGAGCCTCCTAGTAGTCGCTTGTGCATTATTGTGGTCACTTCCGCAACTAGACTCTAGATCAATCGATAGCTTGGGTTCCTTATTTGACTAAGTAAACAAGCGAATCGAGAGAAGTAAAATTTAAAAAGAGCCTATTCACCCCCCTCTCGGCCTTGGATCCTTACACACTGACCGAGCTCGAAGACGGTGTCGATGGCGGAGGTGCCGAAGCCGTTGGGGTTGGCGAGGAGCCGAGGACGGAGCTAGAGACGAGCCGCCGTCACTGTGTCGCAAAGCGCGCACACGACCGAGGCGGCACGGAGGGGGAGTGTAGGAGGAGAGGGGCGCGAAGGCGGGTGGCGGAGTGGAAGAGCGGAGCAGCAGAGGGACGCAGAGGCAGGCGTCGGAGTGGAGGAGTGGAGGAATGGGTGCGAGCGGCAGAGTGGAGGAGGAGAGGGGCGCAGAGGTGGGCGCCGCCGCGGTGGAGTAGAGGAGGAGAAGGGCGCGGTCACGCGGAGGCGGAGACGCGAAAGTGGAGTTAGGGTTTGCCGGTTCGAAGGTGGTTATTTGGGCCTGATGAGCTTTACCTTAGTAGTTCGGTTTTCTGACGCTTCTATCGAAACCGAACCGAAACATTTCGGTTTTCTGCAGATTAAAACCAAACCGAATACCAAATACCGAAAAAATCGAAAATTTTGGTTTCTTCGGTTCAGTTCGGTTTTTTGGTATTGGTATTATTTTGCCCACCCCTAGGGGCGACAAAGGGTGGAGGTAAGCGACCGAAGGATGGGCAGCGTCACGACAGAAAAAGATGGAGAAAATGGGGTCTACCAGAGGCATGGATGACAAGGGAGTCAGTCACGGTAGACTCATACGCTCTTTGATTTCTTGTTTTAGTTTAGTTTTTGTTGCATTTGCAATTTTTGTATAGACCATTCACTGAAAATTTTTGAAATTTTTTTTTAAACGTTATAGGGTTTTTCTGAATAATCTCAAAAATATATTTTAATAATTTATTTAACATTCTCATACCACTTTTAATGGTGATCAAATTTTTTAAACTACAACAAAAAAAAAGGAATCAAAGAGAGCCTCCATCACAAGAGTTTTTTTGTACTAGAGGAAGTAGGCTAGTAGGCAGACCGGGACGCTGCTGGGCCTAGGTTTGTTCCTACACCTTTTAGGGCTTGTAGCGTGCCACCTTGTCGTCGTTGCCAAGTCGCTCGGATGTTAAGCCAAGCTAGCTCACTGGAATATTGACTGTCACACACAGGTTTGGCTCAGGCTCGTTTTCATCCCCAAGCGAGCTGACCCCGTCCGAGCCTACGCCGAGCAACAAGCCGTGATCTTTTTTCCCAACCCGCTCTAGCATCCTCTACTGACCACCTAGAGCCTAGAGGCCTTTGGTAGAGAGAAATATGGACATACCTGCTGCGGCAGGGCCTACAATGCTCTCTCTTTTCCCTCTTTGCGTCGGCTCATAAGGAACCTTCTATGTAAAAAAAGTTTGCAATATCTCATATTTCTGAATTGCGATGGTATATTGATTTTGTTATAAAAAAGATATTAATGGACACTATACTGTTCCAATGTCCAAACTTCCAATGGTATTTCACACGTGCACTACCGTTTGCCCTCTTTGTTTTTTTAGGAGTAACCCTGAACATCTCACTAGACAAGCTGACCGCCTGAAAGGACCGCTAGTGGAAGCGATCCTTCCCGTCCACGGCCATGCGGGTGGACGCGGCGATCCTCGCCTTCGTCGTCACCTTCCTCCTCCCTCTCCGCCTGCTCTCCCTCGTCGTTCGCGTGAACTCCACTGGAAGCGCCGGCGACCTCCGCCGGTCCTGCACCACCTTCGCCATCGCGGCCACGCTCCTCGCCGCTATCTTCGCTCTCCCCCGCGACCACGGCGGCCACGCGAGGGAGTGCCCCGCTTCCATCGCCGTCGCCGACGCTGGAGAGGAGGGTTTCCGGCGAGAGGTTTGGAGTGAGATTGAGCAGCTGAAGCTCCAGCTCGCCCGGCTGGGTACGTTGGAGATTAGTGACTTCGTGTCCAGCGCCGATTCTTAGTTTTTTTTTTCTGTTGCAAGATAATGATTGTCTGGGAGTGTTACTTATGCAATTCGGATTTGCGATTGCTTTACTCTTGTGATTTCTCAGTTCATGTGATTGCTTCTTGTACTGCCCTTCCTGAGTCCTAAAGGTTGTGAGTTTTTTTTTGAGTAAATTGCACTGTAGGTACCTAAAGTTATTCCGAGCGATCACATAGGTCTCAAATCGTGAAAACTGCATATTCCAGTACCTAAAGTTGTGTAAGTGGGTCATGCAGGTCCCAAAGGACATGAGGTGGCCAAATTCAGTGACATGGCATGACATGTCACATGTCCACGTGGCATAGTTATTTAAAAAAATCAAAATAATTTCAAAAATCACAAAAAATTCAAAAAAATCACAAAAAATTCAGAAAAATCATGAAATAAATCAGAAAAATCACAAAATAATTCCAAAAAATCACAAAAAATTCAGAAAA
>SPJY01027863.1:1540815-1579412 GCA_005191435.1 Raddia distichophylla | reverse complement strand
ATAAAAAATTCAGGAAAATCATAAGAAATTCAAGAAAAAATTAGAAAAATAACAAAAACCAGAAAAATTGAGAAAACTAAACCTACACTGTATTTTCAAAGTATTTACGCAATTTATAATTAAAAATCTAAATAAATTAAGAAAAAATACTATATTTTACAAATATACACTATAAATTTTTCTGAATTTTTCTGAATTTTTTGGAATTATTTTGTGATTTGTCTGATTTTTTTGTGATTTTTTGGAATTATTCTGTGATTTTTCTGATTTTTTTTGTGATTTTTCTGATTTTTTTTGTGATTTTTATAAATTTTTTATGATTTTTTTGAATTATTTCGTGATTTTTCTGAATTTTTTGTGATTTTTTAGAATTATTTTGATTTTTTTAAATAACTATTCCACGTGGACATGTGACATGGCATGCCATGTCACTGAATTTGGCCACCTCATGTCCTTTGGGACCTGCATGACCCACTTACACAACTTTAGGTACTGGAATATGCAGTTTTCACGATTTGGGATCTATGTGATCGTTCGGGACAACTTTAGGTATCTACGGTGCAATTTACTCTCTCTTTTTTTTGGTATTCCTATGTGAAGAATTCTTTAATTGTGCTCACAGAATCTTTATGGGAGAACAATTCGAAAGCATTGGATGGCAAAGCTGATGTTTCAAAGGTGGACGACGATGTTTCGAAAGCGATGGGACTCGACATTCAGTCTCTTATCGATAAACAAGAAAACAACAAGGTATGCGTCTCTGATGTTTTGGTCCGTTACTCTCATGTTTCACAGAATCCAGACCTTTGCTCTCCGACCCAGCTGTGGACATGGATACACAAAGAGTAATAAATTTTCCACCTTGCACAAGGCATGTAAAAAAGATTAAATAAGCATTAGGATGGTTTTTGTTGAATTAAATGCGATTTTAGTAGCCAAATCAGTAAATTCTAGCCAAAATAATGATGTAACAAGCAGTAAATAATTTGCAGCAGCATAATAAAAATGATTCCCGAAAGACCCCCTGCCTACAACAATTTCATCATCCATGTATCAATGATGGCAAATTGAGATTATGCATTCAATGATGTTGCTATAGTTTCAGGAAACTATGAAACATGGTCACTTTAAGGTACTAGTACACAGTGTTGTCGCCACAGCAGCCAGAACCTAGTCAGTGATGCTAGTGATAGAATAGATCATAGAGTAGTCTAGGTGAAATTTGGATGCTTCAATTAGTATGACCTTTCTGATTGGAACCAGATCTCCTATTGGTGAACAAAATTACTAACTTGCCAGTTCATGTACAGGTCCCATGGCAAGGGTCTGTCAGGAACAAATTGTTGTCCTCTTGTTGGTAAATTCGTGATGCTTCCAGTTTGCACAGCATGAAGACTTGTATTTTGTGTTATAAGCAGTCTGGCTCGGAAACCTTTCCAATGCTTGAGGGGAGTGTAATTGCTAAAAGTGCTTTTTAACAAAATAATCATATTTGAACAAACGATTGTTGTTTGACCTGGTCTGCAAACTCTTTGCCTAACTAATGGACCAAGAAGTAGTATACGATATGTAAGCTCGTTTGTTACCCATTACCTTATAAGAGCTAAAACTTGCACACTATGAATTCTTCTTGGTAGCAGAAGCTTTCATTTTACAACCATTTTACCACAATTTGTCTTACTATAACACACAAACGCACATTATATATATTCGCTGCACAGTTTATTTTCTATTCTCTTTTGCTTTCCATTTACAGTTCCTTTCACAATTACAGAGCTTTTAGTATCATTGTGACTATATTATCCATTAATGGCTTTCCTTTTTGGTGCTCATATTGGGCCAAAAAATAGCTCTTTATGAGCTCAAAAGATAGAATTATAATTGATTTTTGCAAGCAGTAAGGAAATTCTTTTTTATGTGTATGCTCTCCTCATCCCCTCTAGTTCTATCTTCTACCCTGCTACCAGCACCTCTTCACCATGGCTCCACCATGCTAGAAGCCCCATGTGCAATTTTCCATCTTGCGCCCTTAGAACCTCTGCTCACATTCAATGCAGATCACTTGAAAATTTTAATGCTTACCCTATATGGCATTGAAGAATGAGAAACTCCGAGAGATGTTTGTGTTGAACTAGAATGCTAAGTTTTTGTCTTTTCTTTTCCTTTCCTTTTTCTCTACATCAATTTTCCTATTTAATTTTTCTTTCCATGGTTAAAGGTGTTTGGTTTTGCTTTCAACTAGTTTCCTTGCTGTCATTGTCATGAATGCTTTAGATTTACTATGGCTTCATGGTATGAATGAAAGTATTCCTTTTTTCTACTTTAAGGGTGGTTCTCAGTAGATTCATGAGTAGGAAATTCATGTATTTAAATAACAATAAGTCAATAACTATTCACCTGGGCGGCACCTGTCTGCCTTGCCCACCTTACCGATGTATCCCTTCTTGGCAGTGATTAGGCGCTAGGTTCTGGTCTGCCGATTGCCACCCGAGGCTCGACTAGCACCTAGCACTGTGGTGAACACGGTAATATATGAAGATAGTTCATAAGCAAGAAGCACAGAAAAAAAACACAAGTTGTCATATTCATTTTCTTATGAAATTGAAAGGCTACTTGGTTGGGACAAACAACTTCCCATGAAATAAAATTATATTATGCACATTGTATCTTAATTCTTAAACATTAAAACGCACTAGCAGTAATGCTAAATGGCAGATTTCAATAGTATTTTCACTTAAGTACTTAACTACTGGTAATTTGCACAATTGTTTCAATCTCCTGTATTTTCCTCAATTACTATAAATATGTCACAAAATTACATGTGGATGTAAATGTCAATGCTTCCTGTATATCATGGGCATTCGTCTCATGGCTTGCTTAGCTTAGCTTTGCGCCTGTTTTGGGCCAGTATAATGCTTTATCATGTGTTGGAGCATGATTGTTGCTAGCCCTGGCCGAAATTTTGGGGATGTGAATAGTGAATTTAGGTATGTCAATAGTGAACTTTGGGGCTAGCATTGAGCTTGGCTCATATGGAATGTAGGAGTTTCACAAGGATTCACAAGAAATATAGTGAACCTTTTCAAATTCCTATGAAAATCCTCCGTTGCTAACACACACATATATGTGATTATTCATTTATGTTCCTCTGTATCCTTCCTTTTGTGTGCTAGTTGGAATTCTTTCTGAAAGCTGTTTCAAGCCGCAGATCTAATGGGCATTGTGATTATAGGTTCAAATTCTAATGGATGAATCAAGAAAGATCAACTCTGATATTCAACAGCTATGGTCATTGGCAAATGATACAGAGAATAGGGTTGAAGATTTACATTCAGATGTCAATAAGGTATCTACTAGTTTATCTCCGTTATAATTGCCCCAATTTAGTGTTATCTGCTCTGGTCCTTGTGGGCAGCTGCTGTGCGGCAAGGCAGCAGCAATTTGGCACATGCACGCACCAGCAGCCACAGCCTCCAAGTGCAGAAAGTGATTAGCAGCCAGCAATTTCATTAACAGAGTTGTTAGTTTGTAAACTTAAATATCATCCAATATTTGATTTAGAAAAAAAAAAATCTATCCATGTCTTATCTGTTGCATCCATTTCCATTGTTTTGGGACTAATATATATGGACTTGACATCTTTTAAGATTAAGCAAGATTGCAAGAAATATATCAAAATATCCTTAGTCTCCCTGCACTGTGGTATGGCTGCCTATGTTGTGTCGTCGTGTTGCTTGGGTCCAGGGATTTTTAGGTCCATTACAGTTACTCACATGTAGCAAAACTTATTTTTCTATTCTTTTCTGCATATGATTTTTTTTAGATTTTTTCTGATAGCAAAACTTGAAATTTGAGTACATTTTACTAATAAACGCTAATAGTTTGTCTTTGAAACTTTAGTACATAAGAAGGTTCAGACTGTTGTGCAACTTACTCAAGAAATTTGAACATGTAATTTTTTTTTTGTGAATATTCTAGTCCATGTGATATTAAGGATTCATCATGATGATTTCATAATGTGAAAAGAAGCATGTAGTCCACCTTACTGAAAGTTGTGTTCTTGGGACAATCAACTGTGACAGAGATTAAAGATCGACTTGTGCATATTTAGCATGAATGATATGAAAATCACCTGAAGAGTGAAGACAATGCTAGCCTTTGAAACTATGTGTAATACTAGCCTTCAAATCCCCTAAAATGGACCTAACCTTGAAAATTCACTATGCATGAACTGAAATTTAGCAATTTTACCCCCTCATATTTCATATGCATTGCTGTTGTTGATGTTTTCAATCTGCTTTTCAGTTTCTTCATTTGACAACTGCAAAAACTACAAAAGTCATCATGATATAACAATGGAATTTCTGATTTTTTTTGGGTGTTACTTAAATACATCGCAAACTTAGTCTTGGACAAATTACAATTTTACATTGTCTTATCATGTCCTGGAAAGTAAATGTAGCTTCCGTATAAGTTATTTTCATGCTTTTTTCTTGCATGATTGATGGTTTTTTTCAAGATGTTTTAAACTAGCCAGCTCATTGGCATTTTGGTAACAGGTTCAAATTACAATGGATGAGTCAAAGAAGATGAATTCTAATATTCACCAGCTATGGTCATTGGCAAAGGATACAGAGAAAAAGGTTGAGGCTTTATTTTCGGATATTAAAAAGGTAGTTGTATCCAGGTTATCATCTATTTCGAGTTCCTTGAGTTAGGCACAGATTGAGTGTGAATTAAAGAATTTTTTTAGTCCATTTTACCGGTTGTTCTCAATAGCTACATCCCCTATTGTCAGATTTGGCTTCTGCCAGGTTTATGGCCATTTGTGCATATACTCATAATCTATGCAAAATTATATTATTTATTCAAGTTATCATCCTGTGTACATACCACCTAAAGTGATGCTACCCATAAAAACTATACGCAAGATATTAGTGTGTAAAACACCTTTTAAGCGTGATCTATAAAAGTAAGGCATTTTTTACATATTTATTGCCCTGCAATTTAAAGATTTTGCCTAGTTGGCTATTTTTTTCAACTAGTTTCCTTCACAGTAATATTTGTCCTAATTGCCCAGGGATGTGTTATAATTTTCATTTGTATTATTTAGTTAAGACATTACAAAAGTACAAGTGTTTGCAAATGTATACGTAATACGTTTCTGTTTCTACTCACAATTGTCTCAGAACCATCTTCGCAACAATCTTTATTTCGTACAAGACATCAAATGTGGCTATATCACATGTTTGAACAGTAATTGTTGTGGTGATTGTATGCACTCCTGTATGCATGCTTATTTTTCTATGCTATTGGGTCTCTTTTTAAAAGCTGTACTGCCTGTAACGGCCCTGCCGTAACGGCAGAGGATACGAGCACCGGTACTCATTCGTTCATCTCATGATTATGATTATAGGTTCAAACTCTAATTGATGAATCAAGCCTGATGGAGTCGCATATCGACAAAATGTGGTCATTTGCAAAGCAGACAGAGAAAAAGGTTGAAGACCTATATTCAGATGTCAAAAAGGTATTTTTCTATGGATCATTTTTTTTGAATAGTCACAATAGAGACAATTTTTGGTACCAACTTGCGTTGTTAGCTAGTCAAGAAGTTTAATATGTGGCATTTGTCCTAGTTTTTATTGACTTGAAAACTGTCGCAAAAGGGTTATGTTCAACCAATTACCTTTACAGACCATTTGGCTCCATTGGTTGAATTTGGTTCAAATGTTTAAGTAAAGGGTTAATTGGGTAGCGCTCCTGTCCTTCGAAAAAAGATTCCTAATCCTATTCTGATACGAAGGGTCCTGATCGTGTGTACTTCAGGAGGTCGGTGGGTTGAGTCCGAGTCGGGGACAAGCCCAAATATCTATTTTGGTCAGGCTTAGAGTCCTATTAAGAGTCAGTTTGTTATTTCTATATTTAAGAGTCCTAGTCCAATATGTAACCGGGATCTTTTATTATAAATAGGAGAAGAAACTTAAAGGGGAGGCACGTTTTGTTGCTAACACAAAAATATAGGACTCAGGCGTCGCCGACGATTAAACGGCCGGTGGCTCCATACAGCCTTCTACCACAATAGGGCGCCATTGCCTCTTGGCTTCGCTCTCCACCAACCGATCTGGCCAAAGACTGGGAACTAGGTTATACGATTTCTCGGACATGGCCAACATGGAGGATCGGCTGGAATCAACGGTGGCTCAAGGCCAATCTTCCATGGCCGACATGCAGCAGCAGATGGCGGGCATGCAGGAATCAATGGACAAGCAGATGGAGGAATTGAAGGGGATGTTCCGTGATCTTGCCAAAAGCGTCAGCAAGAAACCAGCATTCCCTCCCAACCCCATCCCCACGATCCATTAGACCAGCGCCAGCGTGGCGTCCGCCCGCGGCGCGCGCAACCGCAGCAGCGGCACGGCACGGACGAGGAGGTCGCCGACGACGACGGCGACCAGGCGGACCGAGGGAATAGCCGCGGTGAACGCGGGGAGAGACGCTGGGCTCCTCAAGCACCGAGGCACGGACTTGATACTTATGATGGATCGGACGATCCGTTGCTGTGGATGCGGCAAGTTGAGCGTTTTGCTCGCCTTTATGATGTGCCCAAGGCAGAGTATGTAGAGATGGCTGGTCTCTATTTGAGGGGTGAGAGGGGTGAGGCACAAGAGGTTTTGGATAACTGGCAGCAAGACGTAAAGCACATAGCCTGGGATGACTTCCGCGAGACCTTTGTTTAGCTGTTCTCGCGACAACCAACGGTTGGCCCTTTCGGCAACCTCATCAATCTCGAGATGAACACCGGTCGCGTTGATGATTTCGCTAAAGAATTTCAGAAGCTACTAGCGCGCGCTCCGCGCATGGATCGAGCAAATCAGATCGAGGCCTTTATCGTGGGACTTTCGCTGACTTTAACGGCAGGTGTTAAAAGGGACCGTCCCCTTGATTTGGCCGATGCTGTTGGCCTCGCTCGGGAGGCTGAACGCCGCGAAGATACGTGGATTTCGAGGATTTCTCAAGCTGTACAACCTATTCGGTTTCAGCCTGCCTTCTCAAGGGAGACTCTGATACGTGCTTGATAAGCACGCAATGGGTAAGGCCCTTGACGCAGGCGAGACGGCCGTTTATCGTCGGCGACGCCTTGGCTGTTATCGGAGCCACCGCCTATGAGATCTACTCTCAATTTTGATTCATTATTTGGATAATAATAAAAGATACACAATCTTCCCTTTTATAGGGAGAACAGACTTAGATCATAAGAAAAGATCGACTTGAACAATAGATAGACACATCCTAAAATAACCGCGGCCTGGGGCCACGCGCTACAGTACCCACGAGTACTGTTCACGCGTGCTACAGTACCAGTGTTACTATTCATGGCCTATTTGGGCCTTATTGGGCCTGCCCATATCAGACCCCTACGGTGACAACGCAAATGGCATGGAGCCAACCGACATCTTTGACACAGCCAAACCAAGCTGTGCCAGCAACAGCCGCCAAGTTGGCTGGACCGACAATCAGCGGTGGAGGTGGGCGTACAACCTCTGCTGCCCCAACTAGTTCCCAGGCTTCAACAGCGGCTTCAGCTCCGTTTCGACGCCGACTATCACCAGCAGAGATGGCTGAAAGAAGAGATAAAGGGCTTTGCTACAATTGTGATGAGATTTACTTTTCCGGGCATAGGTGCAAGCATTTGTTCCATCTTGAAGTAGATAGTGGAGACGAGGAAGATGACGAGGAGCAGGTCACAGAGGAGACCGAACTGGCCTTATCTATCATGGCCGTTAGAGGTCCTAGTAAGGTGGGAACCATGCAGCTTTCTATTTCGATGGAGGGGAAAAAGTTACTGGGATTGGTGGATACAGGTAGTACTCACAATTTCTTATCCAGCCACGCAGCAAGCAAGATGTCGGTCGCCCAGGTGCCAACAAAGGGACAGCAGGTGTGCGTGGCAAATGGCTCTCATCTCCCTTGTTTAGGGCGCATTCTAGAGGGTCAGTTCGCTATTGGACAGCATAAGCTCAACCTTCTTGATGGTGCCGCTTGAGGGATTTGACATGGTTTTGGGCATTTAATGGCTGCAACAATCGGGTAATATTCACTGGAATTTTGATTCTCTCCAAATGTCTTTTGAGCTCGGAAATCAGACCATGGTGCTCCAGGGCATAATGAAACATCATCCACCCAAGTTATTCGTGGCTGAAAAGGAAGATTCCGAGGCTGATGTAGCAGCTCTTCTAGAAGGGTTCAAGGACCTTTTTAAAGAACCACAGGGATTGCCTCCGTCTAGATCACGTGACCACCGCATTTGCCTCAAAGGGGGAACGGACCCGGTGGTGGTTCGTCCATACCAGTATCCTTATCGGCAAAAGGATGAAATAGATAAATAGTGTGAAGAGATGTTGGCTCAAGGAATTATTCGTCCGAGTCGTTCGCCTTTTCCCTCTCCTGTTCTGTTGGTTAAGAAGGAAGATGGGAGTTGGAGATTTTGTGTGGATTACCGGCAGCTCAATGCCCGTACTATTAAAGACAAATTTCCGATCCCAGTCATGCAAGAACTCCTTGTTGAGCTAAATGGCGCCAAGTTTTTCTCCAAACTGGACCTTCACTCAGGTTATCACCAGATCTGTATGCGTGAAGAGGATATTGAGAAGACTGCATTTCGTACTCACCAAGGCCACTTTGAGTGGTTGGTGATGGCATTTGGATTGTGCAACGCCCCATCCACCTTTCAGGCTTTAATGAATGAGGTACTCGCTCCATTCCTTCGAAAATTTGTGTCGGTTTTCTTCGACGATATCTTGGTGTATAGTAGGACGAGGGAGGAGCACTTTTATCATCTACGGTTAGTTTTGGAGCAGCTGAGGCAGCATCATCTATTTCTTAAGTGTGCCAAGTGTTCTTTCGTTCAGCACACTATTGCCTACCTTGGCCATGTTATCTCGGCGGAAGGCGTCGATGCAAATCCCAATAAGGTGCAAGATGTGGATCGGTCGCAACCCACCTCGGTGGCAAGAGTACGAAGTTTTTTGGGCCTCGCGGGGTTTATCGGCGTTTCATGTACCATTATGTGGCCATCGCTGCACCCCTCACTATCTTGCTTCGTCAAAAGGAATTTTGTTGGTCTTCAAAGGCTACTGCTGCTTTCAAAAAATTGAAATTAGCCCTGTTGACCGCCCTAGTTATTTGCCTGCCGGATTTCAACTCTACCTTTGTTGTCGAATGTGATGCATCTGGTTCAGGCGTAGGTGCCATATTGCAGCAAGGTCATCTAATAGCCTTCTACAGCCGGCGTCTGGCAGATCGTCATATGAAGCTGGCAGCATATGACAGGGAACTCATTGGTCTATCTAAGGCTATTCGACATTGGAGGCCGTATCTCTGGGGTCGGCCTTTCATTGTCCGAACCGATCATGCTAGTCTGAAATACTTATTGGAGCAAGCCCTAATTACACCACCCCAGCAATACTGGTTGAGCAAACTTATGGGCTTTGATTTTGTGGTCGAACATAAACCAAGTCGTTCAAATCAGGCGGCGGATGCCCTGTCATGTCTTCACGAGCCGGTTTCCTCCTGCGCTACCATTTCTTTACAACCGGAGTCTACCCGAGCGCGTTGGGAGCAAGAACTTTGGTAAGATGTTGAGATTATTCGGCGGTTAGCTCAGCTTCCTGCCAATGTTGTTCACACCGGCAACCAGTCCGCGTCAGTGGGCTCGACAGGGTTGGCCGATCAGGCCCCATTGCCCGAGGAAATTGACCAGGGTCCAAGGATTTCCCACCAACCATCTCTATGGTCGGGCCATGAAGGCCTTCTCTACCGGAAGGGACGGTTGTTTATTCCGGCAGGATCTCTTCGTAAACAAATCATTGGGGCCGTTCATGACCTCACCCATGAGGGAGTTCATAAAACATTACATCTTGTCCAGCAGCACTTTTGGGACGATCAACGGCGAACAGTAGAGAACTACGTCAGCAAGTGTGTTATATGTCAACAACACAAGGCAAGCACCATGTCCCCTGCGGGTCTTCTTCAGCCTCTGCCGGTTCCCCCACCAAATTTGGACTGATATCTCTATGGATTTCATTGTCGCGCTACCCAAGTCTCAAGGGAAAACAGCTTTGTTGGTGGTCGTCGATCGGTTGTCTAAGTATGCTCATTTCATTGCTCTCCGACGACCAACATCAGCTTCTGCAGTGGCCGATCTTTTCTTTAATCAGATTGTTTGGCTTCATGGCATGCCGTAATCCATTGTGTCGGATCGGAATCCTGTTATCATCAGTACATTTTGGCAAGATCTTTTCAAGCGGTGTGGAACTAGACTTTTCAACTTCCTCCGCATATCATCCTCAAACAGATGGCCAAACAGAAGTGGTCAACCGTACTATTGAGATGCACCTTCAATGTTTGGTAGCCGACAAGCCTTCGAATTGGGTTCAATGGCTGCCGTGGGCTCTTCGGATGATGCCTTTTGAGCTGGTCTATGGTAGGCCTCCTCCGCCCATCATACCATATTTCCAAGGGACCACCGTCATTGATGCTGTTGATTGCAAATTGGTGGATCATGATGACTTATTGGGCAAGGACTGACATCATTTATTGGCTGCTCAAAACAGGATGAAGCAACAGTACGATAGCCACCACAGGGATCTTTCATTTCCTGTTGGCTCGTGGATTTGGCTGAAATTACAAAAATACCGCCAATTCTCGATGCGCTCGTTCCACCAACATAAGTTGTCTTCGAGATTCTTTGGTCCCTACCAAATTGTTGGGAAGGTTGGCGAAGTTGCTTATCGCCTAGCTCTTCCGTCGAGGGCGTATTCCATGTGTCAATGTTGAAGTAGTACAAGGACACACCTCCAACTATTGTTCCTCTTCTTCCGGATGATGTTACTTCGGCAAGTCAAAAGCCAGCTGAACAGGTTCCTCATCAGTTGCTGGGTCAACGTTTTATCAAGGGTCATCGTCAATTTCTGGTTCATTGGAGGGTGAATCTCAAGAGGCTGCCACATGGGTGGATGCATTGGAGCTTTGCCGTTCTTTTCCTGACTTCAAGGTTGAGGACAAGCTTGGTCCGGAGGGAGGGAGTATTGATATGAAGGGTCCTGATTGTCTGTACTTCAGGAGGTCGATGGGTTGAGTCCGAGTCAGTGACAAGCCCAAATATCTATTTTTGTTAGGCTCAGAGTCCTATTAAGAGTTAGGTTGTTATTTCTATATTTAAGAGTCCTAGTCCAATATGTAACCGGGATTTTCTATTATAAATAGGAGAAGAAACTTAAAGGGGAGGCACGTTTTGTTGCTAAACCAAAAATATAGGACTCAGGCGTCGCCGAAGATTAAACGGCCGGTGGCTCCGTACAGCCTTCTACCACAATAGGGCGCAGTCGTCTCTTGGCGTCGCTCTCCACCAACCAATCTGGCCAAAGACCGAGAACTAGGTTATACGATATAGAACACCCACATCATATTCTATTAGAATTCGTACCATTATTTTGAAACCAATTGAAAATTATAATTCTGTTTGGATGTTATCTGGAATTGGGAATTGGAACTAGAACATTTCATTGTCAGTTTGCATCATGCTCATGGAACAGGGGATGCCATGCCCATGATGTTCTTGTCTTGTGTGTTCTTCTATTCCAGAAATAATGGAAGAAGCATAGGATAATAGGATATAGATCAAGAAAGCATCGCTCTGATACAGACAGGGAATCCAAATGCAAAAAAGGGAGAAAATTCCAAATGCCAATCACCGTTCAATCCACAAAATATAATAGCACCTAATCCAAATAATCCATGAACGACGAGCATGGGAGAAGCTAATCCTTATGTTCGATACAGTCAATACGCTAGGTGAATAGGAACCTGCATTACGGAGTTTGCCTAACCTCACACTGTGATGCACGTCCACTCGGCAATCCAAGGTTTCACAACTATAGCAGGGTATATAGTTGTCTAACAATTCGAGAATTTGCAAGAACAGCACAATAAAGAGTTCTCCAATGATGCAAAGATTCTCAAGAACACTTCTGGGTAAAAGAAATCAGCCCTTTGTCTAGACACCCGAGAATTTCAGAATATGGAAGTCTGTTTTAACTAATAGTTTTCTGGCCTCTATTACAAATGGATATTGTGCAATACATGAATAATACTGAGACCTCCATGCTGCACACATTCCATACATGATAATTTTTGTCTTTGCAAAGAAGGAAAACAGATTAAAAATGATATTTTCCACACCAAATAAATCACTTACTTCCAAATGATGGAGATTCTTTTTTCTTCTTGTAGCTTTCCTTTTCCTCGTTTTCTTGTGCCATACTACTGTAAAAGGATACTGTAGCTCGTGCAACCATACATGCACCTCCAAGTGATGTATGTCTCTTGTTTGCCTTTTGGAGCTCGTTCTTCCTCAACTTCCATCATACCCTTTTGAAACATGAATTCTCCATCATCATGCATTTGAGAGCTGGAAGTGGAATGAAGTGCAATTGCATGTGTAGGTGTCAATGTGCCTGTATCAACGGGCCTTCTTCCCTTGTTCTCCGCTGTTATGCCTTAACTCCCTTCCCTGCCACCTCCTCTGTTGAACCTGCCTACACTCCAATGATCAATGATGACGAAACCCTGTCTAGGAACCAAATCTTACTAATGGATTATTGACGAGTGGGACAGGAAAGAATTGGCGTTATTCGTTGCTCGAGTAATGGAATTGGTGCTGAATAAGCAATTACAATTCTAGTGGTATGCCAACAGCCTCAGCCCTGGAATACAAGTCCATGATTTTTGCTTCAGTACCTTGGAGCCAAACGTGGTGTTATATTTTTCTGTTCGAATTGGCCATTGTGTTAATGTGTCCCTGTTGTTTGTTGCATTATATGGCGTGAAAGTTAGCACAAATGTGAGCTTGTAACTAATACTTTTCAGATTCCAGTGCAGTATTAGTGTGCTGCACTTGCAGATTTCTAAATTACTATGCATTTTTAAAGGAATCTATGCTTATTAAAAATAAATAAAATCACAGCATGATATATGTGCTCCAAGTAGTTTATGTCAGGTAGATATCCCATTTGTGAAATCACAGCGTATTATATGTGCTTCCCAGGGAGGTTTTACCAGTTTGATATCCCCCTTGTTCGTTCTGAAATGTTCCAAAGTGGCGGTGAATTGTTGGATACAACAACTGTAAGAATGGATACACCACAAATGGAATTCTTTTTTGAGAAGGAAACATGTGAAATATACATGCTGGAATGTTGTTATGCTTTCAAATGCATGCCCTCTGAAGGCTTGAAATACATTCCTTGGGCTGAGTAGGACTAGTGATGATCTCCAACACAACCCCGCAAATATAAAATAAGTTCCAAACATACCCTGTTTCATCTCCATTGCACTAACACCAGTTGTACAGGGCTTCAAGCTGAAGGGAATAAAAGTTCCATCCTGGATGAATCGGTGATGCTGACTCGATGAAGTACACTGACGGGCATAGAGTAACTCGTAAGGTTGTCCAATGTTTAAGCGAACCTTATAGCACACCTTGGGTATTGTAACGCAGCTTGCTTTGCCGCATATACAGTGCGTTATGTGCTTTTCGGATTGTATATTTGTATATATGTGGTCTTTTAAGTTGGCAAGAATGTGATGTGGGATTACTGATCTGACTTGCTTTACTGTTTCCACGCAGCCATCGTAATGCAGTATTAATGTATAGTAGTCATGATTGCCGTGCTAATTATGCCTGTCGTTTTTACAATGCTTAATGCAACTTAAACAAGTTTGTTCGTCTTCAGTATGATTAAAAAAAAAATGGTGACGGAGTTACCACCATGTTACGGCCGTGAGATATCAGAGCTTTGGTTTTCTGGTAACGGACGACTTTTTCTGGAGGCAGTAGCAGTAGCAGTGTGAGTTACTACGAATCCTTGACAAGTCGTGCCATGAAAACCTAGTTTTGCTAGTAATAAATCAGTCTGCTGTATGATTTAGTGCTTACCGAAGAATTCGGACGCACGTGTGCATCTTGGATTAAAACCCACAAGAACATGCGTGAGCTGCTTGCATTAAAGCATGAAAATGAGCCTTGGAAATTGTAACGATGAGCACATCATGTCACTGCGAACGTGGCCTTCAAGCCTGCTCGATGGGTAGGAACGTAGACAAAACTCGATATTGGGATGACCTACGATGAATCCTTTGAGTTTTCCATCATAGATTCAGGTTTTACCTATGTGGTCTATCGATTTCATCGGTTGTGGAGCTGCCATGGGGAGCTGAGAGAGAAGTTTTCCTATGAAAGAATGGCTTGGGCATGCGGAGGCCGGAGCCGAGGAGAGAGCAATTTTTTCATGAAAGGGATGGCTTTGGGAGAAAGAAGCTCCCCATCTTTTTATTTCTCTTAGATATTTGCACCATGCCATGTACAAACTCTTGGGGTCTTCTTTATAAAAAGGGTGGGAGGAATTTTTACATTGGTACCCTCCCACCTACTCATAATTATAAGGATATTCACGTGCATTTAGGGTGTGTTTGGTTAGGCTATGCTGGACCATCCAGCACATAGTTTGGGATAGGATAGATTGATAATACATGAGTGTTTGGTTGTTCTCATCCAGGAGCAACTCTTTCAGCGCAGCACAACATCTATAAACATTGGAGCATTTCAGCGCATATATATGTTGTGATTATGACAACACTGATCGAAAAGGTTATTGGGCGCATATATATTTTGCTCATATGTATATACACACACACTTATGACGGTTAAGCATAACATCCGCCTGCAGCGCAATCTTCCAGGGTTTGAAAAGAAAATTGAAAACGGAGCAATTACCATCTATAAATAACACCAATAAAAAGAGAACCTTATTGTACATCAATTTTAGGGCTGCCAATGATGTGGTGCACGAAACAGAATCAATGACATAACAGACAATCAATGTAGCTGAAAAGCTTAAGCTTGCATTCTTCCCAACATGAGTGTGATGTAGATGAACTAGCACAAAATATTCTGCTTGCTATTTCATTAGTTATCTAGCAGCACAAAGCTCGCTCGCTTTCATTAGTTAAGCGACACCCTCTCCTGCTAAGCATGCTTCCCCTTGTATACGGCAATTTCAGCAAAAAAAAGAAAAGAAAAGAGAAGCACAATGTAGTACCAAATCACATTACGAGTGTAATACCATCAAAGTATGTCAAACTTGCTTAATCTAGAGTGATAAGTTGCAGCCCAACACGCTGGTCTTCAGTTATGGGAGAGTGCTGATTAGCCTTTTCCTAAGAAACACCGCGTTGTACAGTATAGTCCCAATGGTATTGTACGTTGCAAACTTCTGAGATGAGTAAAATTAATCCCCCAACTTGCGGCATAATAAGAGATTGGTAAGTAAATATTTTTGTAGCCACATTTTAAACCTAGAATGTTCAGATCAAAAGCATATACCTGTTTTGAATTTTTTTTGGGAGGCTTTTCCATATCTTGTACCTACCTGGGCTTCATCCTCTTCTTTCTGTACCTGAAAATAAACCATTTTCATCAATACAAACATAAGTTGGAAATGGACCAGTAAGAAAAGAGAAAAAAGGAAGAGTAGTAAAAAAATGAACCAGAGCATAACACCAAACTCATGCTTTGATTATGTGTCTTGGGTAATTCTAGGCCTTGGGAATAGACATTTTTTTCTGTGCAGCTCAAATTACAATAGAACATCGTTGTCTAAACAAAAAACGAAGTAAAAAATCCATAATCCTTGGGTGGAACAATCTGTGAACCGAACTAAAAGGGTGCGTCCTGTATTATACAATTAAAAATCATTCCACTACCTATTTAGCCCAGGATTTGAAATTGAAATAGAAATCCTATTATGAAGCAATCTAATCAGAATTGAAGTCTTGAAAAATATATAAAAAATTTGAAATCATAACTGACCAAACTGAGAAGCAATGACCAACTACCATCTAGTCCAAATCATATTCCCTCAAATTGATATCGCAATAATTAGTAAGAAAAAAATTAATTTCTAACATAACCAACTGTGAAGCTGGGGGGAAGCTCTACAATGGACATCAGAATTTTTTCAAAGTTTTGAGTAAAAGGCACTGGTGGTCCTTAACTTTTCCCGCGGTGCCATTCAGGTCCACGATCTTTTAAAATCGAAAAGCGCATCCCTGAAATAGCTAACGTGTGTCTTTTAGGCCCAAATCTCATCCGGAGGAGTAATTAGCCACCGTGGACAGTCCACGTGGCATTTTTTATATTTAAAAAATTTAGAAAAATCATTAAAAAAATCCGAAAAATCACAAAACAATACAGAAAAATCATAAAAAATTTAGACAAATCATAAAAAGTACAGAAAAAAGAAAAAATCATTAAAAAAATCCGAAAAACATAAAAAAACCATAAAACCATAAAAAATTCAAAAAAAATCATAGAAAATACAGGAAAATCATTAAAAAAAATCGTAAAAATCATAGGAAAATTTAGAAAAATCATAAAAATACAAAGAAAATCATAACAAATTCAGAAATATCATAGAAAAATCAGAAAAATCACAAAAAATTCAAAAAAATATTAAAAAAATCATTAAATATTTAAAAAACATAAAAAACATGATGCAATGGTTATATTTTTTATGAATCTACTGTCGATTACGTGCTTTCTCTGATGGGGCTATTTGGTTGCGGTAAGACTAGTTTGCTCGATATGCTTATGAATCTACTGTCGATTACATGCTTTCTCTGATGGGGCTATTTGGCTGTGGTAAGACTAGTTTGCTTGATATGCATGCTGGTACGATTCCTAATCAGAAGTGTAATACTTGTACTGTTTGCATTTTTTTTATGATATTTTTGAATTTGTTATGATTTTTTGAATTTGTTATGATATTTTTGTATTTTTATGATTTTTAAATTTTTATGATTTCTTCTGTATTTTTTGTGATTTTTTTATTTTTTAATGATTTTTCTGATTTTTTAATGATTTTTCTTTTTTTATGATTTTTTTCAAAGATTTTTCTGAATTTTTTTATGATATTTCTGATTTTTTTTAAATTTTTCTGAATTGTTTTGTGATTTTTTGGATTTTTATGATTTTTCTGAATTTTTTAATATAAAAAATGCCACGTGGACTGTCCACGGTGGCTAATTACTCCTTCGGATGAGATTTGGACTTAAACGACACACGTTAGTAACTTCATGGATGCGCTTTTCAATTTTGAAAGATCGTGGACCTGAATGGCACCACATGAAAAGTTTAAGACCGCCCGTGCCTTTTACTCTTTTTCAAACAATGTGATCAAAACTTCAACTCCATATGCAATATACAATAAATCAACCAAAGGCTGACATAGCTCATGTTTCAGACTTTTAGACTAAGAGATATGAGGATAAACTAGCAAGCTGTTACCCTTATGTGTTCACGGTTATATTTTTGGTACCCTGTTAAGCAAATGCGCAGTGATGCGCTACGTGGAATTCCATTCAAATCTCTCACTGGCCAATAAATAATCTGGAAACAACAAACAGAGCTGCTTCACAAAACTAAGCCGATATAGAAACTAAAACATGTAAATGACTACAACAAAAGCAACAACTTTTAAACTAATTTCATGATCTCAAGAAAATAATTAACCATTCATAGCAAACAGTGGATGCCATCCACACAAAACAATCACCATCTTTGGATGAACACAGATAAAGAATCGCCAAAATATAACAAAATCTATTAACCATGCATAGCACATGTCGGGATTCAAAGATGGAATCAAGAAATTTTCATGTTTTCCTTACCACCAGGGTTTGGGTCCAGATCTGGGAAAGAGGCAGTGGAGGGAGGTGGTGCCGACGCTAGGTCTAGGCGGCGGAGAGCTGACCAAGGACGGGGGATGATGAGGAGGAGGAGGCGCGTGGGGGAGAGGAGGCGGTGACGGCCCGGCGCGAGGTGGTGGTGGTGGTGAGCTGCTGGTGACAGGGGACGAGGAGACAATGATGCTTAGGACGAGGACATGGTAGAAAAATTTTCATGGTGACGGAGCGGCGGGTTGACCGGCAACGAGGGAGAAGGGGAAAAATTGGCCAAATGACACCCAAATCGTTGACACAATTTAAAACGACACCCAATTCGTCTCTGTTTCGTAAAATAACACCGGGGCAACGAATTTTATTCCTAAATGACATTTTCGCATTTTTATACTTCTTTTTCCACCATTTTCATATTTTCCTTCCTTTTTTACCCCTTTTCTATCTTTTTCAGCCTTTTTACCCCTTTTAAAATTGTCGGTGTAATAAATACCGGGGTACAAAGAGTCCTGAGAAGACCAAGTGGGCCCCACGCGTCAGGTGGGCGGGCCCCGCGGCGTACCAAGCGGGCCCCCTGCGCCAGGCGGGTGCGTGGGCGAGCCCCCTCTGAAGACCAGGCGAGGGCCCCACGCGCCAGGCGGGGCCCGCGCGGCAGGGAACGTCCCGAAAGGAGTCTTCTGGGCGAAGGCTCCCCCTGCTGCGGATCACGCGCGGATAGACGGCTGAAGACATGATTACCGCTACAGTGACCTCTGCGAGTCTGATCGCCTGTCACTGTGGCGCAGAAGAATTGACCGGCAGAGAGAAGGTTTGCTTGAGATGGCCGTCCGCGTCAGGAGGAGCAGACTGGGCCCCACCCGCAGCCTCGCTGGTGCGACTGTGCGGGTCAGTGGCCACTTGCGGAACACGCGAGGGCGGCGCCGCGCGGCGCAGTGGCAGCGCGTTTTCGTGTCTCCTGTCGTGTCTTGTTACTGTACCAAGGGCACTGTACTGCCTACCCCCTCGACTCTCCGCCGGTCTAAGGCTTGTATAAAAGGGGCGGAGAGAGAAGGAAAAAAGAGGAGGGTACGTGCATTCGAAACACTCGGTAAGACACATTCCATTCAACCACATCCAAAAGAGCTAAGGCTCAGCAGGAGTAGGACTATTACCCGCGAGGGGGTCCGAACCTGGGTAATCCCCTTGTGTTGCTCTTTGCTGCGTTCAGTTCTCAATCGAATCGAGCTCGGCCGATAGACTAGCAGGGTAGAAATCTGACCAGGGGTGTGATCCGCAGTGGTTGAGCGGTGAGCACGCCGTCAAAAATAACACCGCCTCCGCCCAGTGCCGCCGTCGTGCTCGCCACCGCAGCTCCCGTTGCCGTCGTGGTTGCCGCCGCCTCTGATCTCGTCATTGCCGCCCGTCTCCATCACGCTCATCGTCGCGGATCCTGTCCCCGCTGCCGGAGTTGAAGGAGAAGCCGACGGATCAGGGTAAAGAAATGCGAAAATGAAAAATCGTTGCCCCAGTGTTACTTTAGGAAACAGAGACAAATAAAATGTCGTTTTGAGTTGTGGCAACCAATTGGGTGTCATTTGACCAATTTTCCTGAGAGAAGGAGGAGGCGGAGGCGCTGTATGATTTAGTTTTGCGAGTAATAAATCAGTTTGCTATGTGTGTTTCGGGGGTTTTCCTTTTTTTATATGGTGTATGAGCAACACGAACATCTCAGCGGCCACGGATGAGAATTAAATAATATGCGGGCGTGCCAGTGTATATAAATACACAAAATAAATAAAAAGATATGAAAAATCAGATATTTTATTAATGGAATAAGATACAGTCTCCTGATACATTTGCGCTCCATAGCCTATAGATGGAACATCTAACATGGGCGATTGCAAGTTCGCGGTTCCCGGGGCCTCAGAAGGACTCTCGGTTAATTACATCTGCAACATAAATCTCACAGAACACCTCTGATTAAGCGGTGTTATCGTCGACATCGGTCTTCGCCTGCAATCACTATGTATGTAGAGAAAATAGATAATAAACAAATTAAGTGGCGCCGGTAGCAACCATGGTCGTATGTGACCATGCGCCGAAGATAACGAAGTCATTACATGATGAACCTCGCCCGCCTGTGTCGTCCAGCCTCATCAGTCTCAAACGGCACAACTGGGATATGTGTATAATCTGAAATCAAAACATACATAGATATGCTAGGCTTGACCAACTGGGTGATAACATAGCTTCGTCGAGTCGGATAATTCTGCAAAGATAGATCTGCAAGATATATTGACATGTATTTATCGGCGACCTGCCATAGATCACAACAAATATTGCATCGAATAAATACGCATCACTTATCTGATGTTTTATGTAACTACGGGGCATCGAAGCCACCTCAAAAAGCTCTCGAAGTTATAAGATAAGTCAAATAAGTAAATAAAATAAAATAAGCTAGGGACAATAGGCCTCTACGAAACAATAAAAATTTCAACATCTTGCCTAAAAATTATATATCCACACACAAGCATGTAATACATATCATCATGACATCTCTATTTCTATTACATGAAAACAAGCCCCGAAACCAACTATATGAAACTTTACCTTGATGGTCAAACGAAGAAGTTCAACCGTTTACAAGCCATACAGTAAAGGAATAGACCATAGCTAGCCGATCTTTGCTACTTTACCATTTTATCATTCAGAATAATCCTAACCTACTAGCTTAGTTTAAAGAATTAAGGTGATACTAGCTTAATGTGGTGAACAAAAGTGTGGCGCTACACCCTTCACATGCATGTTATCCTCCGATCGAGCTTATGTAAAAACATACATAAACAAATGTAAGTTCACGACTCAATAGTTAACAAGTACATATTTAAACAAAGAGGTGCACCAGTAACACATAGAATGAATCTTTACCCAATCACCATTTGTCTTTTGTAATCAATAATGCAATGATACGATGTGTGGTCACTCTAGTGCAGTATGATGTGTATATATAAATAAAATTATATGCACTATAAAGATAGGAACACCCATAAAATATCGAGACTTTTTCAATCCATAGCAATTTAAATAAATTAAAGGAGTTATAACTTCAAATATTGCACACATGAAAAGGTATGCTTGACTAACACATGTGCATTAAACAACTAAAACATATGTGAAGCATTTGATCCAACAAAAAAGAGATAAATACATGCATGGGTCAAATAAAAAAGAGACAGCTCATATATATGTTACACTTCTCTAAAGATATGCACATAGACAATTAAACAAAGTGAAGTCTATCTCGTAAAACCGTTATACTAAAAAGCCTTTAAAAGACAAAATATTACATCATATAGGCTATATAAAAAAGATAAAATTTGGTACATTGAAACGCTATGCTACGTTAAGCTGAAATGTACAAGGCCGACTACTGACGGATTTGGGGAAAGTAGATTTAGGCCTAGTTCTTTTCAGCTTAACAACTTAACGACTTATCTACGCTTTAAAAAGACACATGCTTTGAGTTTTTTTAGTCCATTTTTTTGCTATTTTGAAGGTGGGTCCTAACGCTTTAAAAAGCAAGTCAAACAAAATGGATCCGAATCTCGAGACTACCTTGAGAAGCGCTTGGAATTCAGTCATTTTAGCCGTTCAGCTGTTCAGCCGTTAAGATCAACTCAAAAAACAGGGCCTTAGTCCAGGAGGACGAAGGATTCTTGTGCAAAAAGGATAAGAGGATCCCGATCCATAGGTTATAGGAGCGAAAGGTACGTGGGCCGTACCCAGGCCGCATATGTTGGCAGGCGGCCTGCTGCACGGGCCTTCTGCTTCCCTTTCTCATATATATGTTGGCAAGCGATTGGGACAGGGCTGCGCACGGCAGGGCAGGGGGGTGCTGGGAGGCGATGTGGACGGCGTAGAAACTTCCACCGGATGCTGCAAGGGGAGAGGAGGAGGAGGAGGAGGAGGAGGAAGAGAGAGAGAGAGAGAGAGAGAGAGAGAGAGAGAGAGAGAGAGAGAGAGAGAATTGAGCTAAGGCGCAATAGGGCCAAATCAGAAGGATTTAAAATACAAGATTGAATTTTGAATCAAGCACAAGACTTTAATTCTAAAGCTCAAAATATCATTTTTAGGGAAATTATTTGTATGCACACATTTTGAATGGAAATTCAATTGACATAGAGAAATTTAAATTGCATAATCAAAATATGAACCTTTGCAAATGGTTTATATTTTGGAAATCAAAATATTATTTTTGTATTATATATATTAGCAAACACACAAGCATTCAAATTACAAATTTTAAAATGAGTACTTAGCGGTAGTCATTCATGAATTGCAATAGATGGTTTTATAATAAATAAAATAAGCTCATCCCTTTTATAGGGGCTAGACGAACACTTTTCTATATTTGAAAATATTTACTTTGAGCAAGTTTATAAAACTAGGTTATTGAAATTAGGAGAGATAAGTCAAATAAGTAAATAAAATAAAATAAAATAAAATAAAATAAGCTAGGGACAATAGGCCTCTACGAAACAATCAAAATTTCAACAATATCTTCCCTAAAAATTATATATCCACACACAAACATGTAATACATATCATCATGACATCTCTATTTCTATATATAATTACATGAAACAAGCCTTGAAACCAACTATATGAAACCTTACCTTGATGGTCGAATGAAGAAGTTCTACACTTTACAAGCCATAGAGTGAAGGAATAGACCATAGCTAGGCGATCTTTGCTACTTTACCATTTTATCATTCAGAAGAATCCTAACTTACTAGTTTAGTTTAAAGAATTAAGGTGATCCTAGCTTATTGTGGTGAACAAAAGTGTGGCGCTACACCCTTCACATATATGCATGCTGTCCTCTGAGCTTATGTAAAAGCATAAATAAACAAATGTAAGTTCACGACTAAATAGTTAACAAGTACATATTTAAACAAAGAGGTGCACCGGTAACACATAGAATGAATATTTACCCAATCACCATTTGTCTTTTGTAATCAATAATGCAATGCCATGATGTGTGGTCATTCTAATGCATTATGATGTGTATATGTAAATAAAATTATATGCACTATAGAGATAGGAACACCCACAAGATATCAAGACTTAGCAGGAGTCATTCATGAATTGCAAGGATGGTTTCATAATAAATAAAATAAGTTCATCCCTTTTATAGGGGCTAAAGAAACCCTTCTCTATATTTGAAAATATTTACTTTAAGAAAGTTTACAAAAATAGGTTATTGAAATTGTTAAAAGATGGCGAAATCTTGGTTATTACTTTATGACATGAAATATCATGTAGCAAAACTTATAATAGCTTTTTAAACCATATAGGATCATTTTCCATTGTAATTTTTTTTATATATAAACATATTTATCATTTGAAAATGCAAGTATCGTAGCAAAAAGGGTTTTAAATTCAATGCCAAAATATTAGTCAAAAAATATTTTTTCATGTTTATAATATTTTAAATAGTTTTCTATAATAAGTACCTAAATTTGGGATGTTACGGCAGCGCATCCCAAATCCTCGACTCCCTCCAACCCTAACCCTTCCGCCTCCCATGATCCCATCCCCGTTCGGCGTGCTCCATGGCCGAGACTTTGAGCTCCGGCGCTATCCCCCACCGTCGCGGAGTCGGAAATGATGCGGAGGCTGGCTGGGTGATGCTCGATTGCTACCCCCGCCCCATCCACCGCTACGACGACGGCGGCTCCTCCTTGAAGGGCACCTTGGCGGAGGGCATCACCTCCACCGGCGGCCGCATCAGCTTCGCCTTCAGGGCGGCGCCTCCTCCGGCGATCTCGCTCTTCTACTTCGACTGGGAGCGCACCGGCAAGGTCTGGAATCCCAAGGTCAAGTTTGCCCGCGGTGACGACAGCGGCATGATGAAGAAATTCATGGTCCAGTTGACCCACCGCATCTACATGAGCAAGAGTAGACCAGCAACCCCATGGTCAAGGCGGCCCACCGCAACTGCGCCCTCCTGTGGCTCGCCGCTCCCATCCACAGCGGGGGGTACAACGACGACTACTTCGTCTACCAGGCTCGCGCGGGATCCCGCATCCATCTCAAGAGGCTTGACCCCTGTGGCCACGTCTTCAGTTCCTGCAGTGACATGGGCATCCTCTCTCGTGATGACATACAGTTTGTGGTGGCGCACCTGGGAAGGGTCGACTCCAGCCAGAACCCAGTGACAGCAAGCTCTGCATTTACAAAGAGGGCCATTGGAAGGAATGGAAGCCTCCGATTTCGCACGGTGAGGGTAAAGGCGAGGACTTGCGTTGGTGGGAGACGGACGAGGTCGTTCCGTTCCGCAATTTCATCTGCTGGGTTGATTACTTCAGGGGTATCCTGTTCTGTGATGTTCTCAGCCGGAACCCTAAGCTCCGGTATGTCCCTTTTCCAGTGAAACCGCACCAGTGTTTCGTTCATCCAATGGTTCGCGAAGGAAACCCCCCTGGGACATATCGGCGCGTCAGTGTGACAAAAGATGATGCCTTGAAGTTTGTTGCTATCTCACAGACCGAAGATGGTGCTATCGATTTTGGTGGTGCAGATCTTGAATCCTTCGATTCTTGGATGGAATGCGGTCGCGCCATGCAGCCCCCCACTTCTCCATCAATCGTCTCCACATGGATCTTGAGCGATCAGTCCGAGCGCGAGTGGATCAGGACAGGCTTCTTCCAAGCTGAAAAATTGCAGTTCCTCACAGACTGCTTGCATCTTCCACCATCACAACCACAGCCGGAGCCAGAATTGCCCTTTGTGAGCATGGAAGATCCACAGATCCTCTATTTTCTGTTGAGGACGGCATTTTACGAGGCATCCCCCATTGAGGTTGATATGGTGAGCAGCAAAGCCATGTCTTCGCAGTCGATATGTACTGTATCATCCATCTGACCTGATAAGCTCTTCATCAAGTGAGGCTCCAGATAGTGACACAGCCTCCTACAACCTGTTAGATTTCAAGCCTTTCATTTCTTGGGAACTCCCCAAGTATCTGCATCTGCCCACACCAGGTAATAATATGTCCACCACTAATCTATCGTAGTTTGTTCACTTTGTTGTATTGGGCTCTGCAGTCCGCGTTGTTCAATAGCTCTTATGTTGTCGTTCTTTCTTTTATATTATACGCCTCTTTTTTGGTCCCTAGGAGTAGCTACTCCCTAGTTTGCTAACGGGCTAACAAAAGACCCATTAGAGCAGGAGTATTTGTCCGGCTAATTGGACAGGTTTTTTAAATTAGCTCTAATTAAGGTGGTCTGAATGCATTTATGGCAAAGATTCTGTGCTCAGCTGTGCGCCATTTGTCATGTAGAAAATCTAAAAAACTTTGGAGTATGTAATTAATTTGGGAAGATTTGAACGCGGAGAAATTTTGAAATTCTGTAGTTGTCCATTAGTTGTTTGTATGTGATCAGGATTGGGAAATTTGTCCGTATGACCAAGATTAGGCATATTTGATTGTGTCCAGGTATCTGTTCAAAAGTGTGTTGGCTCAAGTTAGTATGTAGGTGTGCATGTAAAATTCTTCCTCAGAGTTGACGACACGAAGCAACGCAGCAGTGGCTGGCATGATCTTGATACCGCTTTTAAACATATTACCTTCTCATTTTGAACTAATATACCACCGTTTATTTCGACAGTAGCATATCTGGGAGTATGCAAATGGGAGTTAACTTGAACCTTCATAATACCTTCGTACATGTATATGTTTATTTTGGTAGTAGCATATCTGGGAGTATGTAAATTGCAGTAGAAATATTTAACATAACTGTCATTGACATGGAACTACATATATCTCCTGGTGGAAAAAAGATAATTCTAACTGACAACCAAAAATAATTCTAACTGACAACCATCAGGTATACAATCCTTCATTCTCTATAAAATGAACAAAAACCCTTCCTATATTATTGAATTTAAAACGTTGTGCTATAAATCTTCATGACACGTCCAGTAGATCATTTCGGCTTGCATGCTTTTAGGAAACTGACGAAGAAATCTGGCATTTCTTCTAAACAAGAAGAGATTTCTCAATGTAAATTTAAATAGGAAATTAACATGGCTTCAAATGGCATAGAAAATGATTGAAATACTACTATTTCCTAAACATACTACTTAATTAACGACGTATATATATTTTTGCATTGAACATACCACCGGGAGGCAACCTGAACATACTACTCAATGTGAATTTTTTAAAAACTCACATGGCTTCAAGCTGCAATAAAAAATGATGAAGATACCACTATACCAGTGTTTCCTGGACATACTACTAAGTGACACATGATTTTAATCTGAACATACCAACCTGTGACAATCTGAACATACTACTTGTTACGCCCACGCCTGAGACTTAGCCGCGGGCTGCTTAGCTTAGACAATCTAACGTACCATCTTGTTTTGAACTGAAATATTACTAGCCTTGAAGAAAATGTCATCCTACGCATAAAGACGCTACTAAGTTCTTGATTGAAGGTGAGCACAGAAATCCAAAATTATCCGATCCAAATCTGAATCCGAATCATATATATATAGAGGGAGAGAGAGAGAGAGAGAGAATAGCAGTGTGAACTCAAGTGCACAGATATCTCCGTACACTCGATGGATTTTTGATTTCCGAGATGTCTAAAGACCGATCCGAACCGTTGATCTTGTTCGTCATGTCGAAATCTTTCTAACTACCAAGTTTCGTATTTTTTTGAATTTTTTTGCTATTTGTTTTCTCATATTTAAAATCAGCCTTGTAAATAGCCGTGGAGCGTCAAAAAATGTTGATTTTCAATATGAGAAAACAAATAGCAAAAAAATTCAAAAAAATACGAAACTTGATAGTTAGAAAGATTTCCACATGACGAACAAGATCAACGGTTCGGATCGGTCTTTAGACATCTCGGAAATCAAAAAACCGTCGAGTGTACGGAGATATCTGTGCATTCGAGTTCACACTAGCTATTCTCTATGACCACCATGGATTTTCAAGAAATATGTAGTCTAGATGATATGAACATACTACCAATCTAGTGGTAGTTTTGATAATATAAGGAGCTCTGATTCTCTGAACATACTTCTAGCTTTGAAAAGACAAACATGAACACGGCAATGCCAACCATGGAAAACTGATGTTACAGAACCCATTATCTCAAACCGTAACGTGCTACCAGCAACCTTCAGGGAGTGTTAAAAGTACATTTGTTCATTTAGCTGATGCAAGTAAGGAATATGTACCAGCTATTAGACCTGAGCATACTACTGGCCTGGCAATATATGTTTCTAGATTTTCAATGAAAAAAGTGTCTAAACCTCAACATACTACCAGAGATCCAAATGACAGCAACGCTAGTGTGGATTTGCTATAATCAACAAACTACATGTGCGAGAACTGCTCCTAGAGCCGGTGGTATTGGTAAGGTGCTTGTATGTAAAGCCCACTACCCGGGTTTAAATCCCCACTAGGACGAAAAACCCAGTTCTCACTTTGACAGTGCATTATAGCTGTGGGATCGAATCGGCGGATCCCTGCTGCAGTTCTCCTAAAAAAAAACTACATGTGCAAATAGCGGTTGCAATGTAGTCAATGAGGTACTGACGGCAAAGAATCAACAACTGATTAAACTGGGAGATGTAGCAGTAGCAAGTCAACCAAGGAAGTAGTGTTTTCAGACCTGCACCAGAAGATGAGCAAGGAGGCGTGACACGGCAAGAACGGCAAGAACGGGAGGTTGTCGCCAGGGAAGGCTGGTGAGGGAGCAGGGTTGGCTGCTGCTGTGATGCACGGCTGCATCTAGGCCGTTTCGGTCGCCAGTGCTGGCAGCCTGTGCAGCGGGCGGCCTTTGTCTCCCATCTGGTGGTGCTGCCCCAATAGCGACGTCGGAACAACCTTGGGTCAAACCTAAAACGACAAGTATTTATGATATGGAGTAGTTTACAACTTCTGTTTTTTTCCATTATTTAGCTATGCAAAATTATTAAGAAAAACCTATTGTGTTTCTATCATAAGGACATTTAGATGTTTGTATGTTAATTCAGTGCTCTTCACTTTTCCCTGCTTTCTTTGGTTTTGGGCCTATATGAACTCTGCAACAATGTATTTCAGGCAAAGGAAAATAGGTGAACCATCTCGGACTGAATGAATGGTGCCTGCAGGGACACCATTACGCAGAAAACTTGTATCCATGCAGTCCAATTTCAATACTATTATGTCTGCAACAGCTCGCAGTCCAAATCCTACTAGGCCCTCTTTAGTTCGTGGTTTTGTTCGGTTCAGTTGGACCAAAATTTGTTTTTTTTACAGACTATTCGGTGTAATATTTTGCAATTATTTATCAGAGCTTTCTAGGAATTTACTCAAATATCTTAAAAATATTTTTATATAATATTTAATCTTTTTATACTTTTATTTTATGGTTCACATTTTTTAACTCAACCGAACCGAACAAAACCACGAATCTTCCTGAAACGCCTTCCTGGTTGTCGTATTTCTGTAATACGCTACCACTATTTGATTTACATTCCATTGTGCCTGCTACCGTTGTGTTCGGAGCAGCTGCCTGTGTGTCTGCTACTGTTTGTGTTGGGAACAGCTGGCGTGCTATGCTAGGGGCTAGCATTGTGTTCGTGTAGCATCGATGGTTCTTCTATAAGTTTTGCTGCAAGTAGGGAAGAAACGGATCGGATACGGATCGGAAACCACTTATATTGTATTTGATCCATTTAGTTTGATCGGATACGGATTCAGATACGGATAGTACCGGATACAAATACGGATACGAATAATATCGGATACAAATACGGATCGGACGCGGATACTCTCTCGGATAATACGCGAAAACATATACTAAAGAAATAAGTATATCCAAATACATATAATTATCTCTTTGTGACTCAACTTTATGGCCCATAGTAATGAAAATGATGGTGTGTAAGTATCATACCCGATAAAGCAAAAAAATGTAAAATCACATGCATCTAGTTGTTATATGTGTTAGTCATTCATTCTATAGAAATATAATAGAGATAGTTTATAGATGGATTTAGCTAATCGGATAATATCTATCCAAGAAAAGCTCGGATAATATCCATCGGATATTATTTGTATCCGTACCGTATCCATCTTGTCGGATTCGGATATCCATAAAATTATCCGGCTCAATATTTTCGGATATTATTATGGCTCAGTCGGTCGGACGGTCGGAAATTATCCGTACCATTTTCATCCCTAGCTGCAAGCATTGAACTCAGCTGTTCATAACTTGGTTTTGGGTGACCTGATCCTTTTTTTTAATCATTTGTACTTAATTTAATGCGCCAATAAAAAGTAGTTGCTGCAAAAAAAAAATTGTAATTATCTAACCTGTTAAAGTGAAATGAATCTGGTGTTCTTTATTGAGGGTAGAGTCCCTTTTTATACAATGAGAAACATCGCTGGCAAGATATCTATTATGATAATAGGGGTGTCATTGCAAGCGAAGGAGCATGTATCTTACAAAAAAATTTAAGCATATACTAATGTGTTATCACCTCATTCGAGAGATCATCAATAAAGGAGATGTGAAAATTTATAAAGTGCACACGAATATAATTGATTTTTCGTAAGCCCATTGGCAACCAAGAATTGTAAATATGGAATTGAATTCAAATTCCACTTGTCCTTGAATTTGAATTTAATTTGGAAACCATGCTTTTGCTAAATTACTTTAGAGATCGACAAAGTAAGCTTGACAATCGCGCGCAAGGCATAATTAATATTAATGACACATGCATATATAGCAGCAAGTACATAGCTAGCCAGGTAGCTATATTGCCATGGACGATGAGTAGATGAGGTCCTAGTGGCAGCAGAAGGTGCTGTGAATAGGGAAGGCGAGATCCTCGACACAGCTGGCACTCAAGCCCAACCTGAAGTGAAGATGCATGGCATGCAGTTAATTAGTAATGAAGCAAGCATGGATAGAGATGGCAATGGGCCTCGATTCTCGATTCCCAGTGGGAAATTCCCCTATTAGGGGATGGGGACGGGGATGGGATGTAAACGGGAAAAATTCTTTTCATGTCTGATAAACGGGGATGGGGATGGGGAAGCATCCACCGACCCCGTTCCCCGTAGGGCCCGTTAATCTTGCATGTGATGATGTTTTCATGCAATAGTTAATGATAAAAATGAATAATAACCTTGTCAAGTGGTCATCCTATGTATATATGTGATCATTTTGATGCATAAATGATGATTTATTAAATATGAGAATACATATATATGACAATGGTTTGTAATAATAGCAAAATAAATACATATTAGCTACAATTTAAGCAGGGACGGGGATCCTTGTCGGGGATTTATTGGGAGAGATTTGCAACTTGATGGAAAATTTGATCTCTAGTCAATCCTAGGGTGCAAAATAGATGTAAAAACAAATTAGCACACTCAAAACATCATAGATCAGAAGTATCAAGAAGAAGAGAAGAAGAATAAACTAGTTGAAACAAAAACCATCAAAGCAACAAAGATCGAAACATATGAACTAACAAGAACGAGCAATAAACTTGAAAAACGGAGGTTTAATTGCATAGATAGTTGGAAGATTACAAGTCACTCTCACGACCACAAGCACTCGTAGGTGCCACACACACTCTCCCACACACGCTTCTCGCAAATCTGAAATTTCTAACTCAAGTAGTGAGGAGGAGTTGCTCCCCTCCCCCTCTATTTATAGCCTCAGGGGTGAGACTAGATCCGATCAAATGTTGGGCTGGACTGGGAAAAGCCCGGTCCCGCGGGACCAGGTCCAAGCCCAGCCCGGCCAGGTGTGTCAGGCTCAAAAACCGAGCCCAAGCTAGGCCCGAAGCTCGACAGCTCGGCCCGGCCACGGCTTAAATCACGAAATACTCGGACCCGGGCTAGGCCCGGCCTAGCGGTCGGGCTCCAGATTGAGGCCCGAGCTCGCCCCGATGCACCAGTTGGGCTGGACCGGGCCAGGTTCGGGCCAGGTTGTCGGGTCGGTCTTCCCGTGATCAGGTCTAAATGAGACCCCCCTAAACTCTAGGGGTTGACTTGACACTTAATCTGAGGATCAACGGTGCACAACACGGACACACACCCCTTATAACTCTCTCCTGACAAGGAATATTCGTGCCGTATTCCTCCGGAAGCATCCTCGCACCTTCCTTCCAACATTCTGGTTGCCAACCCATGCCTAGGCCCACTAGTCAGCGCCGCTTCGCCACCAAGTGACTGACGCCCAGGATCTAGCTGTCTCGGATCCTTGCCGCAGCTAAGCTTCTCATCCACGCCATCTCTTATGACCGCTAGGTATCGAATCCGGTCGCCTACATGCCCCCGGACGCCCGAACCTCCAGTTCGCCTCGGTGGAACGGCGTTAGCCACGTACGCACCGGCACCTACATCACAGAGATGAGTATAAACAAAACACTTACCTTTTCCTGCAAGGTTAGCTTCTCAAAACATCATCATCATCATAAAAAATCAATCAGTCACAAGACCTGCCCTGAACCAAGTCTGTCAGTCATGGTATGCTGATCACCAGACACTATTTCAAATTTCGCGCTATTTTGACAAAATTCTAGACAAAAGTACTTCAAAAACTCACCAAAGTAAAAAATTGTCACATATATTCATCACAACACCTGGGTACCCTCCACATGGATGAGATCATCTCCCAACGACGGGTACCTGGCGTGCACGGCTACATCACGCTGGGGTGCTACCCGTGCACAGTGGTGAGCCTTCTCGGCCTTGTTCTTGTCTGGGTGCCTCTCGTCGTCGCCCGCCGTTGGCGGGGGACCCGACCTCCTCTCCCTCTCCTGTGACGTCAGCTCCCCCTTCGGATCCTTCTTCCCCTACCTCCCTTCCACCTGTGCTCGCCTAGTGGAGGCCGCACGGGGGGCCACTCCTACGCGTGCCCAGATCCCATGGCAGGAGGCCTAGATCCGGTGAAGTGGTAGTGCTCCAGCGTTCGAGGCCAACAACATCTCCTTCGTTTCGACCGTTGTCTCCTATCGACGTCGTCTTCGTCCGCCTCCTTCGTGCTTGGTCTTGCCATTGCTTCCTTGTCCCTCCTCTCCTTGTGAGGACCGAGTGGCCCTGGCGGCCTCTTCCGAGCCCGTTGGCTGTTCGGTTGGTTGTGCCCCGTCGTTTGTGACTTTCGTCCGCGTAGGGGTTGTCCATTGGGGGCGTTGTTCACTTCCCTTCTTCTACGTCCCCACCTTCGGGCGTAGTGGTGGAGCTCGGCGTCAGCTTTCCCTCTTTCTTCTTCCCCTCCTCCTGTGCTTGTCTTGGCGGAGACTGACGGGGGGACCGCTCTGTGAGAGGCCGGATCCATGGGCAGGAGGCCCAAATCTGGCGGTGTGTTGGCTGGAGCGGTGGGGTGCGTGTGCTCTAGAGGCGTGGGTCTAGCCGCATCGTAGCTCGGCGGAGCTCGGCATCGGCATCGGCATCGACATCGGCATCTTCTCGTTCCTCCCCTTCCCCCCGAGCCCGTTTCAGTAGAGGCCACCTGGGGGGGTTCGCTTCGGTAGTTGGCCGAATTGGATGGAGCAGGTGGGCTCCAGGGGCGTCTGACCAGCGGCTCCTCGGCTCCTCCCGTGGTGGCGTGGTGGGCCGTTGCCTGTCCTTCGGTGGCACGGCGACCCCTGTATCTAGCCTAGTCCCATCCTCACCTCCTTGCCTCCCCTCCTTTCGAGGTGCTTGGTGGTTATGTTCACGTTTTTCGGGTTAGTGGCAGTGTTCGACTTCCCGTATGCAAGCCACCAGGCGTGGTGGCCCCTCTCCGCCAGCGTTGGCCGGCGACCTTTCGTCGGTGGCATCCCCGTTCTCTACCTCTTGACCTAGTCCCGTCCCCGTCGTCTTGACCTTCCCTTTCTCCAAGGTGTCGGGGGGCACGTCCGTGCTTGTTTTTTGGCTCTGCATCTTCCACCGGCTGCTCGGTTCTTCTGGTGCTTTCGACCTTCGGCGGCTTCTGCCTTGTGCGCTAGTAGGGAAGGTCTTGGGCGAAAGCCCTGTCCTTTTGGCTGGTGTTGGCGTCACCTTTGGTGTCGTTTCCTCATTAGAGACATCACTTTTCAAAGCATCCCCTGCTTTGGGTGAACCATAGCGGTCTTGCGACGACAGAGGGTTCTCCCCATCGTTACCTTGTTGGAGGCGTCGTGGTCGCTGTCTCGCGCTATTGGTTTTTCTGGGTCTGCTGCTGTCGGAGTCATTTCGTCGTTTTGTGAGTGTTGGTGGTGTTTCCTCTTCTCCCTCTCCTGTATCTCTCCTTCCTGTTCAGCTGTTGGCCCAGGTGGCAGCGGTGGGGCTGTTTTTCTTCTTTTTCATTTGTAGGTGGTGTTCCCAGCGGTGGCCGGAGGTATGTATGGCTTTGCCCAAGGTTGCAACGGAGCGCGTGGTTGTACCTAATGCTTGCACGGGTTTTTTATTTTATTTTCTTATGCTTATCAATGTAATAGAATGATAGTTCTCCTGCCACTCTTTCAAAATGAAGTGAAATTAAGGATGTAGGTACCTTGAGGACCAGGGAGTGGAGGATGGTGTCTTGGATGGTGGTGATGTTGAGGTGCACCTGAGATTCAAAAAAACTCCCGAAGCCACTCTAATCTATGACCCAAAGCCCGAGCAGGTGAATGAATTCGTTCCTTTCCTTTCTTCGTTCACTTTTGAGGAATAAATCTTTGACGACTTCGGTAATGTTTCCATTCTGTCGACTAAAAGTCATCATTTACAAGAGCCGAAGGCAATTGTCCCGACTCATGAGGAATTTCTAGCACAGAAGGAAAACCTTTTGACTCTCACTGCCATTTTGAGTAGAGAAATGACTAAAAAGCAGAGAACTCCAAGGAGACAATTAAGCTGCTCCCCAATAAGAGACTCAGTTTCTTGAAAACCCAAGACTTCAATTTTCAAGGTGTTCCGTATGACCCCAGTTTGGGGATCAACATCATTTCAATACCTGTGGCATCAAGGATCACTTCGAATCATCCTCTTTCTCTCTCTCAAAAACATCTCAAGTGGTTGCCTGGCCATATTTCAAAATATGAGGGAATCCTTAGAAATGTCGGGATAACATTGGATGATCTTGATATCACCATAGACTTTCATGACTTCGATATCCCTGACCCATATCAGTCTCTCATCGTAATTGGACAACCCATAAAAGGATTAATTCAAAACATGGAAAAGGGGGAAAATGTCGGCTTAATAGTCGCAATAAAAATTGTTCAGTAAGTTTCGCGCGATCTATCAATATTTTGGTAGAAGCCGATCCGCTGCCAGATCCTTTGGAAGGGGTTAGGTCAGCCACTCTCGACAACATGGCCCAGCCTCAGGATTTGGAGAAAGACGCTCCGCACTTTGTCCAGGAGGAAGACATGAATGGGTACCTTGAATTGGATAAGGCTGAGAAGACACCTTCCGCACCTATCAAATTAAAACCCCTTCCTCTTGGCCTCAAGCACGTCTTCCTGAATAATAACCATAGCATGCCGGCCATCATCAGCGACATGCTGACTGAGGGTGAAAGCCGCCGGCTTGTAGCCACATTGTTGAGGTACAATTCGGTATTGGGTTATTCTCTTAAAGATCTTAAAAGAGTAAGCCCGAATTTGTCCACTCACCGCATCCCTATGGAGCATGACTATAAACCCACGAGGGAGCATCAGTGTAGACTTAACAATGCGATGCGTGAAGTGGTTAAAAAGGAAGTTTTGAAACTCCTTCATGCTGGGATAATCTACCCAGTATCAGAAAGTGAGTGAGTTATGCAAGGGATATGCCCTAAATCAATCATAGTGATGATTGTACCACGTCTTTGTTCATGAACATATGATAACGTTGTTTATTGGTTCCCTGAATAAATGTCATGAATTTGTCCATTGGGTACAACTTGTTTGTGAAACACATTGTTATATGACATTATTCTAAACGGGTCCCTGATCTATATCATTACGAGGAGCGGTTATGATTTGATCAGCATACATATTGGTTGATGGTAATGTTTCACATACCATAGATATAGAGATATCAAACCAATAGTATGGACGCATGTTGAAGAACATGGGCAGTCGGACAGACCTACTCTGAGACGCTGTGAGTTGTCATCTCTTATAGCGCTATCAGCGTATAGTATCGAGTGTTATACCTATATTGTCCTTAGACTTGAGATTGTCATGGATGCCCAGCATGTTGACTCGTATACTTTGGTATCATCAGACGCTACACCGTAACAGGGAAGTTATAAAGGTGCCTTTTGGGTATGCCATGATACATAGCCAGGGGTGTGATAAACAAGATGAAATTTGCCCCTCCTCGATAACAGGAGAGATACCTCTGGGCCCCTCGTGTGGATGGATAGGGAAAGCGCACGACTGTACTAATATGACTAAGGAGTTAGTCATAGAATGTATCCATCCACTGCCGAGTGAATTGGTCGAGCTATTAACAAGGGTGACGCACATCTTGCCTTGAGCTTGACTGGTATCGGGTGGCAAAGGGATCGGTATGTGAGTGTATCAAGGTTTAGCCGAATATTGATTCTGTGTATTCGGGTTAGTACGTACCGCTAGGTGCCGCTGTTGATCGGTGGATTGGAAACAGGTTTCCGGATCCACGGCCGACTTGCATTGAACCTAACGGGTCACACACTTAATGAGTTGGAACTGTTTAACGGGTTTGTATGTGGATGTGATCTACGTAGAAGATAAAAACGCTAGAGGGCTGAAGCCCCCTAGCGTGACTATATAAGGAGAGGCATAGGGGCAGCGTTAGGAGATGAGTTGAGCCTTCACCACGCCAGGCCGTCGCGCGCCCCTCCTGCCCTCCAGAAACCCTAGCCGCACGACGAGGTGCTAGCACACCCCGTGAGGCGTTTTTGCTCGGTACGTGTGGATACCGCTAGAGGTGCTACCGAACGCGGACACGCTGTTCGGTTGGGTCATCGGCGAGCACAGGTGAGCACTCGGCGACCACTCGGCGAACATCGGCGAGCACTCGGCGATCATTGGCGAGCATTCGGTGAGCACTCGGTGGTGATCTGGGCGAGTACGTCTACTTCCTCTACGCGCGAGAAACTGCTTCCGCTGCATCTGCGTGTCAAGGGTAACGATCTGTGATCCTCTACTTGCATGTGCTCTTGGGTGATTCGTGGTAGAAAAATTGTTTTTGCGCTCGCGTAGCCTACCCGTTTTCCAGCATGCCGTAGGAGTAGTCTTAGGCCATAAGGATAAGAAGCATTATGCCATTGCATACGCTAGCAAAACTTTAATTGGCCCACAGCTCAACTATGCCACCACAGAGGAGGAACTCCTCGCCATAGTATTTGCGATTGAAAAGTTTCGGTCTTATTTGGTAGGGACGAAGGTAATAGTCTTTACAGACCATGCGGCTCTTAAGTACCTTCTTACCAAAAAGGATGTGAATCCACGACTAATTCGCTGGATCCTCTTACTCCAAGAATTTTGACTTAGAAATTAACGACAACAAGGGAGTATAGAACTCTGTGGCTGATCACCTTTTTCGGATGCAAGTTGAGAAGACAACGAACCTACCCATAAATGATTACCTTAGGGATGACACCCTGCCTTTAGTTTTGAGTGCCGATCCTTGGTATGCCAATGTAGTGAACTACTTTGTAGCTGGTATATCCCACCCGGAGAGGATAGAAATAAGTTGATCTGTGATAGTAATAATCATCTTTGGGATGAACCTTACTTGTTCAAAGTCTGTGCCGACGGGTTGCTTCGCAAATGCATCCCCTCTTGTGGAACGAATAAGATCCTAGAAAATGTCATTCATCACCTTATGAGGGCCATTACGTCGCTTTTAGAACTCATGCCAAAGTCTGGCAAAGCGGGTTCTATTGGCCTACCGTGTATGGTGATGCAAAGGAGTTCGTAAGACGCTGCACTAGATGTCAACGATTTGGGTACATTAATTCTCGAGATGCTATGCCCTTAGGAAGGAATATGCAAATTAATATCTTTGATGCTTGGGGGTTAATTTTATGGGCCCGTTCCCTAAGTCATCCTCGTACGAGTACATTTTGGTGGCAGTTGATTATGTCTCTAAATGGGTAGAAGTGCTTCCTTGTCATGCTGCTGACTCAAATCACGCGAAGAAAATGTTTCAAGAAATCATTTGCTCTATGTTTGGTATTCCTAGGATTGTGATTAGCGTTGGCGGTTCACACTTCATTCACAGAAGTTTTAGATTTGCTAAAAAAGATTAGGGGTGGATCATAGGGTAGCTACTCCGTACCATCCTCAAACTAGCGGGCAAGCTAAAACATCAAATAAGCAAATATAAAATATTTATAAAAGATTGTAGATGCCATGGGAAAAGCATGGAAAGTTCATGGGAAGTGTTTAAAAATATTCTTAGAACCTAAAATGCCCATTCTCGAGGATGTTCATATCCTCGAGTTCTACATTGATTGATTGCCAGAATAGTGGTCTAGCTCCGACGACTAAATAAATGAGCGAGCAAATAAAAGTTCATTTTCAACCCTTATTTTCAAGAAAAATAACCTTTGTGCTAAGTATACCATCATGCCAAAAGAAAGCACACTCGAACCGACCAAAAGTGGGCCGGCCGACCTAGGGTCGATCAACCGACCTAGCCAGGTCGGCCGACCAGCTCCCGATTGCCCGACCCCATTTTTTTTTCTCAAATTTCATGGCGCGGTCCGGCTCGAGTAAGCTTGGCTCGTCTCGGCTCCGAAGGGATGGAGAGGGCGCTGACAGGGCGGCCCCACATGGCGGCGAGACAGAGGGAGGGCAGGGGCTGACAGGTGGGGCCCGGATGTCATAGAGAGAAAACAGGGGAGGCACGGGGAACGGCTCGGCCGGCAGCGATTCCGGCAACGGCGAGGCTCTCCAGCGAGGGGATGTGAGGGGAAAGTGAGATGGAGGAGTGGGGGTGCTAGGGAAGGGGTCGACGGCGCGGATGCGTGCCGGCGGCGAGATGGCAGTGGACCGGGACGGACGTGGGCAGTGGCACACGGCGGAGAGGGTTGCCGGCATATAGGGGAAAGGTGTAGGTGAGGGAGATCTTAGGGTGGCGCGGTTTGGGGCCAGCGAGGTATATGCCGTCGTGGCGGCACTCGGGGAAGAAAGGGGCGGCGGAGAAGGGCTCGGTACCGTGCCAGGAGGGGAGGGAGCTCACCGGAGCTGACCTTCAGCTTCGGCTATCGCACGGTGGTGCCTGAGGTAGAGAAGGGGAGGGAGTGAGAGCAGTGGCGGTGACAGGTGTTTAAATAGAAGATGGCGAGGGGAAGACGACAACAGTGGCGAGTTGGCGGAAGTGGAACCCGAGGTGGCGTGGCCCGGACGCCACGCCATTGAGAAGTACGGCCGCGGGTCCCACGGTAGCAAAGGAGTGGAGCGGAGGGGCTCCAGGAAGAAGACAAGGCCGACAGGAAGAAAAGGGTAGGGAAAAAGAAAAGGAGAAGAAGAAAAAGGAGAGAAAAATAGAAAGAAAGGAAAAATAGAAAAGAAAAGGAAAAGGGTGGGGCCCACGGCCAGGGAATTTTAAAAATAATTTCCAAATTTTTGGTATAGAATTTCAAATACAAATGGATTAAATCAAATTTTTGCTAAAATAATACAAGCATTTTCAAATTTAGATTTAAATTAATTCCATTTTTATCAAACCCAAATCAAAGCATTAATTATCAAATATAGCTTTTTTTAATTTTTTATAAATACTTATTTTGAAACAGAAAATATTGTTTTAAATTTATATTCAACCCAAAAAAAAAATATTAATCATCAACATACCATTT
>SPJY01027863.1:1490563-1540741 GCA_005191435.1 Raddia distichophylla | reverse complement strand
TATAAAATATAGAATTTAGTCTTTTAAAAGGTAACATACACATTTTCAAATAAAATTTTCAAAATTCATGCACATTTTAAAAATTAAAACATTTCAAGGAAATTTTTATTTAGGCATGATTTTTAGGGTTTTGAAAATGGGGATGTTATAGCGATTGATGTATCGAAACCTACACCGTTCAAAAGCACATATGGGAAACCATCATTCACTCGGAATCTAAACTTCTCCCCGGTGATATCAGAGAGGCTGGGACTCACACAGAGGTCGCTGCTAAGCCGACAGACCGGAATCTGGTCGGCCAACCCAAGCTGCTCACCCAACCTCCCCTGTTCGCATCGGTGCTAGTCGGAGTGTTGCTCGCCCGCTGTCCCCCCTCCGATCTATTGGAAAGGGCAAGGCGGCGTGTGCTCCTTCGCCATCCCGACCCACTACGTGGCAGCTGGGCCTCAAGAAGGTGGTGTCGAGGAAGTTGGTGCTATCACCTCCGCGAGGCCGTGCCGATGTCCCCCATCAGGTGGCACTCCAGATGGAGAAGGGCAAGGCGCTCATGAAGTATGAGCAGCTGGAGCCCAAGTCCCCAGAGTACTCTCCGGAGAGGCCTCCCAACTCTCCACCGCGCTACATCGTGCGCGGGCAAAGGACCGCAACTGGGTATGGGAAGGTGCTCTCCCCGCCTTTGGCAAAGGTATCATCACTAGTGGATGAGTCCTCTTCTTCCTCTCAGGCGAGGGTTAGGCATAATTGTACGCCGCCACCTATTAGAGGACCTCCTGGAGAAATGGGGTTTAGTAATGAGAAGCCCGATCTACGCGCTATGGTGATTGCCCTTCAGCAGAGGCAGAACAACCTAGAGGAGCACATGGCGGAGGTGTATATCAACATGATGGACTACGGGGACAACTTCATTGTCCTCCGCAAGGCCACCGCTATCAAGCTCAAGTGCTATGCCAAAGCAACAGGCTCCCCTAAGCTCTATGACTCTCCATCTGATCCTTAGAGGAATATGCTAGGGAGAGAATAAATTTTTAGGTGCTTTCTCTTTATTCCGCAAAATTTTGTTTCCAATGTTTGCGCCTCCAAATTTGCTTTGTATCAAATACATGAATGAATAAAATGTTAATTGAAATGCATGTGTGTTTGGTTTTGCCTTGATCGGTGCAACTTTCTGCACCGATCGACCTTATTCACTAACATGTGCTCCCGTATGATAAGTACAGAGAATGGAGATACTTCTGCATGAAAGCTAGCCCTGGCCGCTGCAAAAGTCAAAACAGCCGATCTAGGTCGGGTCGGCCGACTAAGCCAGGCCGGCCGACCTAACCCTAGGTCAGCCGACCCCTACTCTGCGCCATTTGGTCATCGCCAAAACCTGGTACACTCCTAACTGTGCACTCTTATCAATTCTCTCTGTGGTTTATTCATTTTCATGCTAAATGTGAGGTGAACAACACTAAAATCACAAAAACAATTTGGGAATATCTTAGACTATAACTCAGCTCGCTCATATGATCAACTTGCATATATTTTATTCCTTAGTATACCTCTATCATCGTGGGTCACAATACATTAGGAATAACCCTATCTAGATTGTTGACTTATGTAATATAGCATAAAATGATAATCTTTCTATCATAAGTTTGGTATCCCCCATAAATTTTCATATCAATTTTAAATTGAAAATCCTGTCACTAAATCCTTGAGATGATTTTACTACCTACCAAAGCCAAAAATTTAGCATAATTTTTGAGCCCTTTGTCGTATTCATAATTGTGTTAAGTTGGGTTAAAACTTGAATGCTTTTGAGATAGTGTCATCTATTCCAATCATTCTCCTTCGCGTATCCCTTGTTCTCTAGCCTTTTCATGTTTAGTAACGCCAAACTCCGCATTGGATTTGAGCATTCACCTTCGCTAGACATTCCACCTTTAAATACCAGAAAACATTCACCTTTTTCTAGTGCAACCATACCTACCTATATAATGGTCTTTTAAAATAAATGATCCATTTTGCATAATTGTTTCAAAAAGTACCAAGTTTGATAAGAAACATGGAGGAGATTTCATAAAAAAAGAGAGAATAAAGGAGATAAAAGGTGTTAGTCTCCTGAAAAAAAAAAGAGAAGAAGAAGATTCAAGTCCATAGCCTCGTGGATTTCTTTGAAAAACGGACATATTTGAGAAGTGGATTTTTATGAAAAGATCATTATTTCTAAAAAAACACAAGATCCGATGTGCTGGGCTTATCAGTACCGCACATCCTTTCACTTGTGTTCTTATGCCCTTGGCGTGAGTTCATTCTCTCGTTCACCCCTGGTCATTGATTCTTAAAATGATTGGAAATTAGATTGGCATGATCGTTATCAGAATCTGGTTTTAACTTGACAAAAGTATGCATCATGAGGACTTTATCATCCTATACTAAGCTCCACATAAGCCTTATATGATAGGAAAAAGGGCAGTCTCGGTCTTGGTGAGATTTAAAACACTTTGAGCGATTTAATAGTATCACTCAAGGGTTGAGCCAATAATTATTTGCAAAAATATATATAAAAAATCTGGGTTAAGCTAAACAATTGGTGAAAGTTTCATCGTGAGTAAGCTATTCCATTTATCAACATTTATAAGAAAAGTTTAGTAGCCACCGTCAAGCCACACAATTTGAGTAATATCTTATAATAACATTAATGTTGGTCATTCGATTTTTGCAGAGTTATTAGTCTTAAAACCAACCTTTACTCGAGGACGAGCAAAGTTCTAAGTGAGGGGATGTGTTGATGGTCATTATTTCCAAAATTTCACATGATTCCGACCACCAACATACCTCTAAAATAAAGGAACATGAACTTAATTTGTGCAAATTAACAAAGTTTCACAAGTTTTTGTGATTTTGTGTCTTTAGAAGTCAATTGAGAAAAAGTGGGACCAAACCGCAGAAAAAGCCCAGTTGGTCAACCTACCCTAGGCCGGCCGAACTAGTCTCGGGTCCATACTGGCTAAGTTTTGTCCTACAACACCAAAAGCACAACAAAGTGATATCCAGACCGTCCACAAACATCGGTTCGATCCAGAGGCTAGGGATGCTTTGGAATGGATCCATGGCCCCATCAAGATGACAATTTTATCAACGGCCAAAACCTACGTGGGGAGGCAATCTAGACCATCAATGTAGCATCCCATGAGAAAGCAAGGGCCTGTATCAATCGAAGGTAGGTCGACCGACCCACCTAGGCCGGCCGACCCCATTTAGATGCCCTTTGGATTCCTCTTCGGTTGGTGAGAAGATGACACTTGTCTCTATACGAGGTGGTACTCCATAGGCTCTGGTGCACTATAAATAGTGATCCCATATTCATTTGCAAAGCACGGAGAAGTGAGGCAAAGAAGAAGAAAGCAACGTTACGATGCCCAAATAGAAAGTAGAGTAGGGAGAGAGGAGAGCTTAGTTCTGGAGAGAAGCCGGCGTGTTGGCTCTCTTTCACTTCGTGCTTCGGAGCCGAACTCAGGTGTGAGTTTAGTTTCGCTTTGTTGTTCGATAACACTTGGACTATCTTTACTTTATAAAGCAAAGTTATTGCATACTTAAGTTACTCTGTTGGTACTTGGCTTGTGCTTGATAACTTTAATTACCCTGTTGTGTTATCTCGCTTGAGTGCATATCAAGTAACGACTTGGTGCGTATTGCTGCTAGGTATGGACGTGGTGTCTAAACTAGTTAGTAACAAGTAGACATCTGATTCAACGGTGGTGCGGTAGGTAGTAGGTGGTGACAGCCCTGCTATTTGAGTGGTATTAGCTTTTGCGAAGTCCGCCCCGTTAGTCTTAGCCCAGTCGAGCCCAATCGAGAGTGATGAGGACATCACCCCTACCGATGCGCCCACTCCACCACCATCTACTGAGCAAGGACCAATAACAAGAGCACGTGCGCGACAACTAAACCACCATGTGGGCTCGTTCCTTAACACACAAGAGAATACTCGTAAGAGCGAGTTACTACCTAATAATGTTGTGCTTGTACTTAGGAATTATGGTGTTGATCAGCGAGGATGGAACTCTACGCCAAGACAAGTTGGAAACCAAGTCTACCACGGGTTGGAGTCCGGTTCGGTCATGGCGGAGCAGTCTGTCTTCAAACGGCTGTACCAGTTGCATATCAACTCCGTTTGGAGCGTTCAAGTACATTACGGAGAAGCCCTCGACGAGTCCTTTCCAACGGATCTGGTCGCACATCCAAATTCCTTCTGAATTGATCACAATCATCGAAACAAGAGGCGACCTGATTCTATTGGGCTGTCCGGTGCTACGTCACCTTGTTTTTGGGCTTCGGCCCGTGTATCCCGCGCAAGGGGGGTCGCCCCAAACCCTAGCCGCTACTCTTCTGCCTATTAAGACTTTGTAGCCGTCATTGTTAGAGTCGGGTTTTGCTTAGATAATTTTCTGCCATCGTAGTATCGCCGATCTTCGGTTTGTGGAACCCCAAATTCGTGATCTTAATACATATACGCAATTTCAGATTGCTTCTTCTTCGTTCTTGCTTGCGTTCTCGATTCGCTTGCAGGAACTAGCCTTCGTGGTGAGGTCGACCGTGTGCTTGCGTGGTTGATAACGAACGGAGACGGTGGTGTAGCTATTGCAGGCCTAGATCGGTGCTGATCAAGGTCGGATCGCCAACGTCGAGTTCTCCACCAATCGTGATTACTCATACCTGTCGGAAGATCGGGACCTGTTCCCCATCAGAGGGTGATCATAATCATCCGATGTTCTTAACTGATAGCGGGTGGTAGTGAATCGACCAAGCTCTGATTCAGAGTGCTTTCACATTGAGGTAAGTTTGTATCTTAGCTAAGTGAAATTTGAACTGTAAAGCCTCTCATCCTGAAATTATCTTATCTCACTTCCGTCATTATCCGCATATCCATCCGGTTGAGCTAGATTTTATACTAGACACTTCTCGTCTTCATGTGAAATTGATACCTTTGGAATACTTTCGGATGAAAGCTACTGCGATATCCGTGCACTGTGGATTATTTCTAATAGCCATACAACAGTAAATAGCGGTGTAATTTCTTACCCTCCTGCGGAGTTCTCTTACCTCTATGAGGTCGGTGGCCTCGAGGAGTGTGGCTTCCTTCCCTTCCACCTCTTCCTTCTCCGCCTCTGCCTCTTCTGTAGGAAATATGCCCTAAATCAGTCATGTTGATGATTGTAATACGTCTTTATTCATGTACTTATGATAACATTTTTTATCGGCTCCCTAAATAAATGTCACAACTTTGTTCATCAAGTATGACTTTATTGTGAAACACATTGTTAGAGTGACGTTATTCTAAATAGGTCCCTGATCCATATCATTACGAGGAGCGGTGATGATTTGATCAGCATATGTATTGGTTAATGGTAATATTTCACATAACATAGATATGGAGATATTGAAACAATAATGTGGACACATGTTGCAGAACATGGGTAGTCAAACAGACCAACTCTGAGATGCTATGAATTGTTATCTCATAAAGTGCCATCAGCGTATAGTCTCAAGTGGTATGCCTATATAGTCCTTAGACTTGAGATCGTCATGGATGCCCAGGATGCAGACTCATATGCCTTGGTGTCATCAAACGCTACATCGTAATAAGGTATTTATAAAGGTGACTACTGGGTATGACACGATACATAGCCAGGGGTGTGATGATCAAATTGTAATTTGCCCCTCCTACATAGCGGGAGAGATACCTCTGGGCCCCTCGTGTGGATGGATAGGGAAAATGCATGGCCATGCTAATATGACTAAGGAGTTAGTCATGGTTTGCATCTATAGCACTGTCGAACGAAGTGGTCTCGTTATCAACAAAGGTGGCGCACATCTTGCCTTGAGCTTGACTGGTATCGTGTGGCAAAGGGATCAGTACGTGACTGTATCAAGGTTCAACCGAATATTGATTCTGTGCATTCGAGTATCAATACGTACTGCTAGGTGCCTCTGTTGATCGGTGGATTGGAAACTGGTTTTTGGATTCACAACTGACTTGCACTGAACCTAACAAGACACACACTTAATGGGTTGGAACTGTTTAACAGTTTATGCGTAGATATGATACGCGTGGGAGATGGAGCCCTAGTGGGTCACGACCCATTAGCGCGTCTATATAAGAAGAGGCTGGGGGTTGCGCACCTGATTGCACCACCAGAACCGCGCACCCCCTTTCCCCAGAAACCCTAGTTGTGTTGCGAGGTGCTAGCACACCCTCACAACGTTCCTGCTTGGTACGTGTAGATACCAGTAGAGGCGCTGCCGTACGCAGACACACTGTTCGGTTGGATTTCCAGCGATCTTCAGCGACCTCGACGACCACGAGGAGTTCGTCCCCGACCACGATCTCGACTTGCTTCATGCTGATCGGGATGTGAACGACTATTTCCACTACACGTGCGTATGTGCTTCTGCTACACCTGGGCGTTAAGGGTAACGATCCACGATCCCCTACTTACATGAGATCTTGGGTGAATCACGGTAGAAAATTTTGAATTTGTGCTCGCGTAGCCTACCTGTTTCCTAACATCTTCTTCATCGCCCGCCACTTCCACCTCCTCCATGGCGGCGCCAACCTTGGCAGCTGTCTTCCTGTTGGTTTGGCTCGGCGGTGAATGATGGCGGTGGCTCGCATTCTACGCGAAGTCTTCTTGACCACTCCCTTTCCCTTGGAAACGCCTGCTTTGCCTCGGCTTCTACAATGGCTTCTTCCTGTGTAGCACCGGGCAAAGTGAAAATCAAAACCGAGAAGAGATGACTCAAAAAGAGCTAATAATTGTTGGCTTGCCTCTTCACTTCGCTCCAGGACATTTCGAGGAACATTAGCAGCCAGATCGGCCTCGAGTTTCTTGTCCTGTGGACTCCGGAATAGCTTGTCCGGTTAATCCTTGACCTAGTTAGGATCTAGGGCTATGATGTATGGATGGGAAAATTTTTACTGTTTGCCCATAAAAAATTTCGCAAACTAAAAAATGGCCAAGGTTTACAGCCAATTGCAAAAATACCTCTAGGCACTTCGGGCGAGGGCGGCATAAAGGGCTGGGCGCTCCGGCAGATAGCGCCAAGGGGGTAGGCGCCCCCACCCAGGGCGCCAAGTGCAGGTAGGCGCCACGGGCGAGAGCGCTTAGGGGGCTGGTGCTTCTCGCGGCGGCTCACATGGCCATCGTCCTCCACCTTTTGTGCATGTGCTTGTCCTAGGCATATTTCTTTCACCAACGAGCAAAAAATACGAGCTACGAACACCATTGAGATTAGACCAAAATGACAAGGAAAAAAATGTAAATTAATTAACCGGAGTGCATAGATTAACTTGTGCACCTGCATCACGGGAAGGATGACGAAGAAGTCCAGCACCATCCCTTTCCTGGACCTCACGTACGCCGGGGGGTTGCTCGTGGCGCCGGCGTCGGCGTCGGTGCCCGCCTGCGCCGCCGCCTGCACCTCGTCGGCGCCGGAGCCGGCGATGGCGCCGCTTGCGACGCGTAGCTACGTGACGACGTTCGAGGCGTGCATGGCGTCCACCATGCAGCACAGCGCGGTGACCACGGCGGCGAGCCAGCCGTCGAGGAAGACGCACATGAGCGGGCTGGCATGGCATCGTCTGGCGCTCCCGGTACCTTGGCGCCCCTGCCCACGGCGCCTAGGTTCTTGGCGCCCTCGCCTAGGGTGCCTAGGTCTTCACGGCGCCTAGGTGCTTGGCGCCCCCGCCCGGAGAGCCCTGCCCTTATGGCGCCCTCACCCAGAGCGCCAGCGCCTAGGGGCATTTTCGCAATTGGGTGTAAACCTTGGGCATTTTTTGGTTTGCGAAGTTTTTTATGGGTAAACAGTAAAATTTTTCGAGAAAAAGTGAAGAGAAGCACCAGGTAAGAAGAATCGAATAAACTTTACCGCAAAAACAAGTGACTTACCTTCAATCCGGTGACCTCCCGCAAGGGATGCTCCTTGCACCATAGTGGGCAGATGCGGCTGGAGATGTGGTCTTGGGCAATGTGCACCCTGTTGAGCCCTCTCCCAACCAGGGCCGCTTCCTGGTTGATCTGCTCATCCATATCTGGTGTGGTGTCTAGGCGAGGTGATGGCTTCAGCCTATCCGGGGCCTTGCCCTGGTTAGTTAGTTGGTTGTACTCCAATCACCAAAGGTAAAACCAACACTTCGCTCACCCGAATATTGAATCCTTCAGCGGGATATCTGGGTAGAGGAAGGGGACATTTGTCCTAAATCGAAAGGTGACAGGCCCGACAAACATGTCTCCCTTTGCCTTATTTTGCCTCATGAAGGGTTGTTGGACACCGTAATATTGTAGGAACAAGGCCATAGCTGGAAAGATCTTCAAGTACCTCTCGCACAAGCGGCTTAAGATAGCCATGGCAAGGAAAGAGTTCGGGTGGAGGTTCACAGCCTCCAACACGCACCGCGCCAGCAGAGAGGCGTTGAAGTTACTCTCCGCAAGGCAAAGTCCTTGAATGGATGTTAGCTCAAAGCTAACTATCTTGTTCTCCGATGGAGCTAGCGTATCTTCATTTTCAGGCAGCCGCTAGCTACTCATGTCGATCTCCCCTAGTTTCTCCATCTCCTCTAGTCTCTCCTCGGTCAGCTCGACCGATCTTACCCATGGCTTGATTTCGAGATCTAGTTGTGGTCAGGAAAGGGGGTGCTCAAAAGGAGCGGGGAAAGGCTCTGGTGAGAGAGGGCACGAAAGGAGAGAAGGCAAGAGTACTTTCTCTTACTCTTGCCTCCGTATCCCTTCTATATGTGGGGCACTACACAATACTTCCTTTCACATTTCCATTGATAACAAAATAGGTGGGAGCACATTTCGCTGTAACTGGCGCGAGTTTGTCGTGTCCATGCATTGTTCCAATAGCTAGTAAAAATCTGACCATTGCAACAATCTGTTAACGGTAAAATCCACGAGGGACTGCCCGGGATAACCCTGACAATTTTGTTGCCTGTTTAAGAACAAAAGACCTCTTTTGGTGCAATCCTTGCCAGGTATGGAGCTGATTTCCCAACCAAATGTTTCTTTCCTAAATGAATTATTTTCTACCCGGTCAAAAGCATTTCTTTTCCTAGTAAGGCAGCAGGCGTGCCCTACCCAAATCAATTCCCTTCATGAGTTAATAAAAACTCAAGGGGAAGGCCTTAGCTGGGCAGTATTTCGCTTGAGCCAGAGGCTAGCTCTGAGGGATTGAGTTCTGCCTTTGCCAGACAGTGAAAGACCTCTTGGTGTTCCTCGGGTCTCCTTCCTCCCATTACCCGTAAACGTGCAGTTACCCAAGTTGATAGGCGACGTGATGGGCTACGCATTACCTGTGGCGTGCTGATCAATACATTTAAAGGCTTGCGATAAAGTCTTCCTCGTTGCGATGACCCGACCTGTGGTGGAGTGTGCTAGGGCTCCAAGACAGCATCGGGATGTCACATAATTCTAGGGATTAGTTACCATGCATATGTTTATCTTTATGAATTTGTACCCCTAGGGTTAGTATAAATAGCCTCCTCCTGCGTGAAGGTAGGGCAATGATCATCGTCATTAGAATCACCATCACGACGACATCCACGTCGATAGAACTGTCCTCTTCCAGAGAAGGACCCCTCCTAGGTTTTTCTCGCGCAAACTTTATAATGTGATCTCTTGATTATAGTAAAGAACTATACATGGTTATTATCTCTTACCTGGGAGGTCTAAAACATGATAAAAAATCTTTGTGGTGTCTTTGTTTGGTGTCTTCTATGCCAAAATCTCTTCGACATCTTTGAAGTCGGGGTTGCGGTAGAAAGGGGCTCTTTGGTCCCATAATTCAGAGCTAAGCTCGACTTGGGAAGCTTTTTCCCAATCATCGACAACTTGGTTTGAAATTCGTGCTATTTGTCTCTCGTCTATTTTCACCTTGTTCTTGCATACTTTTGAGTTGATTCTTTGGAAGTCTTGTTCCTTTTGGTTTGGTAGAGATTCTACCTTGAATTAGCATCACATATTGTGCAGGACTACACCTTGAGCCATCTCACATGAGTTTCTCACGAATATTACGCATGGATTGAAAGTTCACTCTTGCTTGCTTTTATGATATAGAGTGAATTGATCACATAAGGTCAAGTTTTTAGCACCAGTAATCCCAATTATTGGCTGGGATAGGACCTAGAGATTGTAGGTGAGCCGTGTTTAAAATTTGAGATTTATTGACTTCGGGAATAAAGAGTTGTGTTGATTTAGAGTTTGAATCTGTCCTGAAATTACTGTTCATCCTCTGCGCCGCGGGATTTATTCTATCTTTTTGCTCCGGTTTCCGATCGAGCTGGTTCTTACTAGCTTGACCCCGGTGCACTGTAGATCCGCCCCTGTTCAGGCGCATTGTGAAGAAAGAGTCGATCTCAATTTGGTTTCTGTTCACCACCTCTTTAATTAATTTAGTGCATTACTCATTTAAATAATTTAGTGTATTACTCATGAATCGAAATGTTAGGGTGAGGATGTGAGGGTCTGTGCTCAGTGCTCGTCAAGCAATTATTAATCAGCTCTCCCGTGGAGAGGGGCATGCTTCGTGCGTTCCTCCCGGCAGCGGTTCGCTTCGGCTTTGTTTTTTTTTTCCCTGCTTCGCTTCTTTTTTTTTTTTTTTTGCTGGTTTCTCTTTTCGTCTGTGGGGATAATGGTCGCCGCCCGAGCACCGTGGCATAAAATATGCAAACTTTTCCTTTTAACAAGAGAAGAAAAAAGATAAATTCTGCTCGACAGGATCCCGTCCGAGCCGTGTGCGACAGGATAGAATACGACAAGAAAGCGTATTACTGAGAGCATGTCTTTTGCGCGCGTGAGATGCGTCCCTACAAAAATGTTCTTGCGCTGGCCGCACGTAACTACTCCCCCGCATGTAACTAGTTGCACTCCAACTAGTACTAGGAAGTGTAATTCATTTTTCTTCATTTTAATTTTACAATTTTTATTTTTATTGCATATAATCTCCTTTTAACATGAAATAAAATTTATAATTCATCTAAAATCGTGACTAATCATTTTCATAATTTTTCATATTTTATATTTTTCTTTTTTCTTTTTGTAAAAAAGAGTTTTTTATACCTACAATATGGATTTTGTGACGATACATCAAGTACTCCCTATACTTTACAACTGATTTAATATATGATACACCAAGTACTTCCTATACTTTACAACTCGACACCACAGCTGATACTAGTTTTTGCCATATATGATAACCCCTTGTGATACTTTTTCGATACTTGATACCAGTCTTCAACTTTTGATACTTGTTTGTGGTTTCTGATATCTTTTCTTTATACTGTCTTAGAAACTCCTTGACACTTGACTCGATACTTTTTCATGATATTATATGCCATTTTTTTAGATATCTGTCATGACACCCCGTATGGTACCCATTCTGACATCTACTCCCCTATATAAGATGATACTTTGATACTTGATGATATCACTGAACTGATACTTTGATACTACGACCCTGACAACGCAATACATGATGACACCCCCATGATATTGAACCTTATAGTTATACCCCTGTGATACTCAACCCTTTTTGACCCAATACCCAATGCTCATGATACTCTCAACCAGTGATCCTGCAACATGATACAAGCCTGATACTCTCGACCTGGTACCCTGACATGATACTCTCGATCCGATACCATGTCATGATACACTCGATCCAACGTCAAACTCGATATTCCTAGCCCGATACTCGATGATACTTCTGATATGATACTTGATTTTTTTTTGACCCGATACTCGATACTTCTGATCTGATACTTGATTTTTTGAACCGATAATCGATGATACCTCCGATAATTGACAATACCACCAACCTGGTACCACTGATACTCGACACTTAGACCCAATACTTTTGTTTGAGATTAACCTCAATGATACCATGAAACTCAACGTAACCACCAACCTGATACCATCGATACTCGACATCCAAACCATGATACTTTGTTTTATATGATACCTTTTTTTCAATATCTCAATGATACCATGAAACTCGATGATACCACCAACCAAATACCAACGATACTCGACAACTGATTTTTGTTTTGTGATATATGATACCCTTATGATAAATTTTATTCTGATACTTCAATAATACCTTTTTCATGATACCTTGACATGATACACGCGACCCAACACCAAACCTGATATTATTTGACCCGATACTCGATGACACTGATGATCCGATACTTGATTAGTCTGACCCGATACTAGATGATACTACCCGATACTTGATTTTTAGAGTATATTAATATTGGTACTTTATTTTTTTTAACTGACACTGGATGGTACTTTTGATCAGATACTTTATTTTTTGACTCGATATTTGAATGTACCTCTGATACTCGACGATATCATCAACCTGGTACCATCAATACTCTACACCATACCCCAATACTTTCTTTGTGATATCTGATACCATCTTACGATACTTTTTTCGATACTGATACTAAAACTTGATACTTGGTTGTGATATCTCATACCCTTTTTCTGACACTCTTCATAACTCCATGACATCTGACTTGATACTTGTTCATGATACCATATGCCCCTTTTACGATATTTTTATGGTACTCGATGATATCACTGACCTGATATCTTGATACTATGATACTCGATAATACCATCAACTTGATACTACTGATACTCCATGGCACCATGACTCAATACTTGTCTGCGATATCATATGCCCCTTTTATGATACCTCTCTGATATAATTTTTTCTATAAAAGTACCATGACACTCTTGATATTTTTTCGATATCTCAAATGATACCATGAAACTCGGCGATACCACTAACCTGATAACACCGATAATCGACACATGGACCGATACTTTGTTTGGGATATATGATACCCTTTTATGATACTTTTTTTTATACCTCAATGATACCATGAAATTAGATTATATCACCAACCTGATACCACCGATACTCGACACCCAGATTCGATACTTTTGTTTGGGATATATGATACCTTTTTTTTTCTGATACCTCAATGATACCATAAAACTCGACGATACTACCAACCTGATACCACCGATACTCGACACTCAAACCCAATACTTTTGTTTGGGATATATGATATCCTTATGATACCTTTTTTCCGACACCAACTTGATACAATCGATATTCGAGAGAAATAGACCCGATTTTTTTTTATACACGATACCCTTATGATACCAATTTTTTTTATACCTATGTGATATCTGTCATCCTAGAACCTAACAAAAAAAATAGTTTTAGTTTTGCTTTTCCAAAAAATAAAAGAAAACTAAAAAGAAAAAAGAGAAGAGAGAAGAGAACGTGACAAAAAAACATACGCATCATGTGTAGGTGAGCAAAGCACATATTGTACGTACGTGCGTGCGTGGTATAGGGAGATGCGTGTTGTGTACGCGAACATGGGAGGCGGGAGGTATGTGTGGGCTTCGTTTGTCGTTTTACGATCCCGTGCGATTTGATAAGTAACGGGAGCTCGTTGGCTAGCTAACTTGGCTGGTTGCTCCCAGAAAAAAAAAGGGAAACGGAAGGCGCGAACTATTGCGGCAGAATCCAACGCATGCATGCTTCGTGCTGCTTCTTTTGGCATTCCCAGTTCCCGAGACGGTCAAAGAAACTTCTATATAAGGCACCGGCCCGGAGACCAGCTGAACTCATCGAGTCAAGCACCAGAAACGGACTGACAAACCCAAATCAGACACTGCTACTAAGCTTACTAGTGTCTAGTAGTACTAGCCAAGCCAGTTCAGTTCAGTAGCTCTCCCATCACCCATGGCGTGCAACGGCCACAGCAACGGGCACGGCGGCGCCGGCGACAAGGGGGACAGCGGCCGTGCGGCGGGTTGGAGGTTCGCGCGAGCGAGGGACGGCGCGCCGGCGCCGGCCGCGGGGGAGAAGATGAGCATCCGGGCGGCGCGGTACATGATCAGCGCGAGCGTGGACGAGCGCGGGCCGCGGCCCGTGCTGCCGCTGGCGCACGGCGACCCGTCCATCTTCCCGGCGTTCCGCACCGCCGCCGAGGCCGAGGACGCCGTCGCCGCCGCGCTACGCTCCGGCGAGTTCAACTGCTACCCCGCCGGCGTCGGCCTCCCCGCCGCGCGACGGTACGTACGCATAACGCATTTGTTATTATTTCCCGCGCGCGTTTGGCGCTCTCTCGATTTGCTCTCAATTCACCCCACCGGTACGTTTAATTAGTACCGTATATCGATCTTTTCCATGTGCCACCAGCGCAGCACGTACCTACCTAAATGTTTGGTAATTTCTGCGCTACCGTTTCATGCTTTCCTTTTCGATGCTTGTCGAGGTATATACTTGCTTGGGCCATCAAAGTTATAATTTAGATCTAATCATCCACTCTAATAAGTATATACTTTATAATTAATATAGTAAATTAGTGCAAAACAAAATCAATCTAAAATGTTAGGATATATAGCTATGGTTAAACTTTCAAATTGTAGATATGCCTATGCTACGGACTGTATATATACATAAATCGCATATGCGTACGTAAATAACGTGTATCGATTCTTTTCCAGAAATTATACTACTGTTCATGGCCACGAGGGATTGTATATACACCGCACAATTTCACAAGCGAAAATAAAAAAGTGTAGTAGCAATGATACACGTGGCTAGGGAGGGATACCACGAGGCTGCCGGAAAAATACCAAAAATAATCAACACTTAAATCATATTTAATAAAATAATCTACTGTAAATAAAAATTGCAAGATTAGCACCCACTCTCGCCACTCGGCACGGCGGCCGCCGCACGGCACGGCGGGAGCTCTGCTCCCGTCACACGGCACGGCGGGAGCAGAGCTGCAGCCATGCCGCACGGCGGGAGCTCTGCTCCCGCCACCTCGCATGGCTGGAGCGTCTGCTCCCGGCAAGCCCGGCGGCGGGAGCTAGCTAGAGCTCAGTTAAGCAATATTGTTTTGCAGGGGGTGGTTGATTAGGGAGGAAGCTGCCTTGTTTTGCATAGTGCAGATTAACTAGCAGATATGAGCGTCATGCTATGGATATCTGAATATCTGTGGTGTTCGTTGATGCTTAAGCCGTCAAGCATGAATGCGTGAAGCTAGTACAAAACGTGGTATTTTTCCGCAAATATGCATGCAGAACCAAACGTGGTATGCTGCAGAAGTATGTGTACCGCTCATGCATACGTAACAACTATCACGTGACACGCAGGAAAGCACACCAGTGCAATGCTACGTACTAGACCTCACAAAGATACAGTACATAATTTCTTCAAAATGTTTTGGTAATTTTTTAGAAAACATGTAGTAGCACCAAAAGGTATGATTTCATTTGATAGAAATTTCTAAATATTCTTAATTCAAAACTTCGTAAAAAAAGAAACTTTTCAAAAGTTCGTGCTACAATGGATTAAGTGATTATGGATGATATATTTTTTATTATGGATGATGTATTTTTGGAAAAGAAAAGAAAAGAAAGAAAAGAAAAGAAAAGTGATTAAGTGATTTATGGATCACTTATATTTATGGATGATATAAGTGATTTTTGGAAAAGAAAAAAAAGAAAAGAAAACGAAAGAAAAGAACTAAGAAAAGGAAAAGGAGTATACGGATTAAGGAAGGTGATCAGAGTCGGCGGTGATTAAGAAGGTGATTACTATGTGTGTGCAGTGTATGCATGCATGTGTGTGAGTGCAGCATGCATGTGCGTGTGTGGCTGTGCGCCTGTGCATGCGAGGCGGCGTGCAGCCCAGGCGGCGTGCGGCTGGGACCGCGCGGGGTGGCGGCAGCTCTGTGCCAGCTACACCGGGTGGCGGCAGCTCCGCGCGCGCCATGTGGGGGTGGCGGCAGCCATGTGAGTGGCGGGACCCAGTGTCATTTCGAGTATTTTTTACCAAGTGAATTATTTTATTAATTTTCTATTTAACGGTTGATTATTTCAGTATTTTTTCCCGAGGCTGCCTCGGCCAGACGCGAGGTCTCCCCCGTCCATCGCGTGAACGCCACTGCGTTGGCTGTCCACCAGCCACGAGCGATGCGCCATGTGTCGACGTGGCATGCCACGTAACCATCTGGAATATACCTATACCTATGCTTCCTACTTCCAGGCACATATATTTTCGGCAAAGAGAGATCCATGGTCTGTGGCTATCCGGCTATGCATGCTAGCACACGATAGAAGTGCATGCCTCTCATGCATGTTCTCTTTTTTTTTATTTCTCTTTTTTTATTTGACAATGGATATGTAGCTGGATTGCTAGGCAAGGTACAGGGTTTCTCCTGAGACAACTCGATTGGTGATTTTTGTTTAAAAAAACTACTACAAATTTAAATTTAACGGTTTAAATTTACCGATTGTGTGCATGGTTTTTCTCACGGTTGCATGAAACCTACGGTCCGGGTGAAGCTGTTCTAGTTTGTTTTGTACAGCTAAATGAGCATCTGTTAGAACTAGCCACACGGTTACACCAAATACATTCCACAAGAGGGGCATCTTTATTCGTCTATCATGTATAATTCATAGTTCTTCATGACTATATGTACATGATGATCTGCCTTTGAAATAACTACTATTATTCAGAAAGCACATTAATTCAAGCTAACCATACAGGTATGCTAATTAACCTTGTGCCATTCTTCCTGCAAAATATAGTGCCGTGGCGAAGCACCTGTCCCGTGACCTCCCCTACACGCTGTCAACCGATGATATCTTCCTCACCGCCGGGGGCACTCAGGCCATTGAGGTCGTCATCTCCGTCTTGGCGCAGCCAGGCACAAACATACTGCTTCCTAGACCGGGTTACCCCAATTACGAGGCGCGCGCCGCGTACAACGGCTTAGAAGTTCGCCATTTTGATCTCATTCCTGAGAGGGGTTGGGAGATTGATCTCGACTCCGTGGAATATATCGCTGACAAGAACACCACGGCTATTGTCATCATCAACCCCAATAATCCATGCGGGAACGTGTACACGTACCAGCATTTAGCCAAGGTCGGGCTCTTTTACTTATTAATTAGGTGATGGATCTGTTAAACGGTGTGATATTTGAATAATTTTTTGCCAAGAGAAACGTTTGCTGAGGATTTGTCTGTCAATGTTATTGAGGTCGCTGAGGTGGCAAGGAAGCTTGGAATATTAGTCATTGCTGATGAAGTGTATGGCAATTTGGTTTTTGGGAGCTCTCCATTCATCCCAATGGGAACCTTTGGGCACATTGCTCCTGTGTTGACCCTAGGATCTCTATCGAAGAGGTGGATAGTGCCTGGGTGGCGACTTGGCTGGGTAGCATTATGCGACCCCAAGAAGATTTTACAAGAAACCAAAGTAAAATAATCTTCGACACTTCTTTACATATGTTTTCGTTACAAATAATGCTTTGCTAAATATATAAATAAATATTTTAGATCGCTACCTCAATTACAAACTTCCTTAATGTCTCGACGGATCCTGCAACTTTCATCCAGGTTAGTGTTTATCATTTTGGTTATTCTTATCTTTCATTTGGAAATTGGTTCCTCCTTTTTATACTTTGCAATTAAACAATACTATTAAAAACCGATGGATATGAAATGTGAACAAAGATAGATGATATAAGATGATTGAACTAGGATAATTAAATGGTTTTTTAGTTTCAAATATTTTCCTTTGTTTCTTTTAAATTCAATAAAATGGATGCACGTTGAAAATAATATTTTGAGCAAAATTTGGCATGTAGCCAAAATCACCATGGCATCTTGTACTTAAGTTTACTTTGCAGTATGTTGGAAGTATCATCAAAAGTATGTCATATTTGCTTGAATAAAAATAGTATGTCATGTTCTTTTAGAGCAACCACACTACCATTCTTTCGACACTCTATTATCTATGTTAGCTTATTCTATTTCAAGATTTCTTTGGATTACATAACCTCATGGATTTTGTCTCAAACAACTAAATTGTGGATTTTTTTGTTGAATTGATTAGGCAGCTCTTCCACAAATTCTTGAGAACACAAAGGAAGAATTTTTCAAGAGGATAATTGATTTGCTAATGGAAACATCAGAGATATGTTACAGAGAAATTAAGAAGATCAAATGTATCACTTGTCCTCACAAGCCAGAAGGATCTATGTTTGTGATGGTGAGTTTTCTTTGAACAAAGTTAATCTTGAAGGTTGATTAGCATGATTTTAGGACCATTGTGCATTGAAACCGTTAAGTTTAGTGGAATGCATTTTATTTTAAATAATATTTTCAAATAATGTTTTATAAGTTACAATTTGTGATAACAATTTGTGTTAACATTGTGACTTTACTAGGTTATAGTGCCCCTCCGTTTCAAGGAATTTTAAACAAACATTAATAACCCTCTCTTCGCACTTGCTTCATCCCCTAATACTGTTAGACCAACAACTAGGTTGATAACATTAGGATTAAGCAATAGATTAGTTTATTGACCTTACCAAATGTAAGAAATAAGCTATCAATACTTCAATTTTAAAATTAAAAAACTAACTCTATCTAATAGATTGCGAACAGGCTAACAAATTAAATTCTTGGTTGGTGCCAAGAGCTTAAGACGATATACACCATGCATTAGAATGGATGCACAAGACGTTTGGTGCCAGTCAGGCTGTGTGGGTGTCAAGTTGTCAACTAGTGAGCCTAGCCCACCTATGCAGTAGCCTAGGGGGTGGAAGGTGGAGAAGGAAAGCAAAATGAAGGAGAAGAAAGAGAGGATGATTGGAAGGGATAGCTATTCGCGGATCTTAAAAGAAGATGAGTAGGGAGGGGACAATTCTTTACCCATATGAGCCAAGCTTGTCCAACAACCTGCACGACTCGTTATGCTTTACAATTACACATTAGGACATTAGGGTTTCTCCCCTACGGCAGTGGTGCTCTTTCTTTATCCCTCTATCCCAAGTAGCAATCACCGCTACCACTCTAGCTCTTGCTTTCTCCCTTCTTTTGGTCGACAACCATGGACAATGACCTTGGGGTGACCATGCATGTGGCATAGCTAGAGATGGAGACAAGGGTTTGTTGGAATCAGGGATGACGAAAACAAGGATATGGGAGCTGGGGCAATGCTATCACCACCTAGAACTGTGCCCCTCTAATCGGCCTTAATTAGATTGCCAAGAGGCACTTACAACCTACCTAGGTGGCTCCAATGCCTAGCTTGACAACTATGATCAAATCGAGGTAGGGGGTAACAGTGCATTAGTTAGTTTTGTTTCTTGATACAATATGAACCATGCAAGCCGTGTGAACTATGGAAAGGATTTGTTATTTGCTCATAATTATGCACAAGTTACATTAGAAATATTAATATTATTGAGTTTTTTTTAATCATTTCATGTTGAAATTATATAAACAGGTGAAATTGAACTTATATCTTTTAGAGGGCATCCATCATGATATTGATTTTTGTTGCAAGCTTGCGAAAGAGGAATCGGTGATTTTATGCCCAGGTAGGAATTTATCTATGGAATATTCGGTTTTCTCTAGCTATTTTAAATTTTTAGTTTAATTGATTACTATTTTTTCTTAGTTTTATCATATATAATATTGTGCAAAAGATTAAATGTATTCTATTTTTATCTATTCGATTGTTATCATTTGTTAACAAGATAACTAGGAAGAAGGGATTGTTTTGTCTTGATAACCAATCGTATGACTATTTATTATGATAGTGTTATGTTCACGTTTTTAATGGAACACTGGCATGCTATATGTTTTGTTTATTATATGTTTACATTTTTATATTTTTATGTTCTTAATTGAAGAGCAACGGGGCTCCAAGCTTCAAATTTAAAGTAATTCTATAAACAAAGTTTGTCTTTTATATTATTATTGTTATGGTTCTAAGGTTTAATTGATTGCGCTTAGAGATGATATGAAATACATTATGGAATATCCTCATATTAGTCTCACTTTTTTATATAACTGTTACTTGTATTGCTCAACTGTAGGGAGTGTTTTAGGAATGGATAATTGGGTCCGCATTACATTTGCTATTGACGCATATTCTCTCATGGAGGGTCTTGAAAGGATCAAATCATTCTGCCAGAGGCATAGAAAGAAAAATTTGTTGAATGGCTTCTAAATTACCTATGCAGGAATTTAATAATTATCTGTAATTTGTTTTTGAATGTTTCAACAATGTAAGATTTTGAATTACCTATGAATAAGACTAAGCTTTACGTACATACAAATATTACCCCTTTGAATATTTGCCAAATTTCTTGGTTTCTCACTCAATATACTTGAACAGTTGAATTTCATACTAGAGTTTATTTTGTAAACAATTTTATTTTATGGAAAGTTATGATACTATGCTGGGACAAGATATATATGTTTAGTTGAAAATTCCAATATTAAGACACTGTTATTTTTAACTTAACAGCTTAATGACTTATCTACGTTTTTGAAAAGACATAAGATTTAGCTTTTTTAAGTCTATTCTTTCGCTGTTTCGAAGGTGGGTCCTAACACTTTAAAAAGCAAGTCAAACTTAATGAATCCGAATTTCGAGACTATCTTAATAAACTCTCAAAATTTAGTCATTTTAGTCGTTCAACTGTTCAGCCATTCAGATCAGCTCAAAAAGAACAGATCCTAAACAATGAGATACTAGTATAGTACGCAAACCATTTGTAATATGTCATCCATGATTATTAAGGAAAGGGCCTCCGCTCAACTTATTTGTTGTTGGATTGTTGAATAGACATACAAATGTCTATTATTTCATCGTGAGGAAGGTGAAAGGATCTAATAAGGCTATAGAGGGTTGAATAGACTACTTTTCTAATTTTTAGGTTGAAGTAGAAATTATTCAAATTAAGTGAACCAACTAAAACTCGTGAATATCTACCAAACCTATCATAAGCAAGCCAAAAACACAATTATAGTTGGAAATCAAGGAAAGTGGAAAGTAAGTGGAAAAATTTAAATGAGACAAAAGGAATTTTTCCCCGAGGCTTGGAGTCGAACTTCTACTCGCCATTAATGCAATTTTTGCTCCTCACAAGAACCGGTTTGCTGTCGAGCCTAATGCCTCATCTTCACTCGATGAAGTTCTTCACCACGTCAGCATGGTGAACTTCAAAACTTTGCACACCTCTTGAGGGCTTTTACAAGTGCCTTGGCAAGTTCGTCAAGCACACGCACCTCCAAACCATCTAGGAAGCACAAATTTCAAGAGTAATGAGCTCCACATAGCCTCACCACCGTGGATCACAATCTCTCATACTTTCTATATTAAGCTTCGAAGATGTATCACTAAACTCAAGCTATGAACCAGTGTTTATGAGTCCTAGTTGTTAAGAGTTCAAACAAGATGGAATCAAAGCTATAGTATCTCTAGCAAAAGCTAAACAAGCCAAAATGGCTAAATCAACTTTTAGAAAAACAATAGAACATTCCAATAGAATTTTATCCTCTAATAAGGGAATTGTTGCTGCATTTATTTGACTCCACTAATTATGAATAATTTTCTCAAGAGAGATGGATAAGTCATGCAGCACCCCACAAAATTTATGCTGAAAACTCCTTTCAGAAAAAATATGAAAATTTTTGCACTATGGTCTGCCAGAAACTTTGCACAGAAAATTTGGGCCTTGGTGTTCACCTCATGGCGCCCAAACGGTTTACATTAGACTTTAACATTTTTACATGGCTGGATAAATCAAGAAAACTTTGACTTTAAAATAATTGGAATAGTATCTTCCCACATTTTTCTAAAATTACGTTACTAAAAGATGCGCAGAGGTAAATTTCTAATTAGCAATGCATCTAATTTAAAAACTTGATCTCTAGGCTATCCTAGGTTGCAAACTGATCACAAATCATATGTGTAACCTTGAAGAATCATGAATCTGCAGCAAGAACAAGGAGATGAAGCAGATAAACTAGTTTTAAACAAAAACACTAAAGGAACAAATCAAACACAAGAACTAGACAAGATTTGGATGAACATGGTGAACTTTTGGTGGATTCTATTGCTTTGGTTTGGAGTATTATAATGTCAAGCAAGAACAAGGAGATGAAGCAGATAAACTAGTTTTAAACAAAAACAGTAAAGGAACAAACCAAACACAAGAACTAGACAAGATTTGAATGAACATGGTGAACTTTTGGTGGATTCTATTGCTTTGGTTTGGGGTATTATAATGTCACTCAAAGATGGAAAAAGCACTTACAAGTGCACCACAAACACACTCGAATCTCAACCCTCCCAACTACAAGTGCATGGAGTGAGGCACCCTTCACCCTCTTATATAGACCATGAGCTCCTAGGGTATCCCGGTATCTTGTAAGAAATTTAAACTACCCTATAATCCTTCATAGATGGCTGATATTTGATCACACACTCCGCACAAACACCCTGGGCATATTCTTCACATTTTTAGATAAAACATGGCCGCACCGAGTCCACACAGTCTGGACGCAACCAGTTTTGTGTTAGCCACTAAGATTCCATGGCCATCGACCGTCCGCCGAGTGTCCGATCCTCATGCCGACTAAGTTCGTCATCCATGTCCTCCTTATGATCCCTAAGTCCAAGTCCGACCATCTCATGCAACTTCCTTGTCATTCTAACTCCCGAAATGCTAGTTGGCATCTCAACTTGTTGCCGACCATAGTCCACCTAAATCTGTATCATAAAGATTAGTACATCCAAAATATCAACTTACCTTCATCACCTACACGTTAGTACACAATTAAACCATGCACAAAACCCAAAAATATTGTATCAAAAACCATGCCACAACACATCTACTTAAGCCAAAACAACATCACTGAACTCAGTTCGGTGGGCTGCAGAGGCACACACAAATTGACAACCTCCAACAATAAACAAGAACATCAAAAACCTCAATTCTATGACCAGAACCATTGTCAAATACTTATCACACGTAGAGCGACCTCCACATGGTCTCATCCAAGCTTGTGAATCGTTAGTTGTTCTGACTCTGTCTCCACTCAACCACACTTGAAGGATCGAGATGTCACCTAGAGGGGGTGAATAGGCGTTACAAAACTTTAGTCCCTTTGAAATACGGAAGCTGCTGACTCTGAATAGTTCGGTCAAAAGCCCCAACAATCCGAGGTACCAGAGTCTCTTGATCAGAACATCAGATACTCTGACCTGTGTCTAGAGTTGGAACTGGATCTTGAGCTCGATCTACAAATCCACTCTACCACCTGCATCAAAACAGACTCGGCACAACAAGAACAAGTAATAGCACACGAGGATGCTAGCCAACAACAAGTGTAAGCACAAATCAAAGTGAATCGATCTAGAGAGCAAAATGAATCCAAGAGCGAAATGGAGACTAGAAGATTTGTTCCTAAAGTTTGGATCCTTCAGGGGATCCTACATCTCTGTTGAGATAGGCTTGGTCACACTTGAGCCCGGCTCTCTTTCAACCTTTTCCCTCGCCAAGGTCGCACCAAGACCCCTTGGCTTCACTCGCTAATTCCTTCCCTTGCTAAGGCGGAATCAAACCATCATCAACTTCCTCAGCACACCACACAAATCTTTGGTGTCTCAAGGAGACGCATGATTGGTTTTCTGCTCGTGCGATGCTGGACTGGCCCGTGCGATGCAACCACAGGCAAATAGCATGTGCACGTCTGCACGTGCGGAAGGTTTCCCATGAGCCTGCTCGGCCAAGCCAGGCTGCACTGGCGCGGACAACCAAACATGTCCTATTTTTTCTTTTACGGTATATTTTGGATCTCGCTGACGTCCAAATATGAATATATTTTGTTCCTTTCTTCAAATTATGGGTTCTAGTCTTTCACCATTTCATAAGATCCTATTGTCCCAAAGCATAAGGGGTGCTTGTTAGAGTATAATGGGTCCTGGGGGCAAGGCCCATCTTCTGTACTCCTTATACTTTTCTCTTTGTCAATACAACTTATCTATTCCTCATAACTCTATAACTCCAACATGGTATCAGAACCTCTATCAAAACCCTAACCCTAATTCTTCAGCCGCCGGCGCCGCCCCATTGACGTCGCCGCCATGGCTAATCCAAGCTCCATGGATCCTCCTCCCGTGGCTTCTTTCTCCACGATCGCCGACCTGACGGCGCCGTTCTCGGCGTCGTCGACCGCGGTCGCCGACCCTCCTGCCCCGCTAACCGCTACCCAACTCGTGGACCTCGTCGTCGATGAAATCGTTGCCGCCGTTCGCTCTCTTCCCGACGAGTTTCAGGCTGCACTGCTGGCCTCCAGTCTTGCTCTTCCCGGCGTACCTGGATTGGGAAGAGTCGCCGACCTTGTCGCCGTTGATGCTGCTACGGCCACCGCCGCCTCTGTTTCACCGTCCCGATATGGCGGACCCGCGGACGTCGTCGTTTCCAGCCCCGGCTACTCCTGGCTTAGCCCGAGCCTATCCTGGCCTACACGGCTCTGGCTCAGCCGCGGGTACTCCTGCCGCCGGAGTCTACCATAATTACTCAGGCGGAGCCCCTGGTCACCATCCCTGAAGCCCCCATTGAAGACCCCGAGACAGTCGCCATGCTTCTTGCACAAGACATCAACATCACTAGCATGGCGTCTCTCGTCCCGGTGGTACTTGACCTCAACAACCCCACTACCATCGGTGGCGCAGCCTCTTTCTCATGACCCTAAGCCTCTAAGCCCTGGCGGATCACGTCCTTTCTCCGGTCGGCCACTTCTCCGACCCTGAGTGGGCCCGTATGGACTATGTCGTTCTATCGTGGTTATACGGCCGCATCACTCCTGACCTTCTGGAGGGGGCCATGACCGAGAACGACATGGCCCGTGGCGTGTGGACTAGTCTCGAGGATCAGTTTCTCGAGAACCAGGAGATGCATATTCTCTATGCCGCGGCATAGTTCCACACCCTCTCCTAGGGGGACCTCTCCATCAACAACTACTGTTGCCGCCTCCGGAGCCTGGCGGACACCCTTACAGACCTTGGGTCAACCGGTCGATGACCGCACCCAGGTCCACACTTTGCTTCGTGGGCTGAATGAAAACTTTTCAGTCCAAAAGCAAATCATCGACAACAAGTGTTGGCGATTCTTATGCCTATTAGAATTAATCCGCAAGCGCACGGATATCGCAGTAGCTTTCACCCCGGAGTACTAGTCTTTACTTGGCCGGATAGATATGGTGGAATGACAAAAGTGGGGTAAGATATTTCGGGTCGAGAGGTTCTACTAAAGGTTTACACTAGTTAAGGGTACAAGGATCAAAATGGCTTGATGTGTACGGTTGGGTTGGTCTCCTTTTGTGCTTTTAGAATCCTTGGAGGAAGGGCAGCCTCGGCTTGGACCAGGTTCCGGTCGGCCGGTCAGGGTTGGGTCGGCCGATCGGGGTTTTTCCTCGGTTTGCGTCAAATTTTGCTCAGTAGGTCCCTGGAGACACAAACTTACCAAAACTTGTGGAACTTTGTTAATTTGCACATTTTTAGTCCATGTTTCTTCATTTGGGAGCTATGTTGACGGTCGGAAGTGTACGAAAAGTTATATAAATTGACCGTCAACAACAAGACGCCTCTTCCAGACTTTGGCAGTGCCAAATCCCAGCTGCTTCTACCTGTGATCCAGTTCACCTCCGCTTCCATTGCTCCCATCACTGCCTTTGTGGCCACTGCTCCCCGCCCACCGTCCGATGGCTCCTCGGGCAGGAACAACCACAAGGGCAAGAACAAAGGCAAGGATGGTGGAGGTGGCGGTAGCGGCGAGGGTGGCGGAGGCAGCACCATCTTCAGTGGTGGGACTGGGCGCCCTCCTGCGCCGTCCTACTACAACCCCTGGACTAGCACAGTCAGCTCTGGCCTTACCACGGCCAGTGCATCCTCCTGCACCAGCTCCTTCGACTACGCCTCAGCACCCACCTCACCGCGCCTTCGCCGTCACCGCTGGACCAGTGGCTCCACCTCAGCTTTCAGGGCTGGATCAGGGCCTGCAGCCTTCCACTCCTGGCTCGTGGAACCCGACGGTGCGAGGTAGCTAGGACCAGCAGTCCCTGGCTAGCGCCTTCAACATCATGTCTCTGACTCCGGCTCCTAGCAACACGGAGTGGTACATGGATTCGGGCGCCACCTCCCATATGACTTCTAATGCCGGTACACTCTCTTCCTCCCACCCACCCACACCTTCTTATCCGACCAACATCATTGTTGGTAACGGGACTCGTTTACCAGTCTTGTCCATGGGTCACCTCACTTTTCCCACACCACAGGGGTCAATTACCTTATTTAATGTCCTTGTCACACCTCATCTCTTTAGAAATCTCATTTATGTTCGTCAGTTCACTACCGATAATCATTATTCTGTTAAGTTTGACCCGTCTGGTTTCATTATGAGGAACCTTCATACCAGGAGCGTGCTCGCCAGATGCAATTGCTCCAGGGATGTCTACTCCTTCACTCCGGCATCATCCTGTCATGCTCTCACCGCTACCACCTCCACACAGTAACTTTCGCATCGTCATCTTGGTCACCCTGGCCTTGACACCATTGCTAGGCTAGCTAGATCGACATCCATGCCTTGTCAAAAAGAAAAACTTGATCATGTATGCCATGCCTGTCAGTTAGGTTGTCATGTTGGTCTTCCTTTTGTTTCCTCCATCAGTCGTGCATCAAATAATTTCGATTTAATACATTGTGATCTGTGGACATATCCCATTGCTCGTGTTTTTCGGTAACAAGTATTATCTCGTACTTCTTGATGACCGCTCCCACTTCATGTGGACTTTTCCTCTTCGTCTCAAATCCGACACCTTTCCCACCATCTCTCACTTCTTCTCCTATGTACAGACTTAGTTTCGCACAACCATCAAATGTGTGCAAGCTGACAACGGTCGCGAATTTGATAACGCCACGTCTAGGTCCTTCCTCATCCTTGGTGTTGTCTTTCGCATGTCGTGCCCCTACACTTCTCCTCAGAACGGTAAGGCTGAACGCACCATTCGTACCACCAGCAATGTGACATGTTGCCTTATGTTTCAAGCCAGTCTCCCCCCATCCTTCTAGGTCGAGGCTCTCCATGCTGCCACTTATACCTCATTAACATCCGTCAAACCTCCACCCTTTCTCACTCCACTCCTTACTTTACCCTTCACGGCACCCACCCCGTCTACGCCAATCTTCGCGTGTTTGGTTGTGCCTACTGCCCGATCTAACACCCAACCGCATCATTATCTCTAGGCATGTACTTTGATGAGTCTCACTTTCTGTTTTCCACCATCACCCCCACCACTACACCTCCCTCCTCTGACCTTGATTTTCTAACCGAATGAGCCGGTCCTCCTGTCCCTATAGGAGTTCATGCCTCGTTATCTTCTACAGGTACCGTGAATACCCCACCAGTGGCCACGTCGGCCGCCCCTGCTGCTCCCACTGTCGTTTCTGCCCAGCTAATGGTCACGTCGGCCACTATTGCTACGACGACCATCTCTGCCCCGCTAGTGGTCATGTCGGCCACTACTTCTACAACGGCACGACTATCGGCTTTCACCGCTACCCCTGTCGAGTCTCCTCCATAGGTTGTTGCCAGCGGTGTCCTACTTCCAATCGTCCCGTCGCCTCTCGCTGCCCCCGTTGGCTCTCTACCACGGGTTGTTGCCATCGGGGCCACCACTGTTGCCCCTGTTGGTCCCTTACCACAGGCTGCTGCTAGCAATGTCTTCGACCCGTCCATACCAGGCTTTGCGCCGGCACCTCCCACTGCCAGCGCTACCTTGCCGGTCCCTCATTCGGCCACGGCACCAGTTCCCGCTGCCCCTGTTGTCTCCCCTCCACAAGCTGCTGCCAGCGGGGGCCCCAGCCTCCTGTGACCAACCCTCACCGCATGGTCACACGTCGCAAGGCCGGCATCGTTGTCCCTCGCGAGTTGGCTGAATCTCCACGTCTCTGCGCTGCCTCCTCCGCCGACTTCGTATCGCGCAGCTCTGGCCGATCCCAACTGGCGCGAGTCGATGACCAAGGAATTCGAGGCCCTTCGTGCTAACAACACAGGGGACCTTGTTCCGAAGCCACCTGGAGCAAATGTCGTCACCGGTAAGTGGATCTTCAAGTACAAGCTTCATGCAAACGGTTCTCTCGACAGATATAAGGCTCGCTGGGTCATTCAGGGTTTCACTCAGCGCCCCGAGGTTGACTTTGACGAGACCTTCATCCCAGTTGTCAAACCAGAGCAGACACGATGTACTTATTGCTCTATGTGGATGACATCGTGTTGAAAGCTTCCACCTATGAGCTCCTTAGCCGAATTATCACTGCTCTAGAACGACGGTTCTCACTGAATGGTCCGGGCCCTCTGCGTCACTTTCTCGGCATCTCAGCCCAACCTCAGCCTTATGGTCTTCTTCTTTGTCAGCGACAATATACCCTGGATATCCTAGAGCGTGTTGGTATGACATCTTGCAAACCGTGCAACACTCGGTGGACATAAGCTCCAAACTTTTTGCTGACGGAGCCGCCGTGACAGATCCCACCTTGTACCGCTGTCTCATCGGGGCCTTGCAGTACCTGACGTTCACTCGGCCAGACATCACCTATGCAGTCCAGCAGGTTTGCTTATTTATGCATGATCCTCACGAGCCTCACTTCGCTGCTCTACAGGGCACTTTGTATCTTGGTCTGTTTCTGCACCGGACTAACTCTGCTGATTTGACGGTCTACTCTGACGTGGATTGGGCTAGGTACCTGGACACGCGTAAGTCCTCCTTCATGCTCGCGGTTCCTCCTTCGAACTCCTCATGCTGAACATGTTAGACAATCATGCTACCAGGTGTAGTCTAAGGGTGTTAGTTTGTGCGCAAACGTGGAAGGAAGACAAGAACAATGTACAAAGTACACAAAACATGGATAATAGAGATAGACAATGCATTATAATTCATTGATTAGATTACATACAATGGGGCATCTCTCTCCTTTATATAGTGCAAATACTTTAGAGTTTGGCAGGTACACAAGTGGGTCCATCCTTGAGTCCAACACTAGGCCAAACCGACATAGGAAGGGCAGTTTCCGATTGCTTTTAAGAAGATTAGAGTCAATTTATTTTGTTGTTGTGCATTGCACAAACTATGGTCTATGTCTGTCGAGTCAGTCTATATCCTATACAAACTTGTGGTCAAGTTAGCAGAATAAGCCTGTAATATAAACATGTAGCACCTAGAGACATGTAAGGGATCCAATATCAATCAAATTGAATATACTATTTTTACCCTGTCTTTTAGTCGCATTTAATCCAATTTCACCTTTTTTTTACATGATCAATGTGTTATGTATCACTTTCTTGATTGACTATACAACACAACCGGCTAAAAATCGAAGAAAAAAGTACCACCATGATTTAAGCGTCGGACAAGAAAGCCATGGGGCAGCTCGATGCGATGATATTTTGCCTAATCAATTTTTATTATTATTTTGCAGCCCCGTTTATAAAATCATGAATCTTTCATGATGTGGCAAACATAGGTGATACTAGCTTTGTCGGTGATATTAGCTTTGCCTAGGCTTAATTTAAATCCTGCTTTTAATTTTTTTATTTTACGACACTATTTTTTTTACGAATTGAGAGCCCAATTGTTTGGCTTCCATTGACCTCTGTTTCCTAGAATGAAAAAGGGGAAAAAACATTGATTTGGTTCTGAAAACTATCGTTTCTTAGTCAACTTGGTCCCTATCCTGAACATGTTAGACAATCATGCTACCAGGTGTAGTCTAAGGGTGTTAGTTTGTGCGCAAACGTGGAAGGAAGACAAGAACAATGTACAAAGTACACAAAACATGGATAATAGAGATAGACAATGCATTATAATTCATTGATTAGATTACATACAATGGGGCATCTCTCTCCTTTATATAGTGCAAATACTTTAGAGTTTGGCAGGTACACAAGTGGGTCTATCCTCGAGTCCAACACTAGGCCAAACCGACATAGGAAGGGCAATTTCCGAATGCTTTTAAGAAGATTAGAGTCAATTTATTTTGTTTCTGTGCATTGCACAAACTATGGTCTATGTCTGTCGAGTCAGTCTATATCCTATACAAACTTGTGGTCAAGTTAGCTGAATAAGCCTCTAATATAAACATGTAGCACCTAGAGGCATGTAAGGGATCCAATATCAATCAAATCGAATATACTATTTTTGCCCTGTCTTTTAGTCGCATTTAATCCAATTTCATCTTTTTTTTACATGATCAATGTGTTATGTATCACTTTCTTGATTGACTATACAATACAACCAGCTAAAAATCGAAGAAAAAAGTACTACCATGATTTATGCATCGGACAAGAAAGCCCCGTTTATAATTAATGGGCGACGCTAGCGTCCGGACGTCCGGACGAGCGTGCATCGTCCGGACGCACCGCAACCGTCGGATCTCCGCCAAATACACAGATCCAACGCTCTCCCACACGGCGCGCCAGGCTGGTCCCTGCTCGGCTCCTCCCCTGCGCAATCCCGCGCCACAGGCCGAAAAAAATTGGTCAAAGCATGCGCGCTCGTGCCCCCAGCCCGCTGCTTCGGTTCCTTTTTCTCGGAAAATGTGCGCAGAAACCATCGTTTCTTAGTCAAGTTGGTCCCTATCTCTATTATTATAAAATACCTTGCGGTAGTGGAGACCCTGGTGGTGTTTTCACCAACTATTGATATCCACCCTTCATCTCAAAGCACCTTATGGTGGTGATCCGTCGTTTTCAAAACAATTGGAATATAAATGTGAAGGCTTTCTTTCCTTTAATCCCTCGAGTTCTCCATTTCATTTTAATTACAATCTGAATTTGAATATAGATTTAAAGGCTTCCTTTCCTTTATTCTTGCGATCCGGTTCTTCATTTATTTTCTGAAACGATTTGAATCAAGATCTGGAGTTTCCCTTTCCTTTAATTCTGTGATCCAGCTCTCCGTTCGCTTTGTAAACAATTCAAATTTAGATCTATGGTTTCCAATTGGACCTCTGTTTTTGGCTAAAATCCATGTTTCTTTAGAAAAGATTCAAGTTTAATTAGTAGATTTTATAGTTTCAAAAGTGCAAAACACTAAAAAATGACTAAGCTCATCCTCAGATGCACGTCTGGCCACATACATAGTGCGTAAAAAATCACCGTGACCTGTCCCTTTGTGGGCCCTCCCCGCATGCAGATCCCGTGAGCCAAAAAAAAGCAGCGCAGTGACCTTAGGTGGGCCCTAGCATGCTTGACTAGCTGCGTGTGCCTCCCCAAAGAAACGGTCATGTGTGGGCCCCCCTACCCTGCATGTCGCACGCGACGCGAACGTGTCTCTCGCACGGAAGCCACGTCCGGAGCGCGCCGGACTTCCGATAGGAAGTGTTTTCGATAATTAATTTTGTCTAATCAATTTTTATTATTATTTTGCAGCCTCGTTTATAAAATCATGGATCTTCCATGATGTGGCAAACATAGGTGATACTAGCTTTGTCGGTGATATTAGCTTTGCCTAGGCTTAATTTAAATCCTGCTTTTAATTTTTTTATTTTACGACACTATTTTTTTTACGAATTGAGAGCCCAATTGTTTGGCTTCCATTGACCTTTGTTTCCTAGAATGAAAAAGGGGAAAAACATTGATTTGGTTCTAAAAACTATCGTTTCTTAGTCAACTTGGTCCCTATCTCTACTATTATGAAACACCTTGCGGTGATGGTGACGGTGATGCTGGCTTCACCAACTATTGATCTCCACACTTCATCTCAAAGCATCTTATGGTGGTCATCTGTCGTTTTCAAAACAATTTGAATATATATGTGAAGGCTTTCTTTCCTTTAATCCCTCCATCTCTTCATTCGTTTTAATAACAGTATGAATTTGAATATAGATTTAAAGGCTTCCTTTCCTTTATTCTCGCGATCCAGTTTCTCCATTTATTTTGTGCAACTATTCGAATCAAGATCTGAAGGCTTCCTTTCATTAATCCTATGATCCAGCTCTCCGTTCGCTTTGTAGGCAATTCAAATTTAGATCTAAAGGCTTCCTTTTATTAATCTCGTGATCCAGCTCTTCATTAGTTTTAGAAACAATATTTGAAGGCTTGCTTTCCTTTAATCCCTTGATGCAGCTCTCCATTCATTTTAGAAACATTTTGAATCTAGATCTGAAGGTTTCCTTTCCTTTAATCCCATGATCTAGCTCTCCATTCGTTTTTATACATAATTTGAATCTAGATCTAAAGCCTTCCTTTCATTTAATCCCGTGATCAAGCCCTCTATTCATTTTAGAAACAATTTGATCTACATCTAAAAGGTTCCTTTTCTTTAATCCCACGATCATGCTCTCCATTCATCTTAGATATGAAGGCTTCCATTCATTCAATCTCGATCCAGCTCTCCATTCTCCGGCCAATCCATGCTTCCGATTTCTTCCCAATGATCTGTGTCCTATTCTCTCCTGCCCAATCATACAACATCATTGACGTGCCACACCCTTCCTCTCCGGATCTTTGCCATCCGTCCCCTCTCTCCTCACCCTATTCAGCATATGGGATATCCACTGTTGGTGAAAACCAGACGGTCCATTGTCCATGTATTCTACATCGAGGTTTACCCCCGTGACGATGGCGTATGGGACCGATGGTCCTTCCGATAGTATCCCACACTCAGCAACATTGAGCCTAGGCGGGTCAAAGTCTGGTTCCAGGTAAGCTAGTTAATTAAAGTCTACTTTAGCCATGAGGCGACCCGGCGAGCAGGCCCCAATGCTGGGCGGACAGGCCACGTATTGACCCGGCGAGCAAGTGGGCGAGCAGGCCCCTAGTGCTGGGCAATCTGGTCTCATGGCGCAATGGCGAGGAAGTGGGCGAGCAGGCCCCAGCCAGGCGCCTTGTACGAGTGTCGGTCCAGCGAGCAACTGGAGGGTGTAAGGCCCCGTTGTCGGAGGGGAGCGAAGCGAAAAAGGGAGGAGGCTTCCCTCCTAAGGATGGGCACGGATCGCCCCGGATCTCATGCATTTAATGCGACAGAACTAGACTGACAGAGTAGGCGAGGGTATGATGAAATGATTGCCCTCGCCGCTCCGTGGCGTCAGCTATGCGGTAGCTTTTGTTGGCGCGTGCGACGGCGTGCAGTGACAATGAAAGGGGGTAAGCGCCCACCCTGTCACTTCCTTCCTGTCTCCCTGACGCTGCAGGGGCACTACAAGGTGGCGACTTCGACGTGCGGCCAAAGATAGGACAACTACAGTGGTCAGGATCATTTAATGTATACAGTTCATTACTCTGTGACCCACCCCAGCCCGAGGGTATAAAGGCTGGAGTGCATATGTAGGAGGGTCTCTCTCTAGATCAAAGAGCCAAGAATAGCTAGTTTTCAGAGTGCAAGGAGCCTGAGCGGGATTAGGATTTGTCCAATTTTCTGACTTTCTGACAATAAGCTGCCATGTTATCTCCAAAACAAGACCACTCCTTTTGTACTTGATTGACCACGAGTTGAGAATCTCCGCGAACCATTAGCAGCTGGATGCTAAGCGATATGGCGATGTGTAGCCCGTGGATGAGTGCCTCATACTCAGCGGCGTTGTTGCTGACTGGAAACAGGATCTGGAGGACGTACCGTAGATTCTTGCCAGTTGGAGATATAACCAAAATTCCAGCCCCCGCGCCGCTGAGCATGAGTAAACCATCAAAGTACATTGTCTAGTACTCGAGATTCTCTTTTGCTGCTGGGGTCTGGGTCTCCGCCCATTCTACCATGAAATCGGCAAGTGCTTGAAACTTGATAGCCAGTCGAGGTTTGAACTTTATCTCAAAGACTACAAGCTCGACGGCCCACTTCGCAATACTCTCGGTGGCTTCCCGATTGTGGAGTATATCTCCAAGAGGAAAGGAAGTGACCATCGAAATCTCGTGACCTTGCAAATAATTCTTAAGTTTTGGCGACTTGATAAGCACGGTGTGCAAAAGCTTCTGAACATGAGGATATCTTATTTTGGGATCGCCAAATACTTCACTGACGAAGTAGACTGGCCGCTGGGTCTTCTGAAGGGAACTTTCCTCATCCCGTTCCACAATCAATGCGCTGCTGACTATTGAGTCGTGGCACCTATGTAAAGTTGGAGAGGCTCTTGGGGCATGCGCGGGGATCTACTGCGATGTAGTGAGGAACCTTTTAAAGTCTTCGAAGGCTTCTTATGCTTCTGTGGTCCACTGAAAACCGTCTTGTCGGCGAAGAAGCTTAAAGAAAGGCATATCGCGTTCCCCAAGTCGATAAACGAATCAATTGAGTGCCACAATGTATCCAGTGAGTTTCTGCACATCCTTATAACTTGTTGGGGGCTTCATCTTCATGATCGCCCGGATCTTCTCTAGATTTTCCTCAATCTCTTGATGAGATACGATGAATCCGAGCAGTTTACAAGATGAAACTCTGATGAAACCCCGAAAACGCACATCTCGGGGTTTAGCTTCATCCGATATGCTCTTAGGCTCTCGAATGTTTCAGCCAAGTACGTGACGAGATCGGGTTTGGCATGGGTCTTCACAACGACGTCGTCGACATAAACCTCCACGTTGTGGCCGAGCTGAGTGTGGAAACACCACTGTATGGTGCGTTGGTAAGTAGCACCAGCGATTTTCAGCCCGAACGACATTGTGATATAGCAGAAAGCACCAAAAAGCATGATGAACGTTATCTTGATGCAATCCTCCTCCTTCTGGCTGATCTGGTGATAACCTGAGTAGGCGTCCAGAAAACTTAGGAGCTCGCACGCAGCGGTGGAATCCACCACTTGATCAATACGATGGAGCCCAAAAGGATCCTTGGGACAGTACTTGTTGAGGTCGGTGTAGTCAACGCACTTGCGCCATGTCTTGTTCTTCATCTGCACAAGGACCGGATTTGCTAACCACTCGGGATAGTATACCTCCTTGATGAACTATGCCGCCAACAATTTGGTAACTTCCTCCCTGATGGATTTCTTCCGATCCGATGCGAATCTTCGCAAACGTTGTTTGATCGGCTTCGCCTTGTCGTCAACGTGCAAAGAATGCTCAATCACCTCCCTAGGAATACAGGGCATGTCTGAAGACTTCCAAGCGAACACGTCCTGGTTTGCTCGGAGGAAAGTGACGAGCGCGTATTTCTATTTGCTGTTGAGCCCTGTCTCAATAACGGTCGTTTTCGCCGCATCAGACGGGTCCAACATTATTTTCCTTGGTCTCCTCGTCCGACTGGATAGATGTCTTGGTTTGCTTATTGGCGGGTATGTCCCCCTCCTCCTGAAGAGAGGCGACTGCCTGCCGGATCTTTTCCATCTCAGCTGAGGTCTCCAGAACCTGCGCCATCTCACAGCTTTCGTTGTCGCAGACCAGGGACTGCTTCACGTCGCCGGGGATGGCGATCACGCCATTGGAGCCCGACATCTTCATGACGAGATAAGTATAGTTAGGTACCGCCATAAATTTGGCGATCCCTGGCCATCCCAAGATAGCATGATATGCCGCCTCGAAATCGGCCACTTCGAAACTCAGTCTCTCGGTCCAATAATTTTCCTTGGTTCCGAACGTAACGGGCAGCGAGATCTGTCCGAGTGGTACTGCAGATGTCCTGGGGATTACCCCATGGAAAGGGGATGATCCCTGCCGTAGCTTGGAACGAGGAATCTTCATCTGATCTAGGGTCTTGACGAAAAGGACATTAATCCCGCTCCCGCCATCGACCAGGACCCTCTTCAACTTGTCCCCTCGAACGACCGGATCCAGCACAAGTGGGTACCTCGTAGGGAAGAATATCCGATCCGAGTGGTCCGTCCGATCGAAGGTGATTGGAACCTCTGACCAGCGCAGGTATTTGGGGGTCATAGGTTGGATCGCGTTGATCTCCCAAGTGGTAAGCTTCTGCCTCCGCTTGGACTCATACGCGTCGGAACCCTCGAATATATAGCTGATCTCGCGCTCAGCATCTTGATAATCTTGGTGGGTATGTCCCCCTACCTGGCGCGCCAACTGTCGATTGTTAGCCAATGGGGGGTTACTGTCGACAATAGATTTGTTTGGGGTTATGAGGTAAATCTAGGCTTAGTGGTAACACAAGACAAAGATTTATACAGGTTCAGGCCCTCCACTCCGAGGTAGCACCTTAGTCCTGTGCTCTGGAATTATGTTTGTATGAGTATGCGTATGCGTGTCTCCATGGATGTGTGTCTCTACGGTCCCTACCCCTCCCTTTATATAGTGTAGGGGGATAGGGTTACATGATCTCATCCGATACATGATACAAAATTCTATTATAAGCGCATGATGTGCATCGACATTTACAAGTACAAATATCCTAATCATATGGAGCTAAACTCTATCCTCGGGACCATCCTTGGTGACCAAGTTACATGTAGCCCGAGTGGTCTTCATCTCTATCCAGCCGACTTGGGTCGCCCCCCAACTGTTACCTCATAGGCCTTCTAGAGGATACTCGGGGCCCATGTAGTCCACAGTAACCCCCGAGGGCTTTGCAATCGTGTCAGATGTCCCGCCGACTGGTTTATTGGATGGCTCCTGTAATCTGAAAAGAGATTGTAAAGAACTTAAGTCTTTGTGCTGAGAGCAACACCCAATTCGGTAATACTGAAACTCCGGCTATCGGCCTACTTGGCACGTTACTCTACTGATGTATTCAGCTACTTGGCACCTATTCTCACTTTGTGAAAATAGCAGTCGGCCCATCATGGAGCGTGCCTTAAGCCCCACAATCACAGCTTCTGTTTTGCAGCTTAATGTGTGTTATGCGTTTAGATTGTGTACAACATCAAACGCCCGGCCCTATTTTGCAGGAACCAGCACTCGGCCCAGCATTAGGCGTGTTTTTATGCCGGGTGGTACCTGCCCCAACCAGAGAAGGGATCAGCTGGCAGCCAACTTAAGGGCATACTGACTGGATAAAGTTTGGCAGAGAGGCATTTGTATCCGGGTTGCGATATACAACTGGCGACCTATAAAAGGCATACCTTCGAAGCAGTATGCATGTTTCATCAACACCCAACCTTGAACATGAAAAGTTGGCTAGTGCCCTAGCATGGGGTATGCCATGAAACACTTTTCAATGGGTGGCGCTTTCGATCATTTGCCCTCAGGGGTGTACTGAGGCTGAATTAGGCTCGATGTTAACATATCACCACCGTTGGTGGCATGTTGTTAAGAAAGCCTGTTAAGGGGGTTGCCTTTTGCTTAATCGAATCAAGCCCAAGCCCATTTAGGGGAATGCTAAGAGTTTTCGCGCCTTTCTTTCCCAGCCGAAGCGTCACGCGCTGCCGCCGACAAACGCAACCGCACCCACTCCCGTCCCATCGTCATGATGGCTTCACTGTGTGCAAAACAGGTCGCAAGGGGCGTATCTTCAACTTCTCTATGTACAAAAGAACCCAGATACAACGAAGATAAAAGAACCTAGATAAAAGAACCCAGAATCCAGTCTATGAGCTTTTTCCTTCTCCATTTGCAAAACAATAAGTCTCCTCTTTCCTCTTCTCTACCGCAATGGAGGGTCAAGGCGAAGAGATCGATGAATGGGCCGCCGCCGCCGCCGAGCAAGCCATCGCCAACGCTGCTGCCAATGCCGTCCTAGAGTATCTCTGGAGACAGTTCCGCGAAGCAGCCGTGGAAATCCACACCGAGGAATCCATTAGGATTTTGATTCGCGGATTCCCACAGCTATACCCAGTGCGCATCCAGTTGAAGGACGCATTGGTGGATACCCTTCTAACAGACGAGGGTAACATCCCAACTTTTAAACACAAATTTGGCACGTTAATTTTAAAAAAATCATGGCATTAAAATAATTTAATAATCATCTGCATCATGTCATAAGTACATCATTAATTAAATTGTTCACCTGGTAAATTAAAATATTTGTGCATTTTAAACTTTATTAATGTTAACTTAGCATCTTATAAGCATTGTTGACCAGCTATGTAAATTAATTTGTATAATTTAGGATTTAAGAAGAAGTTTTAATTAATTTTTACAAGAGCAAACAAAAAGGAGTAAATCCTTATCTTTTCTCTCTGTTGGGTTTGAAGTCCTCTGTTTTCTTCGTGCTGAGCTTCGCCCGTCACTCCGTGCTGCCTCTGCACGAACTTTCTCCACCACCATGACTCAGCTGTCGCTTGCGAGTTACTCCACCCAACGCTCTTCTGCGCCATGCACGCACGCTCTGCACATTTGACTTCGCAAGACCTCGCCTCGCCGTCGCGTCTCTGCCGCTGTGCTCTGGCCGCGCCTTCGCGTCGCTGCCGCTGTAGAGCAATAGCACCTGTCCATCGTTGCTCCCGGCGAGATTACGATCGAGCTGTCTCCGCTTATAAATTAAGCGCTGAGCACCACGTTTCTTCTCGCCTTGCGCCGTGCCTTGCTCTGTACTTCTCCCCGGTGAGCTTTGTTCAATCCCATTGTCTTCCTCCATTTCTTAGTAACTTCCTCACTCGCTTCCTCTCATCCTCCCTACCGCAGCGCCGAAGGAGCCCGGAGCACCACCAAGTCAAGAAGGAAGCCGCCGCCGTAGTGCTCAGCTCGCCGTTGCCTCGGTAAGCCTCTGCACACTTCTAGGTGCGCATGGGCATGGGAAGATGATCCCGGGGTAGCTGTAGTCTCCCCTGCGTGTGCCATGTTGAGCTAGAGCTCCCATGGAAGCCATGCGAGCAAGCTAAGAGCATGTCCTGTAGATTGTGTATAAATACGTGCGTCGGCGCCGGAACCAATCGGTCGGCGAAACCGCAACTTTAGGTCCCTTTGGAAGCGCTGAGTCGATAGGAATCCATTTTTGCAGTTGGTTTGTCGAACGGAGGTCGCCATAGCCGGCTAGCCGAGCTCCAGTGAGCTCCAATGGAGTTGCCTGTGTACATGCTTAGTGCATGCATATGGCTAGAGCTTGAAGAAGATGCTTTGATATTAGTGCTAGTGTGTGGATGGCTAGCCCTTGAATAAGTGGAAACGTATTTGAGCAGAATACGCTTTTCTGAGTTCAAAGCGCACACATAAATATAATCCAAAATTCAATAAATCTCTATTTATATTAATACCTGTAACAATAAAAAACTAAACTAATCATTTTGCATTAAATAACAAATAACGAATGATTTTCAAAGACCATAGAAAAATGTCAAAAATATTATTTCGATGCATACACTTGATTTAATAAAAATATGAAAATATAAAATAGTTGTGCATACATCACATTTCCAAGCATATTTATTTCGTGCATGATTTTCAAACCAAAATTGCATATAAATGTTTCCTTGTCTGATGGATGGTTGTATTATCTTGTGTGTGCTGTCCGCGTGGTTAGGAGCTCGAGGAGCGTTAGACCCGTCCGACGTCGCCGGTTGGTCCTACCCGTCTTCTGACCAAGGCAAGTCTCCTTGATCATATTATGAGCCTTGTGCTTCGTTTTAAAAATAATTTATTAGAGATTGAAAACCTGCATGCTAGATTAAAACTAAAAATATCGTAGTTGGTAGCTACTAGTTATGCAGCCTAATAAATCATGGTAAGACTAGTGATAGGTTTAAACCATAAGAACTTATTATTAGTCTTGTGTATATATACTTTCCATTGATGGTAGAAAAAATGCCAAAAATAATATTATCGTAATGACGCAATAATTCTTGTGTGTGAAAATAAATTCTGTGAAGAGAAAAGGGTTGAAAAAGGTTTAGGAAAATTCTTTGCGAAAGACTGAAGCATCGAGGGCGATGCCATGGGTGAAAAATGAATTTATCTCTCTCCCCTAAAACTTTCCGACTAGGGAGAGACTTTTGCCGATTTGGTGCAATAAGGTACCGTTTTGAGAAAACGGGGCTAAATTATTGTCTCTCTTCTAGTTTAAGGACTGCTCGTCCTATGGACCTACGAACTGAGCCATACAGTACGACCTCGAGTCACGTTTTGGGACGGGCCTAGTTGTTAGCCGAAAAACCCTAGCGGAGACTTCCGGCGGTCGCCGTTGGTGTTTGAATCTAACGGCTTTGTGGCGAAACACTTCTGGGTGCGTAGCCTCTCGAGGGTAAAGCGTACCCACTCTGCAGAGTTAAAACTATCATGGTAGCCGTGCTCGCGGTTATGAGCATGCTAAGGGACTATTCATATGGTAGCTCTTCTTTTCCAAAAACCGGAAATTTTCAAAAAGGATTTGAGTTGAGTAAAAGTTGTTGAGAAAGAGATTTGATCTTGAGATAGGTACTACTGGCTTGCCTCATGAATTGGGTTCGGCCTATCATGAAGTGCTTGCGCGGTTTCGACCTACCCTTTGTTCCGAGTTATTCCCCGTAACGGGAAGAGACTGAGGAAGAAACGCGCTACGGCATGAGGCCGAATGGCGAGAGTATTTTGAGAATGAGCCCCAAAAGATAAATATCTGAGTTTACAGCTTTCTTAGAAGTGCTTTTATAAAACTAAGAAAAGAACAGAAACGCATTTCCGCAAAACTACCCAAGCCATCCATTGGTACTAAACCCCATCTGCATATATCCTCGACTTGCTGAGTACCTTTGTACTCACCCCTATTTCTCCTTCCCTCTTTCAAAAATTTCAACAGTCGAGTAGGCTCCCTACGACTCGCCATTCGAGGAGGACCCGGACTTGGAGGAGGAGGAGGAAGACTTCGAGGACGAGGAGTAGGGTTGTGTCCTGCCTGCCGCTTTGCCTGTGGAATAGTCTAGCTACTAGAATAAATCGTGCCACGTTGGGCTCCTGCGTTACCGTGTGTGTAACTCTGTATATTGGCCTGCGTGCCGTGTTTGATGTATTAAGTTGTGACTTCCTATGGGACGCTTAGTCCCTATGTTGTAATAATGTAACTCGAAGGCAATGTACCATTATTGTTGAATTATGTGTGCTAGCTATGATCTTCTGGGGCTAGTACTGTATGCACAATTAGGATTCGGTTAATTAGACCGGGTCCTGACAGGGCACTCCCAATATTAGGCACCTCATCCATCTCGTTAGGGAAAGTGATCTTCCTCTTTTCTTTTCTTTTTTTCTAATCTTTCGATTCTTTGCAAGCCAGCGACGAGCCTTAGCTCATTGTACTGTGCTGCAAAGTTCCCCTTGTAACCGGCCTAAGAGCCATTCAATCAATGAAATCATCTCAGTAACTTGAATTGCTTCCAATTTCATACTTGTATTGCTGTCAAATCCCAAATTTCCAACTGATTTTGTCTTCATTCAAGCGACTAGGCCGAAGCGCACCTCGAGTCACCATTCAGCACTTCAACGTCCCTCTCCGCGGACATTACTCGGTAAACCCAAGTGTTCTTAATTTAACATCCACCGGAATGGCCGTACTTCGGTACCAAATGAGGCCCAGCCCAAAATACGCTCCGTGGCCCGTTAAATTTGGGTATAGTGAAACGAGCCGTTCCATCCCGCACATTTCTCGCACTATCAGTTTCATTCGCTCCAGCAAACTCCACTGCTAAGGTTTCCTTCCTTCGCACGCTCCGCCACCACCGATCTCAATCCAGCAATGGCTCCACCATCTCCCGCCGTCTCAAAGGCAGTTAAGAGCTCCAAAGAGTGGATGAAGTCCATCACTACAGACCGACGGCTACAGAGGCTTGTGTCTGCCGGCATGCTCCCATCGGAGGAGCTAAATTCGTGGCGCACTGTCGCCGGTGAGTCCTCCCCCACCCCTCGATCTGACGAGGTGGTGGTCTTTGAGTCTTTCTTCCTTCACGGCTTTGGCCTTCCTTTCTCCTCTTTCTTTAGGGGGATTCCACATTTTTACGAAATTGAATTGACTCATCTTAGTCCCAATTCCATCTTTCAAATCACCATCTTTGTTCACATCTGCGAGGCGTATCTCGGGATTGCACCTCACTTCGACCTTTACAGATCCCTTTTCCTTCTTAAGCCCTTCCCCAGCAAAACAGCCCTAAGAGCTGTGGGCGGGGCTGGCTTCTAATTGCGGGAAGGGGCAAAGAAATTCTATTTTAATCTTCCGATGAAAACCTCAAACAAGGGCTGGCACACCGAGTGGTTATATTGTGCCAACCTCCCCCTAGTCCTTCCGTCATTCACGGGAGATTGTCCCACAGTCCGCACTTCCTGGCAGTCCCCTTTTGCCGAGAGTGAAGATAGCTAGGTTAGAGAACTGCTTCCCCTCGTTGGGGATTTGAAGGCTAAGGGGCTAACAGACGTCGGCGTAGTCATAAACTACAGCTTCCGTCGTGTCCAACCCCTCAAAGAGGTAGTACACCTCGGATTTGAATATTCTGGGTCCAAGGATGCCACTCGGGAGAGCGAAGACAAGATCTCCTGGAAATCCCTGATCGACCGAGTGGCCGATCTCTTTGCCCCGGGCACACTTATAGACAATGAGGACTGCCCGGGTCCATATCGCTTGGTGAACCCACCTCCAGCGGTAAACAAAGAACTTCCTTTCTTTCAACTTTAATTGATATTAAGAAATTCCACCATAACTAACCGGGCTTGACTCCTTTGCAGGACCGCGTCACATTCTTCTCCGTCTATCTAGTCCCGGAAGCCCCTAGTCACAAGGAAGCACCGCTCAATCGTATTGCAGAGGATTAAGCTGATGCTCCTCCAGCTAAGAAGGGCAAGGGAATAGTCTTCAAAGACTCGGACGAGGATGAAGAATAAGATGACATTCCACTCCTGCTCCGACATCGCCAAAACCCAAAGTCCGGCACTGCTGCCACCGAGCGAGCTCCGAGGCCTCTGTCGCCTCCAATTGCCGGCTCAGAGGCCGCATCAGGGTCGGGAGGATCTTTCGGTGCAACCTCGAGTGGACAAACCACTCGGAAGGGCGTAGGAATCAAATTTAAAACAACACAATGGTTTCCCTTCGTAACTTCTTACAATTATCTTAAGGGGAGCCATGCTTTTAACATGTTCTTCTGCTCATAGCAAACCCTCCTCGGGCATTTCCAAAGGCAAACCCAGTGCCAAGATATCGACTCCTGCTCCCACTAATCCTTCACCGCCAAGTCCTCAGGCTGATCCTACTCCGATCAAGGAGTCAAGCCAGCACGCAGCCCCTCCACCGACTGCTCCATCGCCCCAAGGCACTCATCAATCCTTTAGGCTTAAGGACACGATCCCAGCCTCACCTCCAGATAGCTCGGAGCCGAAAATCAAGGAAATCTCTCACCCTGCCGCCACTGCCAACGCTCATCCTCTCCGTGTAAAATGGAGGAAGAAAATGGAAGGCTACGAGGTAGACGACGCTCAAGAGGCCGAAGAGTGGGAAACGATGTAGAATGTAGCGAGGTTCAACGTCGAAATGCTTGAGGTAGTCCATCTTCACACCTTGAACTTCGCCTCAATTAAAATGCATTTGATCATTCGTTTTGCCTCCGCACAGCGCATGGGCAAGCGGTCGGCACGAAAAACCCAATGTCTCCAAAGAGCTATTGGTCAGCTGAAGTCCAGGGACGAATTCGACAACGCGCTTTATGCGCAGAAGTCACAATATCGTGGCGAGATTGAAGAACTTTGCAAGGAAATTACCGAACTGTGTCCTCGCCACGTAGAAGAAGCCAACATCATCCGAAGTAAGAACCTATCCGTGCGGTGCCAAGCTTATTACTGATCTTGAAATCACCTTGTAATTAATTTTTATTTTCAGTCCGCGATGAAGCCCTGGCCTCCCTCCAATAAAGGTGTAAAGCTCTAGAGGAGAACCACAAACTGATGGAAGCGAGGCAGAATGCTATGGAAGCGAAGCAGAAGGCTACAGAGGCGACTGCCTGCCGGATCTTCTCCATCTCAGTCGAGGTCTCCAGAGCCTACGCCATCTCACAGCTTTCGCTGTCGTAGACCAGGAACTGCTTCACATCGCCGAGGATGGCGATCACGCTATTGGGGCCTGGCATCTTCATGATGAGATAAGTGTAGTTAGGTACCGCCATAAATTTGGCGATCCTTGGCCTTCGAAAGATAGCATGATATACCGTCTCGAAATTGACCACTTCGAAAGTCAGGCTCTTGGTCTGATAATTTTCCTTGGTCCCGAATGTAACAGGCAGCGAGATCTGTCTGAGTGGTACTGCGGACGTCCTAGGATTACCCCATGGAAAGGGATGATCCCTGCCGTAGTTCGGAACGAGGAATCTTCATCGGATCAAGGATCATGATGAAAAGGACATTAATCCTGCTCCCGCCATCGATCAGGACCCTCTTCAACTTGTTCACTTGAACGACCGGATCCAGCACTAGTGGGTACCTCCTTGAGAAGGCTATCCGATCCGGGTGGTACGTCCGATCAAAAGCGATTGGAACCTCCAAACAGTGCAGGTATTTGGGGGTCGCTGGTAGGATCGCGTTGATCTCCCGAGTAGTAAGCTTCTGCCTCTGCTTCGACTCATATACATCGGAATCATCAAATATGTCGGTATAATAAATACCGGGGTGTGAAGAGTCCGAAAGAAGACAAGGCGAGGGCCCCACACGTCAGGAGGGCGACCAGGCCCCAGCGTGTGGGCGAGCCCCTCAAGTGCCGGGCGAGGGCCCCACACGTCAGGCGGGCGACCAGGCCCCAGCGTGTGGGCGAGCCCCTCAGGCGCCGGGCGAGGGTGATGGGGGACGGGATCCCAATCTTCCGACAGGTATGGAGAAACACGATTGGTGGAGAACTCGACGTTGACGGAGGGCCCCACACGTCAGGCGGGCGACCAGGCCCCAGCGTGTGAGTGAGCCCCTCCACGCCGGGCGAGGGCCCCACACGTCAGGCGGTCTACCAGGCCCCAGCGTGTGGGCGAGCCCTCAAAGCGCGCAAGGCCCCTCTCTGGCAGGTGGGGTCCACGTGGCAGGGAGCGTCCCGAAAGAAGTCTTCCGGGCGAAGGCTCCCCCTGCAGCGAAGGACGGGCGCATTCAATGCGACATTACGCGCGGATAGACAGGTGAAGAGATGATTACTGCCACAGTGACCTCTGCAGGTCTGATCAACTGTCACTGTGGCGCAGCGGAATTGACCGGCAGAGAGAGAGAGTTTGCCATCATCAAGCTGGCCGCCCGCGTCAGAAGGAGCAACCTGGGCCCCGCCCGCAGTCTCACCGGCGTGTTCACCCGGGTCAGAGGCCACTTGCGAAGCACGCGTGGGCGGCGCCAGTAGCAGCACGTTTTCGCCTCTCCTGTCCTGTCCTTTATGTCTTATCAGTGTACTGAGAGTACTGTACTGCCTACCCCCTCGGCTCTCTCCGCCAGTTCGAGGCTTGTATAAAAGGGGAGGAGAGAGACGGGAGAGGGGGATCGAAACATTCTGTAATCACATTCCACACAACCACAACACAAAAAGAGCTAAGGCTCGGCAGGAGTAGGACTGTTACCCGCGAGGGGGTCCGAACCTGGGTAAACCCTGTGAGTCGCTCCTCGTCGTGCCCGACTATGATGAGCATTGCTCTATTATTGTGATATAAATGCTGAGTATACAATTTAGTACTCTCATTTAAGTTTGACAATTATTGGTATGAGTAGTCATCCTGCTTAATCTTGCTCATCGAGTGTTGGCATTATTGAACCACTTCTAAGTTGTTGAGGGATATGATATAACAGAGATAAGAACCTAGTTACTTATGCCCCTACTAAGGCATAGTCTCGGAATTTATTTTGAAAAGAGAAATTTATCTTGAGTTCCTCATTAGACTTTTTCATCCTACCAGAGCCAAAAATGCTAAGTAAATTCAAAGCCTTCACTTAGCCACTTTGGTTTTGTTGAGTTTTGTCAAAAGTAAATCCTTAGAAATTAGTGCTCTTCAAAGCTGGTCATTTCCTTTCGCGTACCCTTTGATTGCTAGCCTCTCGTATCTTGCAATGCTGAATTCCACATTTGGGATACAAGCATACATCTCGCCAGATATTCCTCCCTACAAAAATAAGCCAAGTTCTTTTTCGTGAGTCCACCATATATCTACCTATTTGGTCTCCCAAAAAGACTTCCAAAATAATAAAGGATTGATTCCTCAAAATTATAGAAAAATTGAGGCAAACAAACAAATGAAAAGAAAAGATGAGGAGAGAACCATCATCTCTTCCTATCTTTACACAAAAAAAGGCCTCTCAAAATTCTAGATTGAGGAATGATCTCAAATCAAATGAAGAAGTCAAATAGACCTTTCCATAAAAACAAGATCCGATGGGGCGGACTCATTAGTACCCTTCATCACTTGCACTTATGTTTCTTCATTCCTTTGGCATGAGTTCATTCTCTCCCTCATCGCTGGACCAGATTGTGAAGTAGTACAAAATTCCCTAGGATCTATTTTTGACTTTACAAAATTATACAACCTAAGTAGCCCTCATTTCCATACCTATGAGCTCCACATAAACCTTAGAATAGGAGGAAAGAAGGCCATTAAGGCCTGGGAAAGGATCAAATACCACCGAGAGATCTGAGAGTAAAGAGGAACAAACATTTTGAAAAGAAAAACCCCGAGACATAGTTTGAAAAGGGCTGAGTTGACAAAGCTCTATCAAAGTTATTCCATCTTTCAACCGCTAAAAGAAAAGGGGAGATTTTGAAAACCTCGTGAGTTTGATGAAAGTTGGGGTACACTTGTACGAGTTTTTGTCAACATATAATGTGGTACAACTTTGTATGCTTAGTATTTATTGAATAATGATATTGATGCAATCCTGATCTACCGGGTTTTCATTTGAGCTCTTTGCTCGAGGACGAGCAAAAGTTCAAGTTGGGGGGTGTGTTGACGTCAAATAAACACCAATTTTACACGTCATCATATTCCGGAATTCCGGCATTTCGGAGGGAAAATCAAGGTTTATACTAACATTTTATTTATTCTAATAAAGTTCCATAAGTTTTGGTGAGTTGTGGGTCTACAGGTACAAAATGGGAAAAACAGAGTCAGACCGGGCAAAATGCCAGGCCAGCAGACCCACCTAGGTGGGCCGACCTGGCAACATCACCAATCCGGCTCTGTTTTCTCCCCAGTGGCATAAAAGCACAAAATGAGGACATCTAGACCATCCACTGCCGTCGGTTTGATCGAATGGACACGGTAGCTTCACAAATGAGCATAGGATTCCCTTGGATTCCTTTCTTGCGCAAGTCCATTTGATCCACCGGCTTAAGGGGTTTAATCTACACCATCAAGGGAGCATCCTAGAAGAAATCCACGACCGAGAGGTGAAGGAGGTGGGTCGGCCGACCCACCCTAGGCCGACCGACCCAGTCTTGATCCCCCTCGGATTCCCCTTTGGAGGAGGGTTTCTTGACATGTGTCCCTACACGTGGAGCACCCCGGTTGGCTGCGGAACACTATAAAAGGACCCCTACACCTCACTTGTAACAAAACACACAACACTTTTCCACACTTTCATTCCACTTATTAGAGTAGCTCTTAGTTAGTAGTAGTTGGGAGTTAGAGTCAAGTCGGGCTGAAGCTCAGAGTTCCGGAAGTGTCTTCGAGAATTCGGGTAATAGCTCTTGTACCCTTTCCTAATTGTTTCAATTAGTGAGATCACTTCATTTATTGCTTATGTGTTGAACTTTATTTGAGCTGAGTATATCTACATAAATGAGTTGTGTAGATTTGCCTTACCAGTAGCTTGTATTCGTCTAGAATCAGTTTAGGTTCTCACTCATATACTGTTAGAGCCAGGAATTGAACCTAGATCAACTTCTTTTGGTACTGAGGAAGATTGATTAGAAATAGTAGCAGACATGGTATCTAAGACTAGGACTGACTCGGTTTATACCCGGGCCCATGTATATGTGGTAGGTGGTAGGTGGTGACAGCCCTATCCATCCGTAGATACTAAGTATCTCATGCGTAACCCACAGCGTCCGGCTTTGGACTAGTAGAGCCAAATCGGAATAATCATAACCATTCAGGATTCCAATTCAGGACAGCGGGTGGTAGTGAATGTCTGAGCTACGACGACAAATATTAAGTGAACCACTGTTAGAATACCCCAAGCTCGCTCAGTAAACTGAATCACACGATTTTGTGAACTTAGTAAAGTTGTCTCCTTGTCCTCCCAACTGTCTATCTAGCTAGAGTAGCTTTCTCTTTATTTGTGTGAATATTTATCGTGTGTGTGTGAGTGTTCCCAGTCTTTTCATTTATCCTAACCCCCGTTACCTAGATTGGCTGGTATTTTAAAAAATTAAGATATAGAGGTTTATCTCTTTAAACCCTCGTTCCTTGTGGATTCGATAACTCTAGGAATACTCCTGGTGAAAACTACAAGCGATATCCGTCCACTTGCGGATTAATTTCTTTGAGCGTAAGTATCGCCAACAGGTATGAACTATGATTTTAAAGGATGTAAGGCATCAAATGCCTGGCCTTGACTTGCAAGAAACAACACTCGGCCTAGCATGGGGTGCGTCTTTCAGCCAAGTGGTACATGTCCCAACCGGAGTAGGGATCAGTTGTCGAAGCACTCAAGGGCGTACCGAGTGAATACAGTTTAGCCGAGAGGTATTTGAATCTGGGTAGCGGTATACAACTGGCGACCTAAGAAAAGCATACCTCCGAAACAGTACCCAAATTTCACCAACACCAAACCTTGAACATGCAAAGTTGGCTAGTGACCCAACATGGGGTACATCGTGAAAGATTTTTCAACGTGGCGCTTCCGGTCATATGCCCTCAAGGGTGTACCGAGGCCGAATTAGGCTCAATGTTAAAATTTCCCCACCGTTGGCGGCGTGTTAAGAAAGCCTGTTAAGGGAATTGCCCTTTGCTTATTTAGCCCAAGCCCGTTTTTGGGGAAGGCGCAGAGTTTTCGTGCCCTTCTCTCCAGCCGAAGCGTCATGCACTTTCGCCGGGAAACGTAACTGCACCCACTCCCATCCCATTGCCATGATGGTTTTACTATTTTCAAAATGGATAGCGAGGCGCGTCTCTTGAGTTTCTTCACGTATAAAAAAGGCCTAGATGCAGTGCATTGCTCCACACCCAGTCTTCATGTTCTTTCTCCTCTCTTTTTCTCCAAGATCCTCCCCTCTTTCTCCACAATGCAATGGAAGGCCAAGGAGAGCAAGTAGACGAGTGGATCGTGGCCGCCGCCGAAGATGCCGCCGCTCACACCGCTGCCCAGGTTGCTTTGGACGCCCTCTGGAGGCAGTTCCATCAAGCCACTACGGAAATCCACGTCGAAGAAACCATTAGGGTTCTGATCCATGGATTCCCGCAGCTGTACCAAGTGCGTATCCAACTTAGGGACTGGTGACGGTCAATTTTGATAATAATTAACATGATTCCGACCGTCAACATTTGGTGAAATAAACGGAACCGGAATTAAAATTGTGAAAATTTACAAAGTTCTACTAGTTTTGGTGAGAATGTGCTTGCAGGAACCCACTGAGTGAAATTGGGACTGAACTAGGCAAAAGAGTGGGTCAGCCGACCCACCCTAGGCCGGCCGACCCAACTCCCTCGCCCAGTCAGGTCAGGGTTGCACCGGGACTTCTACAAGGGATCCTAGAGCACATCCAAGCCGTCGATTTCAGTCGGTTTAATCCAGAAAGAGAAGTAATCCTCAAGTTTAGCATAGGATTCTAAAGGAACCCAATGCTACCGGTCTCCAACTGCCAAACCGACTATGGGAGAAGATCTACACCGCGCAAGAGGTATCCTAGTCAAATTGGAGAGCTGGGATCAGCCGAAGGCAGGTCGGCCGACCCACCTGTTGGCTCCATTGGATCCCCCATTCGGCAGGGAGCTTGTGACACCTGTCCCTAGTCGTGTCAACACCCTATTGGTCACGGTGGACTATAAAAGGAGGTGATCTCCTTCATTTGAAGATGAACAACAAAGAGCAACACAAGTGAGAGTGAAGTAGTGTTGTGCTACTCTCAAGTAGAGTAGGAGAGAGAGGAGAGTTAGTGTAGGGGAGGAGCCGGAGTGTCGGTATCCCTCACTAGAGCTCTGGAGCTGGACTCGGATGCAGGTTCTGCTTGCGTCTTCTGTCGGTAACGCTTAGTGTTGCCTTATTTAATTATCAAGTTCAGTCTATTTATTTTGTCTCTGTTGGTACTAGGCTCGTACTATTCTTGACTGCTAAGATCTTTGTGCTTAATTGTTCACCTAGAGATTAGTATAAGAGGTAGTAGGGGTGCGTACTGAAGTGACGTCCATGGTACGTATTACTACTAGGTACAGACGTGGTGTCTGGACTAGTTTGTAGCTGGTAGGCACCTGTTCGGACGTGTGGTAGGTAATAGGTGGTGACAGCCCTATTAT
>SPJY01027863.1:1467774-1485558 GCA_005191435.1 Raddia distichophylla | reverse complement strand
GAGGGGGCGGGGCGACGGGGTGGGGTGGCGCAGTGCGGCGCGGTGGAGCGGGTAAAGGGCTCGGGGACTTGGGCAAAAATGCCAAGTCGCCGAGCCCTTACCCCAGATCTAAACTGTCGCAATCTCGACGGCCACAAGAAAGCTATCGAGATAGCCCCCGTAGTGGGCGAACCCAATGTTGCTGTCTCGACGGCCCAGTCCCGGCCATCGATACATCCCTTCTCCGGGCTCAGTGTCGATGGTCTCTCTAGGGCTGTCGAGACTGTCTCTTCCAACCTGTGTCGACGGCTTCACTACCGATCGTCGATACTGTCGTCGGGGAAAGTTGTCTCGATGGCCACGCGGTAAGCCGTCGACATTCTCTCCCGAGGCAACTAGTGACTATCGTCGAGGTAAATGCTTTGTCTCGACGACTTCTACCGGGGCCGTCGAGAAAACTACCTGTCTCGAGGGCAACACCCTCTAAAGGGCTTAAATGTTCAAATAACTCTATTTAAAATTTAAAATTTTCAAAAAAATCATTTGAAATGTTCAAACCATTCCATGTTGTTTACTATATAAAATTACAAGTACAGAAAAAAAAAACAATTTTTTAAAACTTTCCGTGTGGTGACTCCTTTGTAAATTGAAGCTTTCAAGAGAATTTGAGATGAAAGGTTAATATTTCATGTGTTCAACATGGTTAATCAACACGTTTGAATTTAAATTATATGCACTAATAAGTTTAAATTTATGTATTGTTTAGTATTCACTAATCGATAACCTCATCCGATAAAAATATTAAATTGAAACGTTACTTTAGTACATTTAAAAGCTACGTCATATATTATTCAATTGTAACATAACAAAAAAAGCGTAGCGAAACACATATCATCAACACCACATTTGTAGTATTTAATTTAATATCATAAAAAACTCAAAGAAATTTGAAATGAAATTTAAACCACAACAAAATTAAAAACCAACAGGAGTTAAAATGTTTTCATACTACGTTGTATTGATGGCCACGGTGCGGCCGTCGACACAGGCTTTCTAGTGCAGCCTCTGTCGAAGGCCTAACAATGAGACGTCGAGAGACGTAGACGCCGTCATCCCTACGACGCTGCCATGGGCCCTCCTCCAAGCTCTCTCGGCGGCTACCATATAGGCCATCGAGAGTGACCCCGCTCAATGCTCAGTCTCGACGTTTCTTTAGTGGCCGTCGATACTAACGGATATGTATCGATGGTTGCATCTTGGCTGTCGAGACTGCAACTGGCAGTCGACTCTATTATCGATTCCTATAGTGCCAGTCGCCGCCGCCGTGTCATTCCGCCGCCGGCGCAGCCGCCGTGTCACTGCCGCAGAAGGACTCCAGACATACCTTCTTGCAGTTATCGGCGCCGGTTGTCACCGGCTCGCCAATGCAGCTCGCTCAGCAGAGCAGCTTGCAGCCGACGCCTGCTGCTACTGCCCAAACAGCAGCATGACGACTAGCACGCAGCTCGCGGCAAGAACCCACGCTTTCATCCTCATATTCTCCATGGCTACTAGCTTCTCAGTAACTCAGTGTTTGGTTAAAGAGAGAAACTTCACTTCAAATCTCCTGCACAACAATGGCGATGAGATGCTTGAATTGCTTAGTTGCTTGCCAATGGTGTCCTAATATCCCATTATGTAGATCATAGAGAATTGGATCAGAGAGTTGGGATCTGCAGTGACGCGTTGATTCATTCTTGCAGAAGCAATCTTACAGAAACAGATTGGGATGCTCTGCTCGTTTCTGTATTGAGTATTTGCTTCGTTGTTCCTCCGCCAAGCCGCAGAAAGTCTTGCCCCGATGCCGAGCAGCCACCGCCATGCCCCCTCCTTCCTCCTCCGCCCCCCGCCGACCTCGTGCCGCCCTTGCGCAGCCTCGGCCGTTCCCGAGGCGGGCCGTGGGGAGAAGGGAGGAGGAGGAGGAGGAGCGTGGGGGAGAGGGGGCGGCGACTGCGAGGAGCGAGGAGGAGGGTGCCGGTGAAGGGGGACGAGGAGGAGGAGGCGGCGGCGGCTCGGCGGGAGGTGGCAGAGGGGCGTGCTCACCGGCGATGAGGGAGAAGGAGGAGGAGGAGGCGGGGTGTGGGGTGAGCCGGTGAGGAGGAGATGGACGAACCCAACTCACCCATTTATAAGGGATGGAGTCGTCCCTCTGTTCTCACTACGAAGAGATGAGAGGATGCAGGACGAACTGATCCATCTTTTCTCAACCAGACAAAAATTGATCCCATGCCGGACGGGACTGCTCATATCATTTCTACCAAACACAACCTAAATAGACTCACATCACTACGGCCAACCGACCCACACACACTTACGGCCCAACCTTGATAGGCAGAATAGAACTTGATGACGCAGAGCTTCCTGGACACCCGACTGCCTTAGGCCTTGTACATTTCAGCTTAACGTAGCGCAGCATAGCGTTTCAACAAAAATTAAGAGCATTTTAAAAATGGCTTAAATATTTTAAAAAATAATTTAAAAATAGTTTTAAGATCGTTATGAGAACTACTAGAAACATGAGAAAAATCATTACAAATTATTACACCAAATAGGCTATATAATTTTTTTTTTTGTTGAAACGCTACGATACACTAAGCTGAAATGTACAAAGTCTTAACTACTCCACCAGTCACCTGTTGCATGCGTCGATGTCGCTGACGACCCTGTTAGGGGCACGCCCTGCGAGCCACACCTCCAAAGCTCCAACCCGTCCATCTGGAGGCTCCCGTGGGACAAACCCAGCACCCTTACAAAGTCATTATCTAATACCAAGTTCAAGCATTGTCTTGACTTGGTTGGTATTCGCGGAGCTTAATGCCCTTCGGGGATTTTGGGAGAACATTTTCATGGATTTAGAGTTAAGGGGAGATTTGTTAGGTTATGCCTCCAAATATTAGTTTTTACTAATTTACCCTTGGGCATGCCTATATAAAGGCCCCCCTTGTACCCTGTACATCTTGCACCATTATAGTGATTGTTTTCCCCGTGGTTTTTTTCCTCTCCATCTTGGAGGGGTTTTTTTCCACGTTAAATCCTGTGTTTGTGCCTTCTATTCCTAACACTTATCCTCATATTCTCCATGGCTACTAGCTTCTTAGTAACTCAGTGTTTGGTTAGAGAGAGAAACTTCACTTCAAATCTCTTGCACAACAATGGCGATGAGATGCTTGAATTGCTTAGTTGCTTGCCAATGGTGTCCCAATGTCCCTTTATATAGATCATAGAGGATTGGATCAGAGAGTTGGGATCTACAGTGACGCGTTGATTCATTCTTGCAGAAGCTATCTTGCAGAAACTGATTGGGATGCTTTGCTCGTTTCTGTATTGAGGATTTGCATCGATGTTCCTCCGCCAAGCCGCAACCTGTCTTGCCCCGATGCCGAGCAGCCACCGCCATGCCCCCTCCTTCCTCCTCTGCCCCCGCCGACCTCACGCCGCCCTCGCGTAGCCTCGGCCCTCCCCGGGGCGGGCCGTGGGGTGAAGGGAGGAGGCAGAGGAGCGTGGGGAGAGAGGGGGCGGCTCGGCGGGAGGTGGCGGAGCGGCATGCTCACCGGCAATGAGGGAGGAGGAGGAGGCGGCGGCGGCGTGTGGGGTGAGCCGGTGAGGAGGAGATGGACGAGCCCAACTCACCCTCTGTTTTCACTACGAACTGATCCATCTTTTGTCAACCAGACAAAAATTGATCTCATGTCGAACAGGACTGTCCGAATCATTTCTACCAAACACAACCTAAATGGTGTCACATCACTACGGCCAACCGACACACACACTTAACCGACCCACACACACTTACAGCCCAACCTTGATAGGCGGAATAGAACCCGATGACGCAGAGCTTCCTGGACACCCGACCGCCTTAACTACTCCACCAGCCACCTGTTGCATGCGTCGATGTCGCTGAAGACCCTGTCAGGGGCACGCCCTGCGAGCCACACCTCCAAGGCTCCAACCCCTCCATCTGGAGGCTCCCGTGGAACAAACCCTGCACCAGAACAATGTGCTCAATCACAGCAACGAGCACGCATATCGATCGATCAAAGGAGTGGCAAATGTAGATCGACCAAGGAGAGTGAAGTGCAGTAAGCTAAGTCCCGGGTGGAGTCGTCCTCGAAGCTGAAGATGTCAAGGAGAAGATGAGTGACACGCAGGATCCACTCGTTAGATCGTATATTGCGTTTCAGCGATTTATAACGAGATCTACAGCGCAAGAGATTGTGTGATGGCTTTTAGTTCAAAGACAACTGTGTAATGGCATGTATACAATTTTTCCTCTGAAAAAACTGAGAATCGAACCAAGCTATGGGCCTATGGCTGCAAAATTGAAATTTCTTGCCTCACTAGTAAATTGCAGTAATCATGACATGTACAGTTATATCCGAAACGGATACCAAACAGCTGGAATTTCTTTTAACAAAAAACAACCAGAATAATGTTCAAAATCCAAACGCAGACTTCCTTGAAACCAGCTACATTCAAATTTGCAAACTTCCTGCTGGCGGCCTTGAGCAGAATCTGGGATTTTCTGAATTGTGCGAACTGAGCATGTGACATCGAACTGGCATAACCAAGTCTGTGATCTATGGTTACGCCCAGATTACCAAGTCTGTCCGGTCTATGGTTAAACCCAGATTATCAATTCTGATTCATTGAAACCATTGAAATGGGCACAATTAAACAAGTAGCGACATCATGCTGCAAACAAGCATTTCAAACTACATGCATCACCGGACCTAGTAATAAAACAAGCTATTCATCCATCTGTTGAAATTTACATACATATCCAAAAACTAACTCGATGTACCAAGCTACATCAATCATAGGACAGAACACCCAGACAAAGTACAACATATCAGCATGCTCCGCCATCTTCTCTATGTTAGCATCTGCCTGCAGGAAAAGAAGCAATCTTGTTGGTACCAGAATATCACAAGTTTATGAGGTCGCTACAATTAAATGTTCAGAAGAGCACAGATCAATACAGGCGTCAGTCTCATGTGGCATTTTGTGTCTGATCATGCTCAATGAAGTCCAGAGCTCGCTCCTTCGATACCACATCGATATAGCTCACCCTGTTCTTGTGAGTCACGCCATAGATTTTATCAGCAACTTTTACAATCTCTGGTCTGAATGTCGTCGCTATAAATTGAGTGTCAGCCATGTCTGCTAGACGACGGATCATATCTGGAACAGAACTTAAGGAAAACATGAACTTCTTCAAACATTCCAAGGAGTAGCTGTTCCCAAGGTGCATTGAGCATGAACATTACTACACTAGAACATGTTTCATATCACAACATTATCATGAAGACACCAAATAGATCAAAATTATATTACAGTGAAGATAAACATTCAAGCAAGAAGAAAGGATACTCCCAACAGCTGTTCTGTATTGCGGATCCAGAGCAGCATCAATCTCATCAAACAGATAGAATGGAGCTGGATCACATCGTTGGATAGCAAAAATCAGTGTTAACGCCACCACGGTTTTCTGTCCCCCCGACAATTGTTTCATAGACTGAGTTTCTCCTTTGCCAGTGAAGGAAACCTGAAACATGAGTACTTCTTTAGAAGTTTCAGGAAATAATATACAAAGTTACTAGCATCATAAAATTAATATGGTAAAAGTATTAACAACTTTAGAACAGTATTATTGAATATTAGCTAAATTTTTTGGATTACTGCTGAAAGGGTGATAGTATATACGCATGAATAGTTGAATACATAAAGGCCTCTGAAAACAAGACATACCTTGACTTTCACACCAATGTATTTCTCTATTCTTCCTTCAGGATCTGGTTCACGAGGTCCATCATCATCATTATCATCATCACCTGCATCACCATCCTACCAGAAAGAAAAACATAAAAGTAAGATGAGAAGTCACATGTAAGGCAACACATGTGCAAGGAAAAAATTCAGGCAACTCCAGGCAAAGGACATAAGATCAAAATTGACAATTATATACTGTGCCAGCTTGAATTGTAAAACAAACTTAGCATGTAATTGTCTTTGCATCAAAGAACACCCCAGAGAAGACTCAAAACAAAACAAACTTTATTGGCAAACAGGGGATACAATTCACCACAACCAAGTGGAGGTACTGGATAACAGGGCTCAAAGCACATGACACGTAGGCAAGGTTGGGAGGTTAAGCAAGGAAAATGAACCTTTTTCTTCATCATAACCAAATATCCATGGCCTCCTTGCACTAGTTCAGAGAATACTTCACGGAAGTGCCTTGCAACTCCTTTAAATGTGCGCTCAATTGATTCATCCTTCCTTTGGTCTAAAACTGATATGAGCTCTCTAATTTTCTAAAATATTGATAGGTAGATTTATGAGATTCTAAGCTTAAGGTACTCATAAGGGTAACAGAAACAACTGTGTCGAAGGAAAAACCTACTTCATCACCAGCATCAAGTTCTGCACGTCTTCTCTGCAATTGTTCGCGTTGTTCTGTGAAGTTCACATACTGGTCAAGAGCCTTTTTGTTGACATGACTAAATTGTGTCAACTGCTCATTGCAGTCATAAAGCATTTTCTGCAGCTGCTTCTTGTTTTTTCTCTTGTACCTATAACATTGACCAGACAAGTAATGTAGTACAGCACTGCAATATTATTCTGACTCAAATCAGCCAGTTTGGCAGCTTAAGCAAAATGCAAACAGAGCATGGTTTAAATTTATTGATATGATTATGTAGAGAAACCAGAGGAAACAGATGTGAAATACATTACGTTTCAAATGCATCAGCAGGCAATGAGCCCAAATCCCGGATCTTCTTCATACATTCCTCTTGCTTAGCTAGATGTGTGCTCCTGCTGTTCATCAACTGTTCCAAGTCCTTGGCCCCATCTTGCACAGTCTGCTCCAAATTAGCTTCAAGAGTCTGTATTTAAAGATATGTTATTACATACCAAGTCCAAAACAATAGTGAGTTCAGACCCCCAAAAAACGATAGCTATAATGCAAGTTACTTTCAGATCATCCCTCTGTCTTTTCAGTTCCTCCATCTTTCTCGTAAAGTTATTGATAGCATCAACATTAGCTGTCCAAATGATCATTTGAGTAAGAACATAAAACTTAAGAATCAATCTACGCAATACAAAAAGAGAAGAGAAATCAATTAATGAATTTATACCTTTCAGCATTGCAGTCAACTCATCAAGACTCCTCTTAGAACTTTTCAATTCTTGCTCTTTTGACTCAGCTTCCAGAGGCAAGGTCTTAGAATCCGCAGATGAAATTATTGCTTCCAGCTCTTTTTGGCGTCTCATAAGATTAGTTGACAGATTGGTTTCCAACTCTTCCTTCCTTGTTTCAATCTATATAATAGTTTGTAACAGAATTAGAGCTGATAAAGGCATCTTTTGGAACCACAAACATGGTTACTAAATTTGCTTCAACAACCTCAATCCGTCCATTTTTACACAAAAGAAATTTCTCCTTTAGTTCTGTAATTTCAGGATTCAATCGTGAAAGAAGCTCTCTTTCTTCTGAAGTTAACTGATCAATGAGTTCCGTGCCCATTTCATCATTTTTCATTGCAATGCCAGATTGAATTTGCTCAATTTGGCTACGGATGTTGTCAAGTGATTTTTCCTGCAAGATAGAAACTATTACACTATACCACAGATATAATTGCAGATATATGAGAATTTACAGTTAATAAGAAGCTAGATGGCATTCCATGAACAACAGGGTAAATGAAAAAGAGAAGTACCTTCTTTCCAAGGGCTTTCTCAAGTGACCCCTTTTGTTTCATTGCATTAGAAATGTCATGCTTAAATTGTTCCAACTCTGACTTGGCATGGTCACGATCAGCATCCATTTGTTGCTGTTTGGTAACCAAATCTGTAATTTTCTTATCTATATGTACGGGAAGTTAAGGATATGTATAATATTTATCTTGTAAATAAGCAGTAAAGTGCAGGAAAATTTATCATGTTTTCTTCAAATTTTCAATTTACTTGAACTTGAAACCAATGCAAAAGGCAAACATGAGGAAAGTCATGAGTTTCGGTAAAGTAACTTTAGCAAGTGAATAGCCCCAATCTATAAAAGAATCAGCATGTTGTGATCATTGCAGGCTTACACTAATGACCCATATGCTTCGGAAATAATGTGAGACAGATACTATATCATTACTAGTTTACCACACTAGATGCTGGAAGGATCAAACCTACATAATATGCATGCTTCTTTCCAACCAGAAAATTAATGACAAAATGAGACAAGAAACGCAAGCAAAAAATATCAAATTTAATAGTATTACAGTTGGAGTAAACCATGAACTCTTTGCTCATCAGTTCATCAAAACATAACATACAGTCATGCACCAGCCTCCTGTAATCAGGAAGGCATGAACATCATTAGAATAAAGCAGGATATCTCTTAGTTTGTTTCCCACATTCTCTAGATGCGCTGTCTTTTTCTCAATTGCAGTTTTATTGTCCCTAATTATTTTCACAAACTTCAATTTTGAGCGTCTTGAGTCATAAAAACCTCCTGTCATACCACCTTTTCTGGCTACTTGATCACCTGATAATAATCAGTGTCAATTTAATGTAGAAGTAAAAATGGCAGATAAAATGCAAAAGTTCAAAACTACCATCAAGGGTGATGCAATCTAGACCATTGCTGCGTGCAACTCTTGTCGCAGTTTCCAGGTCTCGGCATATTACTGTCCTGCCAAAAACCTATCAGAAGTATCAAAGTTTTAGACCCAAAAAGATGCCGGCAAAAGGAGAAAGAAAACCTGTGATTAAAAAACTAGCTTAGTTGCTTAGAGAACCAAAACTATGTAATCTGCCACAGCCCCCAGATAATCACCGTGAAGCAAAACGACCACTCTAAAATAATGCACTTGTAAAAAGTGAACACATGTGTGAACATGCCACACATGCACTAGTCCACATGCGCATGCATATACATGAGAACAATATGAGCAATACAGCTTATATCAATACAACTGCACACCTTACATTTTATAGAAAAGAAGTCTTCAACATCATTACCAACTGCACATAAATTTAAAAGCAAAATATGGTTTTAAGATTAGTTTCAGCTGGAACACAGAATCTTTTTTTAATACTAAAAAGAACAAGTTGGTGTTGGTGGTGACGTCATCAGTCATCACCATTAAATTGACATGTGGATCATCTTGTTCAAGGGAGAAGGGAGTAACATTTATCCTTGAAGTACGCTTGGGCCTGGTTAATCTTATGTACCATCAACATTACATGTGTATATTTGACATTTTGGCATCCGTTACAACATATGGGCAATTGACCGGTGTGTGGAATAGATGCTTTGATACTAATATGGTTCATAGACAAACCAATGCAACTCAGCAAAAAGACAAGAATATACCATTAGGTGATTTACCATGGCACATGTATGTTAAGATGAGTGCATGCAGAACAGAAGGATATGAAAGGCACCCATGGTTAATTGGTTATGCAAATGAAGAGTATGATTGCTTGAGTGGATCCTCAATCTAGTTAACCAAGATGGCCCATAAAAGATGCAGCATTAATTGAAACAAAAGATAGAAGCTTGGATAATACCTGCTCAAAAGCACGACGATGATCAGCACGGTATTTCAATTTCTTTAACAATGGAACAAAGTCAGGGCTCTGTGGACAACTGAGATCCGGAACTTTCACTCTATTCAGTGGTATAAATGTCACCCGGCCACCTTTTTCTCGTGTCAATATTTGGATGATCCTTGTTGATATGTCATCATTCTCAACAACCACATGGAACAGGCTAACAAAGTAACAACGAAAGAATGTGAAAAAAAAACCAAGACCACTGTCGTATCTATTAAAAAGGTAGTATAATTCAAGACCTATTCGCAGCAGTGACCTCAACAGCTGTGAAAAACTTCTCTTCACAGTCAACCAGTTCTAGTACCGGACCAAAAACTCCTGTAATACCATGGTCCCTGATGATTCTGCTAACAGAATTCAGGCCTCGCCTAATATCCTGAGAGGAAAAAAATAGCACCATGTAAAGATAGCTTCAAGCACTGTTTGTGTTGGCCCATATCTAACAATTTGGACTTTTGACAGAAAAATTATGATATCGTATGACAATACTGTGATAGAAGGACAACTCAAAATTTAATGGGGAAATTGAAGCTGTCCTTATGATAACACCACACATTGAATCTATCCACACTGTTATTGATCTGTCCCTGAAAAACTGGAAATAAATCAACGCACTTACAAAATAGGTTTCACCTGCCAAAATTAAAACAAAATTAAATGAAATTGATGTAATCCTCTAAAGAAGTTACCTTTGAAAATTTTCAATGTGCATACTCCTACACCCAACTATTATATTTACAATCCTTGCAATAATTCCATCCAACTCACTAAACCCTTCAGCTACTTCCCACCATTCATAGTATTCAAAATGTCAGGTTAGACAGAACACATAACAGTACCATAAAGCCTAGCGACAGCAACATTTACCAAGGAAAAACAATATGAAATAATGCACTACCACACTAGCAAATATAAACTTTATTTATAATTCTGTCAGATGTTCAGGAATAAGTTATGGATGCAAATCTAAGGTGTCATTCTTTTCACCTTAATTATTTTCCCATCTACAAAGGCAAAGATAAGATGAAAAGAAAAGCACCTAAGTTACAAGGTTCACGAATGTATGTCAGAATAACCATGAGAACCCTCGGGATGTTAAAAAAAATAGTGCCACATTTTCCGTACCCCAGGGGTTGCATGGTCCAAACTCTTCTGTGCCTTCACAAGCTCTTCCCTTAGCCGATCGATTTCAGCTGTCACATCAGCTTCCTCCTTCCAAAATGATCTGGAACAGTTACCTTCCAGTTAGTATAAACAATTTCAAGAAACACATGCTTCATCAAATCACAAGGCTATGTCTGTCAGGAAAGGTACATACTTCCTTTCCTCTTGAAGCTCCTCTCTCTGCTTTCTCAAGTCATTGTAGTCATTATGCTTCTTTGCAAGTGTAGATTCTAACTTACTTGACTCACTTTTCCGAGACTCAATGTAGTTCGTCAAATTATTAATTTCATCTTTAAGCTTCTGGATTTCTTCTTGAAGTAAACCTTCCTGGTATAGTTGCAAGAATATTGCAAACAGATAATTCGTACAGGGTGAAAAATAAAAAAATATATGCTGACTCAGTCACATTGAACTAAAGTACAAAATAATGTCCTAAATAGATCAGATTAATGCATACTAAAATGCAAGGGATAGTGTGCGTAGATTGTAGAAGCAAAACAGAGTACATAGTAGTATATGAAAACAAATATCTTGCAAGAATCAAACTGGTCATTGGTTTATTACCTGCTTTCTATTCGATAAAAGTACACGCTCAAGATCATCAATTTCCTTCTGAAGCCACTTATCCCTGGCAGCTTTATTTGCAAATTGGGTTGCCCTCCCTTGCTTTTGGTACAATATACTAAGCCGCTTCTCACGGTCCATTATGCTATCCCACAAAATGCAAGTTGTCAAAAAGGAATATTCATCAACACGTGATATAATTATTCATAGATTTGTCTTACCTTTTTGATATTTCCTCCTCTTCCTTTAATTTGGCTTGATGCACCTTACTAATTTCAGCCAATTCAGACTTTGATTTTTCACTCTCCATCCTTACGCTTTGTAAATCCCTTGCAGCTTCATCCTAACAACAGATTCTTCTAAGCACAGGAACAAAACAAAACAAAACAAACTCAAATTCATGGGATCTCAAATACAGCATACCTTTGCTCGTTTTTCACTCAAAATTCTGTCTTTTATATCTCTCAAATCAAGTTCAATCTGAGCAACTACCTTCAAGGCTTCATTACGCTTTTTCTCTACACCATCTTTTTGAGCTTTGGTGTCATTTATCCCTTTAGTTGAAACTTTTATTTCTTTTTCAAAACTCTTGACCTTCTCACGTACATCTACCACTTCATTGTCCGCATGGGACATTCTTTCAGAAATTTTTCTTCGGTTATCATCCATCTGATAACAAGGAGATCAAATGAACAGAGTAGAATAAGTATTACACAATAGAGCAGGAACAATGATACCAGAAGGTTTGATCTACAACATCTCTTTTTGGTGACGGTGGAGTAGCAGGAACTCCATGGTGTTGGAGTGCAAGGTGATATAATAATAAAGGCATGGCCAGCAAAATATTATGAAAAACAAAGAGAATGCTTAGAAGTAAAATTAATTAGCAGTGGACATAAAAGAACATATGGTGATGCATATTACATGCTTAATTGCTTATGCGCATGCTACTGAAGAATTACAAAGATATTGATAACAAGGGAAATAGTGAACATCATTCATTGTGGATGAATTGTCTGAACAGAACAATGCAAAAATAATAATTATATCATTGAATAGCTGCACAGCATGACCTTAGCATCAAGAAGAAAAGGGTATTGTAAAACACACAGATGGTTATCACTTAATTACTCAGGTACTGTGGTCAATGGAAAAGGTTAATTTGGATCAACTCACAGAAGATCCACTAGCAAGGACCACCTGACTGAAATTAAAGATTAAACAAAAGTGGAATAATAAATTGTAGGCTTCTGAATCAGTCAACAAAACCAAAGAGGCATTTGCTGTGAAAATGGAAGTAAACACTTTCACCAACCAAACGAACAATAAAAAAATATTTAAGTGGCATGCCCATGCTCTCCTGAAAACTAAGCTGCACAGATCAGAATGGTTAGTGGTTTAGCAGGTGATTGCAGATCAAGCCAGAGGCCACACATATGTGCTTCTCTGTTTCTTTCTCTCTCTTTTTTTTCTAGAAAGAGCATTGAAACGCTTCCCTTAGTACAATTCCTATGCAGGTTATACTGTACATTTTGTTGTTATATTGAAAGACAACAAAAAATCAAAAGGTTCTTCCAACAGGATTGAAGACAATCCAGAAGATAGACAATCAGCCTGGGTACTGGGTAGGAAATGTTAATGATCTGTTTTGACAGTCTTGACTCCCAATGCATTAATTCATTTTTTGGTCACACTATTCCAACTTGCAGCACAAGGAGAAATAATATCAAAAGTATTCAAATAACAAAAATGAAAGAATCTTACAGAAGCCAATTCATTCCTAGCATCATTTAGTTCATGATCCAATATAGTATACTCAAGTGATCGTCTTTGTTTGTCCAGCTGCTGGTATTTCTTCAGCTCTTCTTTCTCTTCATCAAGTTCTCTCAGTCTATCCTCCAAGTAGCGGACAACTTGATCAATCTGCTTCCTTTTGTTGGCTGTTAATAAAGCAAATGAATGAACATTTCACCAGGTCCATTAATAAAAATATTTAAAAGCTATGGAGATTTAAACTTGCCTGTTTCTTGCATTATTTTCAAACTCTCACGCCGTCTATCTTCATAAACACGTGTACCGCCAATCTCTTTGAGAAGATCCAGTCGTTCAGAATCTTTCATTAGGGTAAGGGATGCAATCTAAACATGACATTTGTTAAGATTTTATTAAGCAGATAATGGAAGTGGGAACAATCAGGTGAATAATCTGTTACCTTTCCCTGCTGGACAACGTAATATGGATTAGAGCGAGAGAAACCAGCACTCTCCAGCAGATTCATTACTTCAGTTTTACTGAACACAATGGCGACGAGAAGTGGGTCGGAGAAAGCAACAGGAAATGATACTGTTGGGCCAGTTGAGGGCATAAAGACATTATACCTGACATGCTTCCCATCCAAGTAGTATTCATCCTTCTTTGAAGCAACTGTCCTGCGTAAGCGCACCTCTTCTTTATCAACCTGCAGGAGAATATTTTTTTCACTACTCACAGTCAGGAGCACAAGAAACATGCCATTCATTGTTAAGCAGAAAGGAAGCACCTAGCACAAAGCTATTGCTGAGATATGCTGGTGCTACCTTGCATGGATCATGATCGCTTACTCGTCTTACATAGCAACTTATGCAAGACCTGATAACTATAAGCATGCACTCATATGGAAGATCCCAGTGTTGATATCTTGAATTAAATAAAAGGCTTGGGACTGAAGTGAACTAGATAATTTGAAATTAAATAAACAAAAGTTCAATCAATTAGAGAACTTACTGGAATACGGTTATCTGAATTGTCAAACACTATCTCAACAAAAGCCGATACAACAGAGTGCCCAGCACCTTCCTGCCAATAGTTGTCAGTATCAGACACCAATAACATATTTCAACTCATGGATCACTCGAAGAAAGAGGCTTACATGAAGAAGAGCACCCCTCTCTTCAGTGCGCAGGTTCTGAAACATGTCACTCAGGACAAACCGTATAGCTGGAGCATTTAGCATGGCCGAGTTAGGGGGAAGTCTCATACAAGCAAGAGAGAGAATAATGGCCTAGCAGAAACACATAGCTTAAAAATATTACCATGGAAGAAGTTTGATTTGCCAGATCCATTTGCACCAACTGCAATGAACAGGTAAATCAGGGTTAGTTCATAAAGAGCATAAAACTATGCATTTATTAAACTATTACCTAGATCAGGGTTTAAAAAAAAAACGCCAGAAACTGCCTGGAAACCACCAAACTGCTGAGGGGTGGTTTCCTATACACTGGTTTGGGGGCACCAAAAAAACAGGTTTCAATTTTAATTTCAAAAATAGGAAAATCACAAAAAACATCTGAAAATAATATAAATCATTTAGAATCTTTTGGTCTAAGACAAATTTCAAATTGATTTTTTCATGCACATTTTTGGGGTAGGCTTAGTTAAAATGAAAATTTGTCTTCAATTTGTTGATGGAGTCATGGACTGATTTGGGCTGGCCCAACTTGACGACCAACTAACCGTCAAAACTGCCTGCAACTAGCTCGGGTGGTTTGATTTTCTGAATTCAAATTCTTCCAGATTTTGCCAGTTTTTAGCGTTTTCCCTAAACTGGTGGGATGGTGATTTTATTTACCTAATTTGGTTTTTAAAACCCTGACCTAGATTAGCATCTAGTAAATATGTTCTGTTATCACTATTTACGATCAATAACAAACCAATAACACTTGACCTAACAAAGCAAACCAACAACAAGTGCACAAACATGTAAGAGAATATAACCATTGATTATATCAAAAGTCCACATTTCATTGATTTTAAACCATTGTATATGTATGCGGTGCAGCAATGGTCGTGCAAATTTAGAGAAACATAATACAAACTCGGATTAGCAGGAAATCAGTGACTTGAATCTGAATTAACACACAAATTTGATCATCACTCAAATGTTGTGATCAGCTTTATTACACAAGGATTATCTATTGCAGCCCCACCCCCACCCAAGAAAACAACAAAAGAAGAAAAAAGATGGAGGTAGCTGCAGGACAAAATGACAGCACCTGGAGTTAACCAGTTGGTAAGCGAACCACATGACCTAAGTTACCTAGAGTAATGTTAACTACAAAGGGGAGGAAGAGATTACCAACTACATTAACTTTGGGGCTGAAAGGTTCTGTTGAGATCTCCTCCCTGTAGCTCTTAAACCCTTCGATTACGACCTGCATCAACAGCAGCTAATTAGTCGACAAGAACCACAGATATAATCAAAATCCGCATCAAACTATTCTTAAGACACAATTTACCTTCTTTATATGCATTTTTTAGACCGGGAGAAATCACGCTACCATCAAATCCTGCAAGATAGACGCAGATAAGTTACGAATTGCAAATGGAGACGAACTAAAGCTCTGCAAAAGAAAGCAATGCCTATGAAGTGAAACAAATTATACAGAGTTACAAACCCTAGGTAACCCGCACGCGCAGAATCACTGAGCCAACCAAATTCATAACCCTAGCTCAACCACGCGCATGGCAAGGATAGGGGAAACCCTAGAACCTCGAGATTACTCCTCAGCCCCAAATCCCCAGACAAAATTCCACCGGGTAGGGTAGGACAACCTCGAAGAGAGCTCTAAAAATGGAGGTAGTTGGGAGGGAAGCGGATGGGGTGAGGAGCGCAGCGAAGAACACTTTTGCTGGGAGCAAGTGCCACGGAGCGAGCGCGTGGAGCGCGGCGGCTAGCTAGCTCGACCTGAGCGGCGGAGGAGGAGGTTAGAGGTCGGTTGCTGACCTGAACGGGAAGAGAGGGGGCAGGGGAGTTCGCCGGAGTCAATCTCCCGCGGCGCTGCTCCTGCTCCTGCTCGAGCAGCTCCGAACAGCCCGAGCTCCTGCTCCTGCTCGAGGGCGGGGACGGCCGTCGCCGGAGGAGGAGGCGGCTTCCTCCTCTAGTCCGCGCAGGAGAGGGGGCTGCCAAGAGGCGGAGCTCGCTGGAGCGACGAGGCGCCTCCAGCAGTCCAGCCTTCTTCCCCGTGCGACTGTGCGCTGGGCGAGTGTGCAACGACCGATGAAGATCGAGGGGAGGGAGTCCACAGTCCAGCGGTAGGTTGCGTGCTTGGGCTGCTTAGCCGAACAAGAGAGGGCAATGGGCCTATAAGCGGGTAGGCTCGGTGGGTTGTTGGGCCGAATGAGCCAAGCCGATGGGGTTGAGCGGACGAGAGGTCGAGAAAGGGTGTGTAAGGGCATGTTTAGTGCTAATGGAGTAGATTAATAGTGTTAAATAAAAAGTTTTAAGAAGATATAACATTAACACATGTGTTTAGGTATGTGTAACTTTCTCATCAAGATCGAAGGTTGGAGTATGGAATTTGGGAAGAATTTGAAAAAGATCATGGCAGATAGAATGGGAGACAGATGAGAATAGAACGAGATGGAGGTGACAGCCACTTTCTCTTCTTCTTTTTTTATTGCATTTCGGTCGAGATACGGTGTGGTATTTAACCCTCAGCTTCATCGCAGCACGCACACATACACCATATTCGGCCGACGACCCAATTACAAGCTCAAAAACCTATTACAAGCCAAATGGTTTCTTCCCGCCACACAGAGCGTTCTCCTCTGTTACACCTTCCCCTTGAAAAGCAACTTACCCTATGTTGGACCTTTCGGAAACCGAGCCTTAAGCATATGGTAGTCTTCCCATATTGCCATGAAAGCTGGCAAAGATGTCCATTGGACCTAATGGACCAATACCTAAGAATGAGTTGTTGATCCCTTTTTGACCAACGGTTGATCAAGCAACACAGCAGACTGAACAATCAAAGTATCTAATTCCGACTATGGTGGTAACTCATTTTAGACTAGTTTGTTGTCAGGAATATGAGATTTAAGTTGTTTCCGCGACATGGCTGCTGCTATGCCTTGAATCAGGGGAGAGAGAATAAATATATATATATATATTCGTATAACTTCGTATAATGTATGCTATACGAAGTTATTACGATCTCTCAAATCAAGTTCAATCTGAGCAACTACCTTCAAGGCTTCATTACGCTTTTTCTCTACACCATCTTTTTGAGCTTTGGTGTCATTTATCCCTTTAGTTGAAACTTTTATTTCTTTTTCAAAACTCTTGACCTTCTCACGTACATCTACCACTTCATTGTCCGCATGGGACATTCTTTCAGAAATTTTTCTTCGGTTATCATCCATCTGATAACAAGGAGATCAAATGAACAGAGTAGAATAAGTATTACACAATAGAGCAGGAACAATGATACCAGAAGGTTTGATCTACAACATCTCTTTTTGGTGACGGTGGAGTAGCAGGAACTCCATGGTGTTGGAGTGCAAGGTGATATAATAATAAAGGCATGGACATCAAAATATTATGAAAAACAAAGAGAATGCTTAGAAGTAAAATTAATTAGCAGTGGACATGAAAGAACATATGGCGAT
>SPJY01027863.1:1449874-1466489 GCA_005191435.1 Raddia distichophylla | reverse complement strand
TGGGCAAACAAACTTCTTTGTGCCTTATGTCCCGATGTTTTAAAATGCAAGTCAAATGAGATGAATCCAAATCTCAAGTCTATCTCGGGAAGCTATCAAAGTTCATCCATTTCAGTCGTTTAGATCGGCCCAAAAAAACAGGCCATTAGTTCTAAAAATTGCCCAACAGCTCGCTGGTTAACTAAGAAGGCCGGTGGTTAACCCAGAAAATTGCCAGACTAACCGCTCAAAATTTTTTGCTAACCATTTGGTAACCGCTCAAAATTCATGTCTATCCACTCCAAGAGGAAAAACCGAAGCGTGCATGACACCATAAGAGACAAAACATGGGTCTCGAATATTCACCTAAACCTCATGACCTATGTGCTCAAGGAGTTCTTCACAATCTAGGGGATACATCCATCAAGAAAATGTCTCCCTCATAATTGACCTACCCTATGACATCACCCGGCGTTGGACCATTCATGGTCCATGCCTCTATGAAAACTACACAGTTAAGTCGGCGTTCGAGGGCACCATCAGGTCAGAGCTGGGCAAAATCATATGGCGACCGTAGGTGCCAGACAGCCGTAGATTCTTTAAATGGCTTCTACTCCAAGACCAACTCTGGACAACAAACAGGTTGGTGAGGAGGGGTTGGGCAAACAAACTTCTTTGTGCCTTCTGTCCATCGCAGCCAGAGACCACCTTTTACTTGTTCTTGTGTTGCCCAAAAGTACAATGGATCTAGGAGACTCTAAGTACACAGACAGACTGCAAAGCTCTACAACCCTCAACATGGTGCATGGAGAGCTGGTTCGACCGATGGCAGGCGTGTATCTAGGGCACACAACCAAACAAACATCGAGCACTTAAACCTCTCATCATCATCCTCATCTTGTGGAGCATACTATGCGAGCCAAACCGAAGAGGTTTTGGAGGGTTTGCCTATCGGTAGAACTACAACAATTTTGATGTTAATTTATTTTGTTCCGACTTTATTTGAATAAATTATAAATAAACTATCATGTAATGGTTATTTGGGTACATGTAATGCCTCGAATGAAAAGGATGACAACTATATAGTTGTAGTTCTCCTCGAAAGCTACAATTTATATATAAAGATTGTTTTCATCCGAGCTCATGTGAAAAAGTTATAAAATTTTGGAGATCTAGAATTCTTGAAATACACATATGTGACGGTTCATGGATAAAACCGATAAATGAGTGAGTATTTATGTTGGTTCTAGCCATGAACAGACACAAATGCATCTACGCCGGTTCTAACCATGAGCCAACACAAAAAAAATCCAAATTATTCATCTCGATTTGTGGCTAGAACCAGCACAGATATATGTCTTAGCCACGAACCGGCACAAATATATGTTCTAGCCACGAATCGGCACAAATACTTGATTTGTATCTGTTCTTAGCTAGAACCGGTGCAGACGTGCTTGTTTGGCCCCACCCTTCACGGATCAACACAAATGAGGCCATCTGTGCTGATTTGTATTGAGCCAGTGCAAATAAATCGGTACATATAAGGTTTTTTTTTGTGTAGTGCAATAGTCTTGCGAATATATATAGAACGATTTCACGATGTGGACGCAAGTGCAAAAAATAATCACTCTCAGCCTGCTGTAAGCTTCTTGGAAGCGTATAAACCTTGTTTTTTCCAGCTTAAATTAAATTAAAATTTAGCTTATCATTTTTGTATAAGCCAACCGATGTAGTGATTTGTATTTATTTTTGTGAGGTTTTAAAATATTCTTCTTACAGTTTTTAAAATATTTTTTCATAATGTTTTGGACTAAGCCTTTTGAGGAGGCACACTTTTTTAGATTAAAGTTTTCAACTTTTAGCGTCTATTAGAACTGTTTTTAAATCCCTGCTGTTTATCCCGCAAGCCGTGCTTTTGAACCAAAGTCCAACGAATCTCTTCCACTTGTTTACGACATGTTCAAAGTAGCTTATATTTGTTCAGCCAACTTATCCACCCAACCTCATATACAATTAATTTCAGCTTAAACAGATTATTTATTTAACCCAGCCATCCTTTAAGTCCATCCTTAAGTCTCGACATGTTTCAAGGCTCCTGAAGCCTACCTGTTCAGTGCTACCTAGTGCAGTTTGCACAAGCACCACACAAAAATGGGCCGCTAATTATCCTCACAATAGAAGAGTTGGTTATCCTCCCAATCCCAAGAGTGATCCATGTACTTGTTGTGGGAGAGGAGGCAACCGGGTCCCCCCAAAAAAGTAGTAGTCAAACCCCATTGCCATGTCCTTCCTCAGGTGTCATCTCAAAATACACATGTATAAATGTGTGACAAATCCAATCATGCATACTTTCCTACCCTATAGCTGTTACTACCACAGCGTACAGGCGTGCAGAGCTCGATCCGTTCCAATCTGATCCGAGACACGAGCGATTAATTAGTAGTACTAGTAGCATGACGGCACGAGCAAATTAATTAATGATTGGGTTAGCTGAGGATTTTAGCATGGAATTAATGGCCATGATACATATATGATATGATTGATTAACTTAACACTAGCTAGAGACAGAGATGCCTCGCCGCCCACAGACACGCACACTTTGAGCTAGCTACTCATCTAGCTAGCTAGCTAGAACTCCTCGCTGGGCTTGCCGCCGACGTTGACGAAGTAGGACGACATGGGAGCGGGGGCGCCGGCGCCGGCGCCGCTCGCGCTCGTGCTCTCGCCGCCGTTGCTCGGCGCGACGATGTCCATGCCGTGGCACTGGGCGTAGTCGTCCGCCTCCTCTTTGGCCTCGACGGGGGCTGGCGGCGCCACGCCGGGCATGGACCCCGGCGGCGGCGCCGGCACTACCGAGGGCAGCTTGGAGAGCAGCGCCTCGAGGCTGCTCATCGACGGCATTATCTGCATGGCCGCCGCGCCGCCCGCCGCGGCCGCGCCGTAGGGGTAGTAGAGCTCGGGCGGCGGCGGAGCCACCGGCGGCATCATCCCCGGCCACGCCCCGGCGACGTCGACGGCCGGGTCCCCCACCCCGACGCACACCCCCGGGAACGCGCCGGCCGACGACGGGTGCGGCAGCAGCACTCCCGGGATGCTCTCCAGGTAGCCGAACTTCCGCCGCAGCGTCACCACGTAGCTCAGGTCCTCCGCCACCTGCACCACCACCTCCACCGTAAAGAAGAAGAAGAAGAAGAGGAGGAGGAGGAGGAGGTAGAGGAAGAGGGAAGAAGAAGAAGAAGAAGAAGAAGAAGACACCCCTGTAGCATACTCACATCACAAGGCTGCATGCATGCATGCACGCCCAAACACAAGCTAGCTAGTAGCTACTTCCATGGCTGTGTCAAAATTAAAATGCTACTACTTCCATGGCTGCACAGAGATCGAGATTCGAGAGACCGGCGAGTGGCGACCCATCTTAATTACCTTTTTCATGGAGCCGAGCTGCACGACGCCTTCTCTGACAGCGATCAGGGCGATGGTCTGCACGAGCACGACAAGGGACGAGGTGAAGAGAGAAAGAAGAAAGGGGATCGCGATTTGTCAAGGCAAGCGGCCGGCCACCACGATCTGAGCGACTGAGCCCTGCAGCACCAGCGTACCTGCACACCAGACTGGAACTGAGCCTCCCATGTCCTCGGATGCTGCAACGACCATTACACACACGAGTGACACATTGACACGACATGAAACACCAAAGAACCATTAGCTAGCTGCGTGCCCATCAATGGTGATCATCCACTGATCAGTTCGTCATTAATTAGAGAGTGGAAGCAGTAGCTAGCTAGTGGTAGCTACTAGCTACTAATGGTGGCGCTCGCTTACAGAGTCGGCAGGGTTGGTCCAGGAGGAGATGAGGCTGGTGGTCTCGACCTCCGGGGGCTCCTTGAACACCCACTTGTGGCTGTGGTCTGCCGCCACCTTCCCTATCAGCCTGCAGCGCCCCAAGAACAGATCAACAGACAGGTCCAATCATCATCAGCGCAGGCGATAATTAATCATCAGTTCATCGCCCACTTAGCTGCACTGTTACTGACCTAATCGACCATGGTTAATAACACCGGTCAATTAATTAGCTTCTACCACTTACCCTTCGCCGTAGTTGTAGATGTCGTGGGACATCTTGAAGAACAGCTCGGGCTGCAGCTGCACGCCCTGCGGCTCCTGCGGCTGTTTCGCCTCCTGCGCCGCCGCTGCCGCCTCGCAGTCTGCATACGCCGCCGCCGCCGCCTCTTGGCCGGAGGCGGCAGAGGAGGTGGCCGCGAAGTTGCAGAAGCCGTCCTCCCATGCCAGGATCCTAGGCGAAAATTAACCCCCAGCAAGTAACCAACGCCAGAGACGGTAAGGTTACGGGTAAAAACATATAGCGCTCGATCCAAAATCCCAGCATGTGTGTGTGTGTATGCGTACCAGTTCCTCCTGTTCCCTCTGGTCCTGTCGTAAGCCCCACCTGGGAGATCCCATCTGGTCAACAGATTGCCAAGAAACACCGCCGTTATCGCCATTGCTAAGCACCATGATAGAGAGAGAGAGAGAGAGAGAGAGAGAGAGAGAGAGATGTGGATCACTGACTTGGGGGGAGGGTAGTTCCTGGGGAGGATGCGCCAGAAGACGGCGTAGACCCACTGGGAGGAGTCGCCGGCCGTGCAGAGGCTCCGCAGCGTGTGCTGCAGGAGGTGCGTCACGGCCACCGGGCTCAGCTGCTCCTCCATTGCCTCTGCCGCTGCCGCCGGCGACGGCGCCGGCCGACCAAGCCAAGCTCCTGCCGGCGAGCTGCCGATCACCACGCCCGCAGCTAATTAATTGCACTCCAGCAGTCCAGCTACGGCGGATTCTAGTCTAGCTCTAGCTCCTCGCGCGGATCAAGAGCGCGGGCGAGCAGCGGCGGGGAGTCGAAAGGATTCAGGTGCTAATCAAGGTTTCTTGGAGGAGCTAGCTAGCTAGGTGCTCCCCTTGTTGCTTGAAGCTCACTTCCTCCCTGCCCTCTCTGCTCTGCTCTCTGTGTGAGAGAGTATGGCTGTGACTTGTGCTTGTGAGGCTCGGCCACCACCGAATGAGAAAACCACACTTGCCCAAGATTTATACCCCCCCCCCCTCTCACTCTCTCTCTCTAGAGAAGAGAGGGTTGGGGGCTTGGGGATGCTGTACTGTACATTATACTAGCTGCTTCAATGAGCTATTATGAAATGTGCTCCTCTCTCTCTCTCTATACCCGGCCTCATGAGTCATGAGCCATGGCCTCGCCCATGGTCCACACACATGTTCGTGCTTATTGATTATCGGGAGGAGAGGAAATTTTCTCAGCTTGTGCTTTCGTCCTCGGATCGATTTGATCCCAACTGTCTCCTTCATGCCCGCACACAGACTCAAAATGTAGAGGACTGTTCTTCGTACGGCTCCTTACAAAAAATGAATTGCCGCGCCCATGGATGGCCGAGATCACGCTTCTCTATCCCCTCCGGCTTCAGCCACCTCTGCCTCTCTCTCTTTTTTGTCAATATTTTTTTATTACATACTACCTCCGTTTTTTTTGTTTGACGCATTTGACTTTTTGTTACGCCTTCGACCATTCGTCTTATTCAAATTATTTTTTTTATAAATATCATTTATTTTATTGTGATTTGTTTTATCAATAGAGGTACTTTAAATATATCTTTTTTACATCTTTGCACTAAATTTTTAAATAAGACGAATGGTTAAAGACGTGTCAAAAAGTCAAAGGCGTCAAACAAAAAAAAAGGAGGGAGTAATTAGTCTGCTAGGGAAAAAATGACCGATTTTCAGTCTAGATGGTGGCGCTGGAATTTCTTCAGGCTCACGTAGGAAGTTTCATAAATTTACAGTAAATTTTATGAGATCCTAAGTATGTCACAGCTAACCAGGGTTTACAAAAACGATGAAAACCCACGGACCAAAACTATCAAAAGGTTTCTTAGATGGTTTTTTTTGGTTTGTTAGTGATTATAACGAGATTAGATGGGTAGCGCCGTAGCGGTTGACCAACGCCTTACTTAGAAACCTAAAATATTGTGTGCGTGGACATGGGTTTATAATCAACATATCTTTTATTTTCTGGTGGATACAATTCACAAGCATGTTTTTAAAACTAATACATGGGCATGAATTTTTTTCATGTTTGGGTCGAAAATTAAATTATTTTATAGGTTTGTCTAGAATCCAGACGCCTGGATTTTGCTGTTTTGTCCAGGCGCTTGTTTTTTCTATCAGTTACTTAACTTTTTCAATACACAGTGGCGGAGCCAGAAATTAAGACGCTCTTAATTTTGACCATTTTTGGCCGTCCGCGCCCAGAGTATGGACTAATTTTTCTATTTAATTAGATGGGGCTCAATAGCTTAGCGGGCTGGAAGCTCGGCCATGAGTCAATACATATGATATGGCATTAAACTAGTTCTTCCATTACAAAAGTGCCTGAGGTAACGGTTGATTTCCAGTCGCACGAGGAATAAATAGTATCTTATTTTATAAGAACTTTCGTAAAATCCTTAGTTGTTCTCCTCACATAGAAATTGAAAGAGATTACCTGCAATGACTTGAGGTTTTAATGAAACATTTTTCTCTAAGTGGTAGGACTCGCAAATTTGTTCTTTCGAAAGAATATATATGAACAATCTACTCATCCTCATGTTTTCCATAGACATTGATCTCTTAAAGTCGATGGGGGCTCCATGCTCACATGGTATCCCCCTCTTTTTTAAAAATAAATTGAAATTATGATTTTGGTTCTATTTTAGAGATTTATACAACCAAAGGGGTGAACTAATAAAAAGGCTCCGTGGGGAAAAAAAGAAGAAGCAAAGTTCAAAATTAAATCGGGCCATTCCTATTATTTGTTCTTCAGCCAAATTTGTTGAATAACTCCATGACTACCACCTCCAACTGGTGTCACGCCATCCGTATGAACACCCGATAATCATTTTTTTTCTAGCAGTGTCCAATGCCACAATCCCGGGTTCCCTTGAAAATAACCTGAAAATCCCCTACGGATTTAGTGGCGGATTGATGGGCTGTCAGATCCCTATTAGTTGCTTGAAGTGGCTCTCCCTAGTCTACTCATTGGGACGTGTGCTTTTTTAAAATATCCCTAATTTTTTTAACACCATATTTGCATCCCTTTCGATCCAATTATGTAACTTCATACTTATTTTTGTGAAAGCTTTTCGTTTAAGTTTACTCTCCATGTAGTTTTTTTTAAAATAAAATATTAATCGTAAAAACGCTTACAAAAGTTGAAAGTAATGTTATTAGATTTTTGGGGCCATTTTTTGGAGGGCAACATATCCAGTGCAAATGTTTATTGGGTGCTAATATGCTAACAGCAGATCTGAACCATCAAATCCACGAGGAGTGGACCAGATCTGAAAAGGTGGAAGCCTCTTTCCATTTAGAAAGTCAGGGGGTTTTTCGTGAAAATGTTTAAGTGAGAAAAATGGCTTCCGCCTCTCCAGATCTGGACCGCTCCTGATGGATCTGATGACTCAGATATGTTATTAGCATGTTAGCATTCAATGGGCATTTGCACTATATACGTTACCTTTTTTGGAATCGGTACGTATCTCAAACAAAAAAGGGCGTAAACTAGAGCGGACCATAACCGTCGGATGGAGATCCAATAGGCAGGAACAACCAACGAGTGAATGCCCGTCGAACTGCCTCTGCATGCACTCCCTCTGTAGCTCTTTGTGAAGCACTGAGCTTGCGCAAAGTCACTGCAAAAAAAGAAAAGAAAAGAAAAATTTTAATGGAGCTCTTGCCCTTTCTCGGCTCATTACATTCTTGGCTTGACCGTTGTCGTTCTAGTCCGGGTCTTATTTTATTTTTTTTCTTATATTTAAATTTTATTCTACTATTAGTACGATGTTGAGTGTCATGATTGAAAATAGCATTGGGCATTTTCTGAGGGGAGGAGAGGCACGTAGTTAGACGCTTGACGCCTTGACATGCGTTGCTTAGCTCACTAGCTCATGTGTGCGCCCCTCCCGTTCTGACGACCGGGACCATCCTCCCCTGGCATCGCCACGAGAATTGATGGCTGCAGCAGCACGTCGGATCTGTGTTTAGTTAGCCCTGATTACATTGATTAATCATGCAGCAATCTACGTGATCCGCATGTGAGAAGCAGGGCATGCAGTGGAGAGTAGAGATCTATAGCTTGATAGAATCGTCACTGCAGGTAGGCTAGGAGGAGCTGCATTTGTTTTGGGGTGGGGGGAAGGAGACCTGTGACTGTGAGCCTCTGACTGAGAGATTGGAACCCTGCAAGGGAATACTTGAGATCATCGACCAAGGTACGTTGAGACCGTGGGTCGACAGGGACTAAAATACTGGTCGAGCATGCTGCTCAGTCCTCAGTGTGGGATTATGAGCCGTTCCATGGAGAATGGTGGTTTTAATTTAGAGGAAAATAGCAATAGTTTGGTCTCTAAACTTTCGTTCTCATCGACTCATCCAATTTCGATCAATGATGTAGGAGACACTTTTTCATAGGGCTGTGCCTTGGAGGGGGCAAGCGGTGCCTGCGCGCCTCGGGCCCTCCAAACCTAGCTACGGTCTCACCCCCGGCGCTGTGATGCCTTCTGTTGAGAGCGAGACAAAGCGTGCTACAATGCATCCTGCCGAGAACAAGACGAGGCTACAGAGTCATAAGTGAAGGACCATACGGCTATATGGCACAGACGGGGTCGACGGTTTGTACTTTTTTATTTTTTTTATTGGTAACAATTTCTATAATACATTAAATGTCTTTTCACTTGATATATAATAGTATAAAAATATTTTAATACTCATATCAGGGGTTTCTGTTTATAATTTTGATTCGGACGGTCGGACCTCCAAAAGCTTAGGAACGGTACTGCACTTCCCACTAGCACCCACACCACTTAACCTACACCGTGGCACTTTGTAGGGCCATGACAGCAGGCTGGATCCTGCATGATCCGAAGTCCACCTTTTGCTCTTCTCAAGATCACTCCCAATAGGAAATCCATTTCCCAAGTTAGGGGGTGCTGCTAAGTTTGCTATTAGAGATGTCTGTACGACAGACCTGAACTGCAAACCCAGGTTAATTTAGTCCTTGAACTAGTAAGACCGATCTAAGTTGGTTCCCTAGCATGTCCATACGATTGTTTTTTTTGTTGTTGTGCTTTTCGCTTATGCTTTTTAGCTTACATAGCCAGCAAAAAAAAACTGCCTAATATATCCTTTGACCGGTAAAGAGATCGATGATCTGTTCTCAAAACCTTAAATTTATCTGACCTAGACACTTATATCTAGCTTATTTTCTAATTTGAGGTAGCCTTGAGAATTATATCCCATATGTATGGCTTATGCTCTAGAGCTTTTAGACAAGTTTTCGACATTGAAAAACTGATTCAAAATATTATTTTTTTAGATTCGATCAAAGATAAGTAAACAGGTATATAAATTTGATAAGATGACGAGAATAGAGCGCTCTGATTTTGACGGCACGAGGATCAAGTAAACCTAAGTTTAGAGGTAAAGAAATTAAAAAATAATAAGGACGCAAATTTAGCAACCAAATCGATACATTTTTCATCAATTTATAACATTGAATTCGAATGACTCCATGTAAATGACACCAATTGCCTTTGAACATATAATCGTTTACACATGCGATTTTTTTTGGATCATGGCATTTCACCAATTTTTCATGTTTTCATTTTCTTTTCTACCTAGGCAGACAAAAATGTCTTTATGTTATGAGGTATCCCAAAATCAAGCACAAAGTGAATTTTAAATTTTATAGATTGAACTGATATTAACAATTGAAATTTGTATTTAAAACTTTGAAAATTTAAAGTTTTTAAATTTGGATTTTAAAATTCTTTCAAAGTTGACTTTTTTATATAGTTGAATTTGTTAAGAAGACTTCAAAAATGGTTGAAGATAAATTTTTATGGTATGAAATTATTTTCAAAGGGTGCACAACTAATTTTTGGAAGAGACCCGTATGAGTAGAAACAAATAAGACAACCAAAAAGAAAAAATGGGAAAAGAGAGTGGCGAATGGGGAAAATGGTGGAAACGTCATAAATTGATAGAATCCATCTGCATTGGGCTATACATCCAAGGAAAATGTGTCATTTTCGTTCCTAAACTTTTTGCTCAAGCACCAATTTAGCCTCTCAGGTACAAAACTAGATGAGATCGGTCCCTATGCTTTTAAAACGATATCACTTTGGATCTTTGACCGGTTAGAACAACAAACGTGGTAGGTTTTTGATGATGTGGATACCACCTGGTCTAGTTTTGCACATGTGACACCCCATTAATGCCATGTCATTGTTGACGGTATAAACAACTTTTTCAGCTGAGCAAAGTATGAATTTCTAAAAAATTATTTTGCCTGCTGTTTTGTTACTTGTGAAAAAAGGCCACGTGGAGTGTTACGTAGATTGCCATGTAAGCGGAATCTGCCACATGAGCGCCACATTAACTAAAACCGCCCTCCAATCCAGGTTTGACCGGTCAAGGGACCAAATCAGCACGGTTTTGAAAGATCGGGGACGTGCCAAAACTGGTTTTGGACTTCAAGGACGAATTTGGCAAAAACGTGAAAGTTGAGGGACCAAACTGGCACTTTTTCCTTCTCCTTAATATTGGGATAAAAGGACCCTGAATAAGGATCTTCCCGTCTTGCGTAACTAACCACTGCAAATCAAGTCGAAAGTGCTTATATGCTTAACATGCTTTTGTCTCAATGATAGGCTGCTCAAACAAACATTGCCATTTTTTTTTCAAAAAGACTCGATCTTATGTATCTACTTATTGTAATTTTGCCAAAATGTATCTACTACTTCAATGTCTTGACAAGATCGTGTGGTGTATCAGGTGTGAAGATCAACTATCACAAAAGTGAGGCGGTGGTCCTAGTGAGGAACGTTAGTCCACGTCATCGCTAATGTGGCGTTGATAGGACGTCACATGTGTAAAATCAAAGGAGATGACATTCATGTCATCAAAAACCATTTAAACAAATAATTTTTTTTTGAGCTAAAGGGGCAGGAGCTCTGCCATTTCATTAAGTAGAGAACAGCACTGTACAAGAGAAGAGAAACAGAGGGGGGAGAGAAGAGGGGGGGGGGAGGGGGGAGGGGCGACCAGCACCGCCAACAACGCGAGGGATGCGAGGCTACAAACAACACAACACTGCCAACAACAGGGCAGACGCCCAAACACGGCAAGACCACGATCGCCACCACCGAACGAGATGCGCGGACGAAGACTGACGCCACCACCGCACGGCAAGCGCGGACGAGAACCGCCACCGCCGAGAAGGATGCACGGAAGAAGAACGCCGCCACCACCGGTCAGGATGCGAGACCACAGCGAGCCACCAGAGGGCGCCTGCACCAAAGACAGACGAAGGGAAGACGCAGCCGCCACCACCAAGCGAGGCCACCCAAGACACCACCTCCGCTGAGCCGAGTCCGCCGAAGCCTTGAAGACGAAGCCTTCAAGAAGGGAACGATGCGAAGCACGCCGCCAATGCCTGATCAGAAGAATCGGGTTTGCACCCCAAGGCTTCAACAGGAAGGGGGACGCACACGACGATGCCTCCAACGAGGGGAGCGGCACCAAGAACGGTGTCGCCATCGCCGGCCCGAACGGGCTAGGTTTTCACCTGGCGAGCCTCCCGAAGACACTCAGAGAAGAGGTAAGTGCGCAGGCGAAGACGAGCCACGAACCACCAAACCCCCATGAAGCCCGCACCGAGCACCAAGGGCACCACAGCCGCAAGGGCACCGGGTGACGAAACAGTCGCACCAAAGCACCACGCCGCCGCCGAAAACCCAAGACGCCACGCCGATGAAGAAGGCCGTCGTGCTCCAGCCACCGCCACCCAGGCAAGCCTCCTCAACGCCACGCCGGTTCCATAAGGAGAGAACGGAAACACACAGCATGGGGAGGAAGACCTGTAAGGGCAGGGGGGCCACAGCAACGCCGAGCAGCACACCGACGCCGCGTGGAAGATGGCGACGAGGAGAGGAGGCCGAGGACGACACCCCAGGGCAGACGAGCATCACAGAAGCCGGATCCGGGCTCAGATCTGGCCACCCCCCGGCGGCGGCGGCGCTAGGGTTTGGGGGGGGGGCTTCGGGTGGGGAGGTGTGTCGCCCCCGAGTCGCCCCGCAGGGACGACGCGAGGGCCGGTCAAATCTATGAAATTAACAAATAATTTTGAACAATCAAAAGACCAAAATGGTATGATTTCAAAACCATGGGACCAATCTCATCTGGTTTTGCACCTCAGGGATAAAATTAGTGCTCGAACAAAAGTGTAGGGACCAATTTAGCATTGTTTTCTACATTGAAAGATTACCCAAGTGGGTGTCATTTATCGTGGCGCGTCCAAATTAAATGTTAAAAATTGAAGGAAAAAGATATACTTGCCCCTCTCAAACTATGCATGTTGGTGCTTTTAACTCCGTGTCAAGAAACTAGGTACCCCACAAGCATGCAAAGTAGTGTAAATTAATATCCCCTCGTAGTTTTATATGTGGTTTTGAGCGGGGATGCTCTTTTGGAGTAGTATTGCCGCATAGACCGAACACACAACATTTTTCTTTTATTAAAAACTCAAGTTTGCACGTGGATCTCGTATGCCCGTCTCTAAACTCTCACTTGGAGCATCTCCAATGATAGAGTCAACTACTGGCTATAAGGAAACTCCATATCATCTATAGATAGCTTATAGATAACTTTTTAAATGGATTAGCTATAACATTGGCTCTTAAAAGTAATATGGGTTCATATATAATAGGTGCAATGCACTTTGTAATGCGCTATATACCGGCTCTTGGTTAGGAGCGAGTCTCCATCTCTCCTCCATATTAGCAAAAACATAAGATGGACTTCTTATAACCTGCTGAGTTGTCCGGACTGGAGATCTCTTATCCTTTTCACCTTTTCTTTTATCTGTGCCAGCCGTCAGCCGCTTTTCTCCTTCCCGACCACTTCCATCTCCTCTTCCCTCCTCTTCATACACCTCATCTCCCCCGTTGACTGCATCTCGAAAGAGGGGCAGGAGAACTGTCGTCCTATTTCATTACAAAGCATGAGAAAATAAAATACAAAGCCCGTGCAAACACGGGAGACAACCGCAGTGCTCCGCTACAACCTGGCCAAAGCCAGACACACCTCCGGCCACAGCCGGGAACATCGTCTATAGAGTAGAAAGAAGGAATGCAGCCCCACTGCTACCACCAAGGCCAAATGCCGAACAGGAGAGAGATAAAAGGGAGGGAAAAGGGGAACGCCACCAACACTCACACAATGACGAGCGACTCCTGAAGCAATAGGCCTAGCAAAAATCCAAAGCGCAAGACGGTGACCACGATGCCTCCAACAAGGTAGCGACGCCGAGAACCTGCCGCCGTCGCAAAACCTCTAGGGTTTTCACCCAGAGTAGGGAAGGTCCGAAAGAAGATGCCTCCAACGAGGGAACGACACCAAAGGTGACGCCAACACTAGCCCGAAAGGACAGGGCTTTCGCCCAAGACCTGTCCTACTAGCGCACAAGGCAGGGGCCGCCAAAGGTCAATAGCATCAGAAGAACCGAGTCGCCGGCCGATGATGCAGAGCCGGAGAGCGAGCACGAATGCCACCACCCGACGCGGAAGATGCCGCCCATGCCACCTGACACCTCGGAGAAAGGGAGGGTCTCGACCGCAAAGACGGGACCAAGCCAAGAGGTAGAGAACGGGGACGCCGCCGGATCAAAGTCGCCAACCAATGTCGCCGGAGAGGGGCCACCACACCTGGTGGCTTGCGCACGGAAAGCGGAGGAAGCAAGACGCTGCGCCACCTAGGTGGCACAAGCCGAACCTCGCCACTAACCCGAAAAACTCCAACCTACGCTACCGAGCACCTCACAGGGAGGGGAGGGCAAGGAGGCGAGGACGGGACCAGGCTAGAGACAGGGGTCGCCGTGCCGCCGGAAGACAAGCAACGGCCCACCACGCCACCATGGGAGGAGTCGAGGCGCCACTAGACACATGCCCCTGGAGCCCACTTGCTCCGCCCACTCGGACCACTATTGAAGTGGACCCCGCAAGCGGCCTCCATGGAGGCGGGCTCAGGGGAAGAGGGAAAAAGGAGAAGAAGCCAGTGCCGAGCTACGAGGCCACCGGACCCATGACCCTGGAGCACACCCGCTTTGACCGCTCCAGCCAACATCGTCACATCCGGGCCTCCTGCCTGCAAATCCGGCCCTCCTGCCTGCAAATCCGGCCTTCAACGGAGCGGCCCCCTGGGCGATCACCCGAGACGGGGCCAGAAGGAGGGGAAGGAAGAAGGAAGAGGGAGATCAGCGACAAGCTCCACCACGGTGCGCGAAGGCGGGGACGAAGAAGGGAAGCCGCACGTCCAACGAGGGACAACGCACGGCGGTGAAAGGGGACACGGGATGGAACGACCCCGCGTCCTGCGAGAAGGAGATTGGTGAGACGGGGCACACACTGCTGGCCGAAGAACAGGGGCGGGGCCCAAAGCAACCACCGCCCACCACCCCGGGCGGAGAGAACTGACGCTAGACACCGGCGCCCATGACGGGGGGAGAGAAGGAAGCCACAGCTACTGACCACCACGGCTGCTGCCACGCCGAGCTCGCCGCCGGTGGGCGCGATGCAGCCACCCACGCCTTGGTCAGGCGCAGCCCCCGCTAGATCTGGCGGCCCGAGGAGCCGGCCAGAGGCGCACCGGCGCCGATGGCCTCGAGCTCGCGCAGCCCCTCTGCCTAGTGGCCACCGTGGACACCTCGCCGGGAGCCGCAAGATCTTACCGTCTCGGCCCGCCGCCAGCAGGGGACCAGGCCCAAGCCGACCCGGTGCGACGCGACGCCTTGTGGCAGCAACCTACCTACACCACCAGGAGTCGGGGGGAAGTAATCGGCGGCGCCGACGGCTGACGGGCCCACACGACGCAAGATCGGTGAGTGCGAGCTCTAGATCTGGCAGTTGCCCGCCAGATCTAGACACCACACCACCGCCTGCCAAAGCCACCGGCACCAGGGAGCACAAGGGCGACGCCGGCTGGCCACCAGCATGCAGACGGTCGCCGGCGTCCTAGCCTGGCCGGCCACCCCACTGAGAAGGCCGGAGGGGGAGGAGAGGTTCTTCTGAAGGCCGGAAGGCGGCGACGGCGACGGCGAAAGGTGACGCCGACACCAGCCCGAAAGGGCAGGGCTTTCGCCCAAGACCTATCCTACTAATGCAAAAGGCAGGGGCCGCCAAAGGTCAATAGCATCAGAAGAACCGAACCGCCGGCCGAAGATGCAGAGCCGGAGAGCGAGCATGAACGCCGCCACCCGACACGGAAGACGCCGCCCACGCCACCCGACACCTCAGAGAAAAGGAGGGTCTCGACGGCAGGGACGGGACCGAGCCTAGAGGCAGAGAACGGGGACGCCGCCAGATCAAAGTCGCAGCCAATGTCGCCGGAGAGGGGCCACCACACCTGGTGGCCTGCGCACGGAAAGCAGAGGAAGCCAGACGCCGCGCCACCCAGGCGGCACAAGCCAAACCTCGCCACTAACCCGAAAACGCCAACCTACGCCACCGAGCACCTCACAGGGAGGGGAGGGCAAGGAGGCAAGGACGGGACCAAGCTAGAGACAGGGGTCGCTGCACCGCCGGAATAAAAGCAACGGCCCACCACTCCACCATGGGAGGAGTCGAGGAGCCACCGGACACACGCCCCAGGAGCCCACTTGCTCCGCCCACTCCGAACACTATCGAAGCGGACCCCCAAGCGGCCTCCATGGAGGCAGGCTCAGGGGAAGGGAAGAGGAGAAGAAGCTGGTGCCGAGCTTCGCCGAGCCACGAGGCCACCGGACCCATGACCCTGGAGCACACCCGCTCCGACCGCTCCGGCAAACATCGTCAGATTTGGGCCTCCTGCCTGCGGATCCGGCCTCCAACGGAGTGGCCCCCTCGGCGATCACCCGAGACGGGCGTAGGAGGAGGGGAAGGAAGAAGGAAGAGGGAGATCAGCGACAAGCTCCACCATGGCGCGCGAAGATGGGTGTGAGCATCTTTGAGCCCTAATTTTTATTAGTGGCATTGATGACAAAATTGATTAATACAATGTGCTAGGGGGTTTTTTGGTTTTCTCGGAACCCTAGCAAAGACTCGGCGATTTTTATAAACCCTAATTTGAAGCGTCGATAAATTTTCTGAGCTGCTCCAAGACTTCTAGTGCGTGACCGGGCGAGAGAAGAGGTCATGTATAGATTAGGAGTAGTTAGGTTTATTTCCTGTTTTTCGTCGGATTTCAAAAGGGGTTCGAATATCTTGGACTATGCCGGATCTTAGCGAATTCTTGAAAACTCGGTTTCCGTAGTCCACCTCTTCTAAAAATACCCAAATATACTCTTGTGAGATTTCTAGAGAGAGAGAAACCCACCTAAATTTCCCCAAATATTTCAGCACGAATTATACTCTCTGTCGGACGCCGTCTGGGCGCAGCCGGACAGCGTCCGACCAACAAATCGCATGCACAGTGCACTCTGTCGGACGGCGTCCGGTGGTTACCGGACGGCGTCCGATAAGGTTCAAATACTGAGGTTTTCTCCCGTCGGACGGCGTCTGGGTGCACC
>SPJY01027863.1:1382363-1449495 GCA_005191435.1 Raddia distichophylla | reverse complement strand
AGTCCCAGCATCATGGCAAGGCCCCGCGTTGAAGCCCTCGTTTTTTATCTGGATTTTGATGGCAAATGGATGGAGCTCATGGGCGAGCAGAAGCAGATCGTCGTCGCCCCGGCCTTTTCCCCTTTGCCAAAAGATCCCATTCAACCCCCAAAAGCATGGCCAGCTTTGTCTGTGACAGGGACATGCACTTGTGTAGTTGTGTGTACCTTATGATTGCTCACTCTACATACATCCTCATGGCTATTCTTTTCATCTTATAACCAGATTAGGGCTCTTTCATGGTATGTTAAATTAAAATTAATATAAGTCATCCATTTTTCTTCGTCCAATGGCTTAGATTGATTAGGATCTATTTATACTCCATCTGGTTAGGTTGGTGTAGTATAATATATGTAGGGATTGTGTTGTTGTAGTTATGTAGTATATATATTTCTTGGTAAGGGTGTAAAAAATTAAGATGAATAATTTGAACATGCCTGTTTGATTTCCATTAACCATATAGATCAGTTGAAGTGTAGGGTTTGAAACCATTTTTCATTGACTTCACATCAAAGAACAGTTAGCATGCAACGGCCATGATTAGATAATACAAGACAGTTTAGTGGACCAGCGTAGATTCTGATCGCACAAAACAGTAACATAATTTTTTTTATCCACGAATCTAATTTCCATCGATTAAAGAGATCAAGTAATTAGTTCTTCAATCGGCGACATTTAATGAATCATTATAATTGAATTGTTCAACTTTCCTCATCATTTAGAGTTTTGAGTGAATTAGTTGGTGCATGCAGTACGTTTAGTAAGGTATTAGAACTAGAGGTCTTAAGGTTAGTGCGTGCAACTTAATAGTTGCAAAGAAGGGAATTAATAATGCTGGAATTTTATGGGATATTAGTTTAGTTGTTGTATTAACCGAGGGGAAAAGGCTGAGTTGGCTCGATGCAAGCAAGCTGAGCTAGTTCGAGAACCATAAGCCAAGGCAGAATAGTCAGCCCATGAGAGAAGAAACGAGAGATGAATAAAAAGTCCGTTGTAATAGAGGGGATAGGAGTAGTATTTGCGCAGACTGATGGGGGGTGGGGGTGGGGGGGGGGGGGGGGGGGTTAGTGAAAGGAAATAATTATGTAAAAGTGCATACGCAATGTTTTCATTTGAATGGATGGAAATTAAGAGTTCGTCTTTTTTTTTGGAAAAAAATGTTTATGTATAGGGGAGTTTTTGGACAGGAAACAGAGACCTTGTTTGTTTCATATTAATGTTGAGTTGCGTTTTACTGTAGCAAATTTGTGACCCCCTCAAAATATGTTTTAACGAGTTCAAAAAATTATGAAAAAATATTTTTACAAATTTTAAGAAGAACTATTTAAAACTCCACAAGAATGATTACAAAACATTACATCATTTGGTTTATACAAAAATAACAAATTTTAATTTAATTTAATTTAACAAACATGGCCAGAGACACGAACATATGAAGTTTGTCATTGACATTGTCATGGCGATCTGCAGGTACATACATGCGTGAACAGTACACAGGTTTGCGAGTACCATACCCCTTCCATTTCCAGTACACAAGCAGATGGAAGTTTCACTCACGGTCTCACAGAGTAGGCGATGCACCTACTACCAAGGGGTGGCTCCTGCGAGCACTGCGTTCTTTCCACATGCGACGCAATGGCGGCCATCTCTGCTCGTCCATCAGCCCTCTGAGAGTGAGAGGGACTAGAGATGGAAAGAGGCATGTTCTTGGGCTACAAAATGTGGTGCCCATTGGCCAAGTGTGTACCACCTGAATTCTATTAATTTCTCTTGTGTTAATCTGTCCTGAGTTGAAATGTTCAACATATATATTTGTCTGTTTCAACGTGGGAGTACTGCGATATTGTGGCTTTTTCGGGGTTTATTTTATCGCAATGGTTATGAAGGAGCTATTTGTTACGAGATTTGTTTTCCTAATATTGACTTAATAAATCTAGTGTGAATGTATTTGCCCATGCATGCAATTATTCCGGATTGTAGTGATGGCAACTGAGACGAGAATATTACAAGGAACTCACTATCACCTGATGTGAATTTTGGCTCCTTGTCCAGCTGGATTTGCTTCTTAGCATGTCCACACCCTACAATCCACAGAACAGATATATATGCAATGTTGATGTTAGCAAAGGATTATGATTAAGGCATTTGTGAGCAAGTGTCTAAACACCTGCAGAGTAACGTGTTCATACATTCATCTTTCTTCCCTTTGGGAAAATAGGGGATATTTTGGTGCAAGAAAAATTCAAACTTCTAGACTCCAGAGAGCCTACTCATAGAATCACAATTCAGAGGATCATGTATGCCAAGACTGCCTGTCTGGGAGGAGCCAAGCAATCAGCCAAAACTGCAGTGCTGTGGTTGGACCAGGACTGTCAAAAAAACTTTAGCCCCAAATTTACAACTGGACGCCTCCTGCTGTGTACGGCAACGACAGGCAACATTAATCATCCAACAAGAGCCATATAGCAATTCTGTTTTCTTTCCCAAAAGAATAGTTTTTTTGAGAAAAGCACGCTATTGTCTCTCTGAAGTTATATAAAAGTCTCACTTTAGCCCTCAAAACTCGAAGATTACCTTTTCAGCCTTTTAAAGTTGGTTCCGTTTGCACGGTAGATCCCACACGTGATTTCTGCCGTTAGGTACTAAGCTAGGCGCCGACATAGATAGTTTATAGGGAAAAGTGTATTATTACCCACTCAAGTTGTACCAAAAGTTTCACTTAGCCCATGAAACTAAAGTGATAACGGTGGTTTATAACTTGGGAAGAATAATCAGGCAGGAGAAGAATGATCTAAGGGTCCGTATCTATATACATAAGGAGTATCAGACAGATGAAATAAAATGCAATGTATGAGGATGAATGAGAAGACAACCGGGCTCAAGTTTTGAGGGCTAAATGAGACTTTAGTACAACTTTATGTGGCAATAGTGTACTTTTTTCTATAAAATATGCATGTCAGCATCCAGCTTAGCACTTCACGACATTCATAGCACGGGGCCTATCATGCAAAAAGAATCAACTTTAAGGAGCCAAAAATGTAAGTCTTAAGTTCTATGGGCTAAGTGAAATTTACTAGAATTTTGAGAACAAAAATGACAGTTATCTTTAGTCCCCCATATCATTGTGTTTTTTTTTCTATACCTACGGCGGTGTAGTGCCGACATATCATAATAAAAATGATGGTGTGAATAGATTGAACTTGCAATACCAGGGTTTTAAAATCTTACACTAGAAAATCACCATGCCTCGATTAGAGAAAATCGATAGAAATCACAGAAAATTTGGCAAGCAAACAATTGAATCCTCTGAAAAAAAGTTGGAACCCAATGATGTCGGTCAATTTTCTATCAATATTGATAGAAAATTAGTCGGTTGGGCAACCGAGCGATAATCCATCAATATCAAAGGAATTTGAATTTGAATTTAAATTAGGATTTGACAGTCGGCTTGGTTTCAAAACCGAAAACTGTCTAGCTCGTAGTATTTGTGCCACGCCACCATCACACCCCCTAAAAAAGTTGATATTCTCCTATTTTATGAACCATGTCCCTCGCAGTGTGCTCAAAAAAGAACAATTGAACCCTATATGTCGTTAGGCTACAACTTATGCGTGCAGAGGTGTCGATTTGGATACTGATTTTTTAATCTTTCTTACCCCATACATTACAAATAGGGTAGAAAATTTTTATTCTATTCTGATATTCCGGATTATTATGATCGATAAATCCAATATCCATTTAACACTAAACCCGTGCAGCAGTAGTAGTCAGCTGACCCTGGTTGACTCGTGTTAAAGAGTACTCCCTCCGTTCGGAATTTTACTACTAGACTAACATGATTTGAGGTACAGCTGCATCCTGCATGCCTGCGTCCTGGCTTACATATAATCTGTCAGCACGTTAAAACGGCGGCGGTACCTAAAAATCCGGCCCGGCCGTCTATTCTGCAGCACGCCATGTTTGACGTTAGCCGAGGAGTTTCAGACGTTCTATCTTCTTTTTCTTTTCTTTTTTTTCTCGCATCAATCAGATGGCTACCGAGTTTTATTTGCACGTGTTGCATCAAATTTGTTATGAAAATATGTGAGCATGACATCTAGAACATCTACTAAATCTAAATAACAGTTCTGTGCGAGACATTGCCATGAAATTTTCATTTTTTTAAATACAAAAAGAGACATCGCCACAACAACCGTACCAGCTCTTGTGGTTCTGATAATTGAGCACATTAATTTCCCATGGTTCGTTTTCTTTGATAGTACAACAGTTGCGGCTGGTCCATACACTTGATGGGACACACATATGATTGCCCCCGTACGGGAGATCTACAGATACTCAATGCAAATACCATTGTGATTGAGATGCGCTGAAACAAGCGTCAGGGCTCCAATAGGGTAGCTGAATGGTTAAGGCCCATACAAAGTTAAAAAACATCTTCTGTGTTAGAGATAATAATTGGCTATGAGAGTCAGTCACGTTAGTACTAGAGGTAACATATCTAAAAGATAGTTTACTAGGTCGGTTATAGTAGTTATTAATGTTACAAGAGAAAAAAAATAACAAAGATCAATGATAAACGTGGTCTGTGTGCCTGATTGGTGTGTGCACAACAGTATCTAAAATAGCATCATGATATCATGCAAAAGATGGCACGATAGCTAAAATAGCATATATTTTTTTGGTGGATCTAGTGATTCATTCACAAGCGAAAGTTTTATATTTAGTTTAGCAAACATGCAATGGTCCAAATTGAAAGATTTGATGGTCGGGATCCATCGGAAGCTACCTCCTCATGCAATAAATTGAATGGTTTTAGGGGTTGGAAATGCATTGATGAAGATGGCCCCATTCAAGGAATGTTTATGTTATCTTTCTTTTGCGCATGATGTATATCAATGGTACTAATCTATGTACTTAGGATATGAGATGAGATGATACGTACGAGAAAGATGAGATGGTACGTATGAGAAAGGGATAGTCGACCGACAGTTTGCATGAAAAACATGCATGTCAGCAAATACTTTCGACACTTTCTCATATTGTCATATGGGTTTCACGCACGAGCTTTAGAGAGATGTGACATACATAAATGTTTGGAAAAAGAGTTGAAGGTTGGTTGGAAGTTTGCCCCTGGCAACTTCAGCTTCCGGGTTTTCACCAGAGCTGCGCTGAACGGATCGGCTTGTAAAGCAGAGGGGAGTAGAATCCATAGCGGCTTAGAGCTATCACCAACACCTCGTCTAAAATGCTATTGGTATTCTCCCTATCCATTCCTCTAAAAATTATACGCAATTTACACTACACTCTAAAATATTCCTTCCCTCCGACAGCCCTTTTATATATGCTATATTATTATAAAAGGCCTACTGGATATGCTCTGGTGCTTTAGAATAAAAGCACCCTCTTAGACAATACAATTGTTTTAGAACACATAGTGTGAAACCGGTGAGAATCCGAAAAAACCAGCACCGTTGAGAAACAATTACCAAAAGCGACGGTACTCGGGTCCCCAAATTTTAAATTTTAATTATAAACTCAAAAGTATGAATAAAAATAATATAGATCATCTAGAATCTTTTGGTTTAAGTAAATTTAAGAATGTTGATTTTTCATGGTTTCTTGGGAGGTGTTATCTCTAAAAAAAAATTATATTCAAATGATATTGGGCCCACACAAACTTAGAGTTTATGACCTGTTTCACTCAAATATTTGTATATTTTCTCCGCATTTTCATGATTTCTCTATTTTTTTTTCGTATTTTACATTTCATAATTTCCCTGTGAGCTTCACCGGTTAAACGACCAAGACCGCTCGTAACTTAATTGTCCGGGTGTCTTGATTTTTTGAATTCGAATTCATCTACGTTTTAACAGTTTTTACCGGTGCTTTTTCACGGTTTTCCTAAACCGATAGGATGGCGAGTTTTTGATCTAAATCAGCTTTAAAAACCCTGCATGTGACTATTGTCATTCTCTTCATCTTATCTATTTGCATATAAGCTAAACTTTGAGAGCTTGACGTTGGTTACAAAATTTCGTTGCACTTTGTTTGACTTGTTTCCAAGAGATAAGGCCATCACCAAATCCAATCTAACTTAGAATGTCCTAGCCAAGTATTCACACCTCATTTGCACTATTAATCTATATTTTTCTCTCTACTATTTATTTGTTACAATACTAAGATGTCCTAAGTTAGCACCCATTATACATGCCATAATCTGGTTTTGAGATAGAAAAAATTAAAACCAAATTGTCTGGCTTTTTTATTTGAAGATGAGTAGATAATATAAAAAATGTTAAAAGATAATAGTAGTCCCTCCAAATCACAAAACTAGACATTTTAGATGTAACAAGATCTTGGAGATGCACTTTGACCACTAGTTACTATTGTAATTTGGTCGTTTCTGATTCCATCCTCCGGAATACAGAGTTTGGAATTTGAATACAGAGAACTAGACCCCCGTCGCCTGCCACTACGGCGGCGATGGCACCGCCGCCATGCTCCGCACTACCCTGGCCGGTGCGGACACCTTCACTGCCATGGCTCGTTCCCTCTCCTCCTGGAGCCACTGGCACCCCAACGCCATCACTCCACCAACCTCCAACGCTCTCCGCCGCTCGTACGCCGCGGTAGTCAATGCTCCGCCAGCCATTACTCCACCTCGCCCTGCTTCCTCTGCCCCGCTTTCCCCTTCCGACATGCTCCCTGCGCCTTCTCGGCCTGGCCTCGAGCGCCACAGCAAGCTGCGCTCCATCATTGTGCCCGCAAGTTCCTCTTCTTGGAAGCGCATTCTCCCAAGGCGCCGCTGGAGCTCATGTGCTTTGCCACCTTCGTCCCGCCGTGCAGCTCCCAGCCACACTGCCCCCAATGGCACCGTCGCCACATGGGTTTTTAAGAAGGGTTGCGCCTGGTGCTTCGCCCGTGACCAACGTGCCGCCACGTGCCGAGACCCAATCCGCTGCCTCTTGTGCCGTCGCTCTGGCCACACCGCCCGTCCAGCTCCCAATGGAATCCTTCACCCACCGCCACCCGTCATGGCCCCAAATCGCCACTCCGCTCTCTCCGCGTAGCGCCCACCGTCCGTCCGTGTTGCCATCGAGGTTTCCGATGAAATGCGTGCTGATGCAGACGAGCTCTGCCATCGCGCAGTCCTCGTCACCGTCTTCGATAGTCCGTACCCGGATGCCGGCTTTGTCGCCTCCTTGATCTCCATCCACATCAACATCCCGCTCATGGACATCACCGTCACCCACGTCTCCCACCTTCACCTCCTCGCTCGGTTTGCCCGCCCGGAGAAATCCCGTCATGCCGCTCGGCGCTCCTTCTATGCCAATGGGCGCAACTTTCGCCTAGAAGGATTTCTGGAGGACATCCACGTCGGCGGAGCTCCCGAAGCTGCCCTCTATCATGTTTTGGTCTTCGTCGAAGGGCTCCCACTGCCAGCGTGGTCCATGCCTGTCGTCGACCGCGTCTTCTCCGACGTCGGGCGCGTCGATGTTGTCGAGCCCGAGACCCGCCTCTGCCAAGACACCGCTGCCTTTTGGGTGTGGGTGTGGACTCGAGACCCTGCCTGCATCCCTTTGGAAGTCGACCTCGAGTTCATGGATTCGTCGCCGTAGATGGAATCCAACCGCGACGGCGCCCGTGGCCCCGCTTGTCTCTTCGGCAACACGCACCCGTGTCCGTCGTGCGTGTCTGTCCACCACCTCATTCTACACTCGATTTGGTTGAGGACTACTCCGCTGTCTCTGCTTGCGTGCGTGGCGACGCTCTGGTCATCCACCCCCATGTGTGGAGGTAGGGGTAGCCGTATTCGCTTCTGCCGCCTCTGTCAGCCGCCCCTCCACAGCCCTGCCGCTCCCTGTTCGTCCCGTAGCGCCACCAAAACGAGGGCGACAGCGATGACAACACGGCCACAGGTCGCGTGCCGCCGCGGAGCTGGTGCCCCGGCAAAGAGCCCGTGGCCTCTCACGCCTCGCTGAGCTCCTCTTCGGCGGGTGGTCGGTCCGCTCGCCGCCGCACCCCCTCGAGCTGTCGCGCCCACACCAACCGCCTCTCCCGGGCTTGCCAGCGCCGCTGCAGCTCCCGCTCGCGTACCCGCTCGTCTGCTCTACAATAGCCACCCTCCGCTTTCGCCGTCGTTCCCCTTTCGGCCAGCGCTGCCTCGCCGGCTAGTTCCCCGTCGCCGCCCCACCTCTTCTGCCGTGCCGGTGCTAGCGAGATCTTCGCCTCAGGGAAGGAGCTTGGACGTGGGCCCGCGACCCTCCTGCTATCACAACAGGGCGTGGATATTCCCACTTCAACTGCCCCACCTCTGCCATCCTCCGGCCACGCCGCGCTGACCACACCCAATGGCTCGATCTCTCGCCCATGTGCCAGCGAAACCGAGGCCCGCTGCCAGCTCGGCTACTGACGAGGTCCAAAGGCAGCCATCCCTAGGTTGTCCCACCCCTCTTTGGGCCCTGGTTTCCTCGCCATGGACATGATTGCCGCACCCACCCCACTGATCTCCTCCCCCCGTCCCGCTTAGGCGCTCCCACCCTAAGCCGCTCGCCCCAAGCCGCCGCAGCTCTCGTCTTGCTTCCTCCCGCACAGCCCTCGCGCCGGATCCTCTTCGGTGCCTGCCATCCGCAGGGCCTAGGGCCTGCTTGCACGTCGCCTCGGCTTTTCCAACCCCCTCCCATGTTGACGACCTAGCAGCACAGCTCAAGTCTCTCTTCTCCGCCGCTCCGCTTGACTCGGTCGCGCTCTCTGTTATCTCCGATCTCTGCGGTCTCGCTCGCCCCGCAGTCCACCTTTCCGAGGTTGGCCCTGCTGGTGTTGAGGGTTGCCCGCTCTCTGTTGGTGGTTTTTCACCTGACAGATTTTGTGAACTGTGTTTTTCTAGAGGGGGATTTTTGCTAACTAATTTGTTTGATCGAGCACGCACAGGGGGACACCAGATTTAGCCAGGTTCGAACCCCCAAGGCGGGTAATAGTCATACTCCTGCTTGTGCTTGATTTCTTTTGTTTGAAGGTGCGTGTGCTCTCGCTGGAGAATGTACAAAGCTTGTGTGAATCAGAGATCCAACCCCTTCTCTCTTACCCGGATCCCCTTTTTATACTGCCTGGGACCGCCGAGAGAGAGAGAGAGAGGGAGTACATTAATTGGGTCATATCACTGTGCATCCCACTTTCCTCCACTGCTGACGACGGTTGCGTCACCTGGTCCCACCTGTCACCGAGTGTGTACAGGATGGAAGAGCCACCTGACACTGGCGCCAGTCAGACCTGCGACCGCATAGTGAAAGACCTTCGGCCGCACAGTGACGGAAAGACCGCTACAGTGATTCGGCCAGAACCACAGTGGCCACAATCATCATATTCTGCCTCCCACGCCGAATCGCCGCATTCAATGCCTCCGATATGATGAGTGGAGACGGGCCTTCTATGATAAGCTTCCTCCTTTCCTCGGGCGCGCCTGCCATGTGGGGCCCGAAGCCCACCTGTTGGCAGGGCGCCATTCACTAGGGTCACCATGTCAACGCCGATTCGCTGTGTGGCGTGCTCGCCCGGGGCGCCCGGAGCCTTGCTCGCATGCCATCCGTTGAACCGCCATGTGGCACGCTCGCCGTCGGCGCCTGGGGCCTTGCTCGCCCGCCGTGCGCCGAGCCACCGCTGATTAAATGAACGGAACGAACTCCGGTGCATGTTGCACCGACACTCTCCACCTAGCGATTGTCACGACCCCCTGCGTCTCCACAGAGAATCCGGCACCATGATCTGATACTAGGCCCAGGCTAGTACCTCATGATGGACAATTAAACGGCTATCATCGCTGGCATTCCATTATTATTCCAAAATAATGAAGTATTACAAGGTAGCATCACATGCTATTACAATAAGACAGATATTACCAAATAATAAGAACGAATAAAGAGAACATCAGAGAAGCAACAGCCTTCAGCGACGATATCCAAGCAATTAACCCGGACACCCGCAGCTAGTCCTGCACACCTGAGTTCGGACCCTCCTAGTCCTGATCAGACTTGCAACCTGAATAATAAAATTTATCCGCGATAGGTATAATGAGTACGCGGCTACCCAGCAAGCTATCCTTAATAAATGTATGCAATGGCAAAGGTCGAGGGAATTGGCTATTTTACACAAGGCCTATTTACTAATCAAGTTTTAACAAAAGTGATGTTTGATTGAATGCATGAATCTATAGTATCATCACGAACATCAAAGGAAGGTGCATCATCACACCAGGCCAATCCTAGCCTACTCTAGTCAGGTTTAATTATTAAAAAGGGTGAATCTACATGTGCAAACCTCTCGCCCCGTCCATGACCGTGGACACGGCTATCATGATAGTTTTAACTCTGCAGAGTGTGTACAAATTTCCCCACAAGCCCCGTCTCATCCACTAGGAGAAACGGTACAAGACTTTTCCAGCCTACTACGCCCACCACTTCGCCAGCCCTCTCTTAAGGTTTCCCCGGCCCCGCCGGTGCCCGCCACAATAGGGCCCCCTACGTCTAGGCACCACCCGTGGGTCGTTCCCCATTTAAGCCATTCGGTCTCAGGAACGCACCTACCCCTCAGGTAAGGTCGTGAGCCTCACCCTAGGGCAATAGTGACGAAACGTAACCGGCCAGCCTACGAGCCAGGGGTTAGTGGGTTTCGTAGTGTACTAAGCCAGGGCCGAAGGCACAAGTGGCTGTACGGTAAGGTTCGGTCCAGCAATACACAAGCTTGAGTCCTTATTAGAGAAGACCCTCAAATCTCCACCACATTCCCGGAAACATCACTGCCGGGTCTCCCCTAAACAATCTACACTAGTTTTAGTTGTTTAGGGTTTAACCAAAAACACCATCACGAAGCATACGCCTCACAAGGGCACATTTTATAGTGAATCCCAATGCAATCCTACATATCTATTCAAAGGATAGGCTATGGAACAGTAAAGGGTTTATCAAATGAGGTCTAGTCATGCTAGTAGATGACTAACATGAACAAGGCACACACACTATTCTAATATGCATGCAAAGGTTAATTACGAAAAGTAAATACGATTAAGCTCCCTCCGTCCAAAGACTGTTGCCCTAAATTATAGTCAAGAGAGCACACATTTTTGGACGGACGAAGATAGTAAAACATAGGACAGGAATATGCAAACAACTAGTGCTTGCCTGGTAGTGATCGGCCTCGCACGCTTCTCAAGAAATCGACGATGACCTCGGGCCACCATCTTCAATGGTAACGTCTTGGCTAGAATCCGAGTCTTAATGATCCTCCACGAGTTCGTTAGGGCTTACGACTCCGGCACCACCGACGGCGACGTCCTTGTGCATCTCGGGGTCTCGATGATTTTCCGGGAACCGATCGACACTCACGACATCGGCAAAAATGTCGGAACGGCCTACGCGCAAACCGAGGCAACAACAAATAAACAGCAACACAGAACAATCGTAAAATCAAGAAATAAATACGGTAGATAGTATAGAATATTACGAGACTAGGAAAATTGGTTTGGAGTGAATCGGACCTGCGATTTAGGAGATAGAAATTGGAGAAATAGTACTGTTCATGATGAACAGTGCCGGGTTTTGCCCAAACCGTGGCATCAAAATCAAAAGGGGAAAATACCCCTGTCTCTTCCCGTAGCCTCATGCGCAGGGAGAGAGAGGGAGAGAGAGAGAGAGGAGGAAGGAGGCGGCGGGTCAGGCGATCTCCGGCGATGGCGAGGGGCGGCGGCTTCGGCGATGTCCCCTGGCGGCGCAGCGGCATAGGGCGGCGGCGCTGCTCCAGTGGGGCAGGGCAGAGGCGGCGCTGCAAGGCGGCACGGTGGCAAGGCATGGGCGGCGGCGTCCAGGCGCGGCATGGCTACAACGCCGGCGGCGGTTGTGCCGTGGCGGCGGCGTGCTCCAGGGGCGGCGACATGCTCCAGGGGCGGCAGCACGGCTCGGCCTGGGGGCGCGGGGCAGGGCACGGCGGCGGCTCGGCTGGGCGCTTGGCAAAGGCCAGGCGGCCTGGGAGGGTGGAGGCGGCGGCCATGGGGAAGAAGGACATGGCGGTGGCGACATCTGTGCAAGGCGCGCTCAGCAGCGGGGTGGCTCGGCCAAGGCGGCGACGGCGTCGACGTGGCTGCGGGATAGGTTGCAGGGGCTAGGGTTTGGTGGCTAGGGATCCAACCTTGGGGCTCCATGAGTTGTGGACGTCAATAGGTGGTCTTGGGGGGTTTATATAGTGTTGGGGAGGGGTGGATTCGGCCAGGATGGAATAGGAAAGATTTAGAAAACCGAATCCGACTCGAAGTAGAATTCGGGATTTGCCGAATTAGGATCCCGTATTTCCCAGGGTGTTTGTGGCCGAAACTTGGTGAGCAAGTTACCTAGGGCTTCTAGAACACTCCTCTATTTTTGGAGAATTTTCGGATCAGGATTCCTCATGATTTCATGCGAAGTACCTTCTAAATTGGGCCTTTTCGGGCTTAATCCGACTTTTCGGTAAACCCAAAAATTAGGAAAAGATAAGGCATATATTTGGGAACCTTGGGGACGTGTTGCCACTGCCCCATCCCGATTTTAAGTAAGGCTTGTGCATAAAATAGCCTATCGGACCATAAAATAATAGCTGTAATAGGTTTTATCTACGCAAATAATCAAACCAAAATTTACCTTATATTTATATCTTTTAAAAACACTTGGGACACCTAATAATTTTATTAGGATGTCACAATCCCCCGTTTACCTTTCCACCCCATGAACTCATCCCTTCCGATGTCTAGTGTCTCTTTGCGTCTGTATCGCGTCCCCCACCTGCGTGTGGGCTTCGCTCCATTTTGGCCACTTGCACGTTGTCCCCTCGGTGTAGTTTTTTGGGCTCCGCTTGCGCGCACTGCAAGCCCCATTGTACCGCCTGCGTGCAGTGAGACTGGGTTGTCCACGCCATTGCGAGGGTTTCAGTCAATCTGCTTTTCCTGGGCATCCTCGTGTGGCAGTAGCATTGGTCTCTCCCTCCTTGATTTGGACCCCTTGGACCCCATCTAAGAGACCCCTTCCTTGTGTGTTTAGTTGTTGTTCCCCATGAGGATTCTTTGCTGGAATATCCATGGCCTCAACACTGGGGCCAAGCGCGATGTCGTCGCATCCCTAGTCCGTGCGCAAAACCCCACAATCCTAGCCATCAAAGAATCCAAACTCTCCAACCTGGCGCACCAGCTCCTTTTGGAAGTCTCTGGCCACAGGCTGCGTGGGGTGCTTCAAATCCTGGCTGCTGGCATCAGGGGAGGCTTACTCCTCTTCTAGGATGACGCTCGGGTCCACCTCTCGGATCCCTTGCTCCTGCAGCACTCAGTTTCTGCCCAGGTTTCGCCAAGGGACGGCCAGCCTAGTTGGATCATCACGAACGTCTACGGGCCTACTGAAGATTTGGAAAAGCTTCTCTTCCTCCATGAAATTCGGACCATCTCCTCCCACTTCGCCGGTCCATGGCTTATCCTTGGCGATTTCAACTTGATCTACAGGGCCTCCGACAAAAACAACCTTAACCTCATCAGGAGGCTCATGGCCCGCTTTCGGTCCACTCTTGATGCATGCTGTCTTTGCGAGATCCATCTTACAGGAAGGCGCTTCACTTGGAGCAAGGAGCAGTCCAACCCTACCCTAGTACACCTCGATCGAGCCTTTGCTAATACTACCTGGGAACTCTTGTTCCCGTCTTGCTCTCTCCTGCCTTTGTCTTCCTCTGCCTCAGATCACTGTCCCCTGCTGCTTACCGTCGAAAGGCTCCCTCGACCTCCGCGTCGCTTCCGCTTTGCAAACTTCTGGCTATCGACCAATGGTTTCTTAAGATCACTCAGCTGGCTTGGTGTGAGTCCTCCCCGCGTATGCCTGCCTACCCATTGCTCCGCCTGAAGTGCAACCACGCCCAAGCTGCCTCTGCATTATAGGCCTGGAGTCATTCTCAGGTGGGCAACACCAAGCTCCAGCTCTCTTTTGCATCTAAAGTGATTAGACTCCTCGACGTGGCTAGGGAGGCTCGGGCTTTATCGGATGAAGAGGTCTCCATCTAGAAGCTTCTCAAACTTCGCGTCTTTGGGCTCTACACCATCGAATAAATCAAGTGGAAGCAGTGCTCCTGTCTAACCTGGCTCAAGCCCGGTGACACCAACACGAAGTACTTCCACCTTAGGGAAAATGGTCGTCGGAGAAGGAACCTCATTCACTCCTACCAAAGCCAGTCCGGCTTGCACACTGAGATACATGATAAGGCTCATGTCCAGTACCAACACTTCAGCAACATCTTCGGCGAAGCCTCCTCCGCCGCCCACCCACCCGTGTAGCGCACCTTGTTGGCGATTCTTACGCTATTAGAAATAATTCGCAAGCTGACGGATATCGCTTGTAGTTTTCACCCGGGAGTATTTCAGAATATCGAATCCACAATGAACGAGGGAGAAAGATAATTCTAATATCGATATTATTTAATATACTAGCCAGCTAGTTAACGGGGGTAAAGATAATAATATAATAATAATAAGACCGGTGACAAACACACACACAAAGGAGTATAAAAAGATAAGCCATGTAGATAGTTGGAAGGACAACGAGAAGAGTATAAAGTTCCTTAAAAGTGCAATCAATTATCAGGTGAGCTAGCATATATGAGTTTGGAGGTTTGTTTTAAGAACTTCGTCGGAGCTCGGCCGATTCACTACCACCCGGTATCAGTTAAGAACACCGAATGGTTATGACCACCCCCGATTGGGCCCGACTGGTCCAAATCCTAACGCAATGGATTACGCGTGAGATAAATCTCGGATGGATAGGGCTGTCACCACCTACCACCTACCACAAAGTACATTGGATTGGGTGTAAATCATGTCAGAGATAATCTCAGACACCACGTCTGCTATTATATCCGATCACTCCTCCCCGGATCCTAGGAAGGCGATCCAAGCTCAATACTTAGGCTATCCTAAGAATATGAGAATGAACCCAGACTCGAAACCAGATGAACTTAATCGACCTTTCTAATAATCCACACTTCCCACTTAGTGTAAATATGCCCAGCACAGATAATGAGATACACTTATATTATAAAAGCGAAGTCTTATAGAAGGGAAAGGATACAAGAGCTATTACCCGAATTCCTGAATACGATTCCGAAACTCCGAGCTTCAGCTCGACTCAACTCTAACTCCCAATCTAACTACTCTAACAAGTGAAGAGTAACCCCAAATGAGAGGGATGTGGTATGGTGTGTGTTCTCAAGTGAGGTGAGGGGGTCCTTTTATAGCCATCCGCAGCCAATGAGTGAGCTCCATGCCATGGGACACGTGTAAGCAAGCCACCATCCGAAGGAGAATCCAAAGGGGATGCTTCTTGTGCGGTGTAGATCTTCCCCCTGCTTCGGTTTTAACAGTTAAGGTCGTTAGACATGGGTTCCTTAAGAGCCAAGTTACCCAATTGTGAAGGAAGTGCTGCCCTTGAATCAAACCGACTCGAGTGGATGGCGTAGATCACTTCATTTGTACTTCTTGACCACCTGGGAGAAAATGAAGCCGGTTGGGTGAAAAGTCCAGGTTGGCCGACCGGCTTCTGAGCCCGATTCAGCTTTGGTTTTTCTCCACTTTATTCCTGTGGACAAATAATGCCCAAAACTTGTGGAAATTTATTAGTTTAACTAAATGCAAGCATAAACATTGATTTCCCCAAATTACCGGAGTTCCAGCATATGTTGGCGTATAATTTTGGAGTTTTGTGGACGCCAACACACCTTCGATTGGGACTTCCTTGGGCTGCCTTCGTTGGACCTCTCCTTGGAGGTCCCCCTGTCCTTGGAGGAACTCAAACAGGTTCTCTTCTCCCTCCCTAGTAACAAAGCCACAGGCCCAGACGGTTTTGTCGACGGTGAGTAGCAACAGCATCGCCCATACGGGCGAGGTCAGCCTGGTTGGTAGATCTTATCACCGAAGTCATGGCTTGTAGTCTTTCCCGACTCTGCTCAAGGGGTCCTGGGATCCCTGAGGCGTCCGCATCTTGCCCGACCAGGGTCTGGTTATGCGGGGATTCATCCCGGACAGGCTGAACTTCTGCCGGGGGGCTTGGCATAGGTACGCGAGGCGGGTCGCGTCGTTGTCGCTTGCGCCGATCGCGAAACTGCGCCAAGACTCTGCCGATTGAGGCATCTAGACTACGGCGAACAACTTCTTGCTCGCGAGCAGCCTGTGCAGCTTCATCGAGTCGTCGAGCAGAATCGACATGCTCGACCTCTTCGGTCGCCGCGGCCCGTGCAGGATCCTCTGAAGTTCCCGGGCCAGCCATGTTGACGCTGCGACGGCCGTGCGAAGGCGCACCAGACGGTGTCATCGCTGTGTCTCCAGAGGAAGAATCGACCGACATGGTCTTAGAATCCGAGAGATCTAGACCATCATATAGATCGTCGGTTCCGTAGTCATCGTCAATGACGGGAGTGTGATCTGAGACCATCTTGATCCAAAACTTCATCAAGAAAAGGCAAATCCAATAAAACTTCCTCTTTATCCAAAACAGAGCCAAGTCACTCCAAAGATCCAACTCTCGAGCCCTCCTCCTCGAGCTGGACCTAGAGAAAGCTTTTGATTCCGTGTCTTGGAGCTACCTCCTAGACAACCTCTACGCCCATGACTTTCGTGCCCGCTGGCGCGATTGGATCTCAATGTCCCTTGCCTCCTCGTCCTCTAGGATGCTCCTTAATAGCCACCCAATTGACAACAACCATCACTGCAGGGGCCTAAGGCAGGGTGACTCGCCTCCCCTTTTCTTTTCAATCTCGCCCTTGAGCCGCTAATTGCCCTGCTTAACCGGGCAACCTCCTCGGGAGCCCTATTGCCTTTAGGGGACCAGATTTCACTCTTCGCCGATGACGCATCCATCTTCCTAAAGCCCTCCAAGGATGATGTCTCAACCCTCACTACAATACTCCGAATGTTCGGTGACATCACTGGCCTCCGTACAAATTTCTTGAAAAGCCAGGTGGTGCCAATCCAATGCGGGGGCATTGATCTCGACCATGTACTTGAAGATCCACCAGTCCGGCAAACCAACTTCCCCATAAAGTACCTTGGGATGCCCCTTTCTGTCAGGCGGTTGTGCCACGTTCATTTCCAGCCACTCATCGACAAAGTGTCTTCCAGGCTAGTAGGGTGGCATGGCCCACTAATGTCCAAAGGAGGCCATCTCACACTTCTTAAGACAGTCCTGTCCGCGCTTCCGATGTACATCCTGTCTGTCATCAATCCGCCCTCCTCCGTCATAAAGAAAATCGACTATCAGGAAAAGGTGGTTGTGGAAGGGCACCGACTCCACGGATGGTAGAGGTAGAGTCAACTGGCGCACGGTATGTTCTCCGACCTCGCTTGGGGGCCTCGGGGTTCTTGGCCTCGACCGTTTTGGCAGGGCCCTGAGATTGCATTGGCTTTGGATCAACAGGTGTTCCCCGCCCCCTGCCTGGACCTCCCATAACCTCGCCATTCATGAACCGATGACTCCCTGCTAAGGGTTGGGACCGAGATCATCCTAGGTAGTGGTTCCTCCATCTCCTTCTGGGATGATCGCTGGCTTGCGGGTCGCGCTCCACGAGACCTAGCGCCCAACCTTTTCAAGGCATCAACCAAAAAAGAACAGATCGGTTCAAGAAGCCACGATGAACCACTGCTGGATCACTGACCTAAGGCGCAAGCTCACTCCGCAGCTCATTCCCGAGCTCATCTCGCTACTCCGCCAGGTTGACCAATTGCAGCTCCGCCCGAACAACCCTGATCTCTTTCCCTGGCGTTTTTGCATCCGATGGCAACTTCACTGTTAAGTCAGCTTACTTGCTCCAATTCACAGGGCGCGTGGCCGAACCTGCCCTACACCAGGTCTGGAAGCTTTGGGCTCCCTCCAAATGCAAGTTTTTCCTCTAGATGCTCCTGCTCAGGTGGGTCATGACTGCGGATTCCCTTCTTCGTCGACATCTGCCCAACGAGTATTTCTATCCCCTCAACTTGGAAACGCCTGAGCACCTTTTTTGCAGTGCGACTTCAACTCTTTTATTTGGACCCGCCTAGCTTCCCTGCTCAGAGTTCCGCGCCTTGACCCTTCGGGATGGACACAATCTAGCTGCCTCGTTAACTTGTGGTCAAGCGATGTCCTTCGAGGGGCCGCCCCTCGCGAGGTCCTCTTGATCACAGCAACTACAATTTGGCAGATCTGGCTTGAGCGAAACGACTGCATCTTCCGCCTTGCTGACAGGCCAGCGTCACTCTTCCTCACCCAACTTTTAGATGACTTGGTCCTCTGGGAGGCCGCAGGCGCCCCTTTTGTAATTAGTTAGTACACTATTTTTTGGCCCACGGGGGAGGGGTCGTTATCCCCCACCATGTAATTCTCTCCTTTTTATCAATACAAGGCAGCTCTTCTGCATTTACTCAAAAAAACTATTGTAATTTATTTGTATAATCCACAAAATTATGATATTGTGGAAGTGCTTTTCGACGAATATATGTATGATTTTTTGTGCCAAATACAATAATTTAAAAGATTTACATAAATAAGGTTTTAAAACTTTGACTTAGGACATACAAAATGACCAATTTCTGTGATATGACAGAAATAACAAAAAGAAGAAGAAGAAGAATAGACCACACAATTCGTTGTAAAACAGAGAAGCAGCATAGTGTGAGGACCTACAAGGAGAGCCTCCATCCTGAGCGGAAAAAAAAAAGACTTTACTTTGTGTAGTGGAGTACTTGTCCAACCTTCGCTCTTCGCTGTGGACCCTGTGGTGGTCAAAACGACCGGTCCATCACACATACATACGCCAATGTGCTTGCTCGCTGAGCTTTTTGGCCAGCCGAAGAAAGAACGAGAGAGAGAGAGAGACAGAGAGAGAGAGAGGAGACGATCACGTGACACTGGCTAGCGCCGTTGTGTCGCCTTTCCGCTGCCACCGCCAGGCGCAGGAGCTAAGCTGCAGGGCAGAGAGGCGCAGCGAAAATCCCCTGCCCTTTGGGTATGGACGCCCTGCACGCCTCGCTTCCTGCCCATGCCTTGTGTTGACAAACGCTGCGCCAGATTGTGTAGATTCCCACACTTTGGTGGGTTGCAGGTCTGCAGCAATTCATGTGCATGTACCTATAAATAAAAGTTTTACTTGGGTCTCGTTCTTTTCGGCGTATCGTTCGCTCCGTCGCCGTATTACTGTAGCAAATCTGAGAGCCCTAAAAGATAAGTCTAAAGATTAAAAATTAATTTAAAAATAGTTTTAAGATCTTTGAAAGGTCTACTAACATCCACGAAATTTTTTTTACAGATTATCACAGGATATAAGTTATATAAAAATAATAAAATTTGATACAGTAATATGCAAATAGTACGTAACGCTGAAAAGAACAATGCCTAACTACGACCAAATTGCATCGCACACACGGTTCTTAAAGTTGTTCCATGTTTTATTTAAATTCAGGGTCTTTAAAACAAGATATTTCGATACACGAAGTATGCTATCGTTACAACTAGGTGCAAAGTGGTTTAGAGTAAATGTTTTTTTATAACATGGGCTAGCTAATTAGCAGAAGACATGGATAAAAATGGCCACTTGTCGTCCTAATTCAATAAAAATAATTCAAAATATTTTTAAAAAATTCATTAAATTGCAAAAATTCCAAAACTAGTAAAAAATTAGAGCTTATAAAAAACTAAGAAAATTTAAAACTTTTTCAAAAAACTTAAACAAATATAAAATATAAATAAATGGAGAGAGAGAGAGCAAAGGGGGGATTTTGTAATTTATTTAGATTTCATATTTTTAATGAATTTTAGAAAAGTTTTAAAATTTCTTATGTTTTTACTATGAATTTAGTATTTTTAATCTAATTAAAGTGTTTTTTTGGTAAAACTTTAGGATTTCTTTTTTTATAGGTTGAATTAATTTTTTATGTTGGCAAATGACCACTTTCGTCCACATATTATGCTTACTAGATAGTCATGTCATCAAAATCACCTTGTTCATGTCACTTTGGACCTAGATGAAGCGGTAACGTAACTTTGTGTATCCAATATCTAGTTTTAAAATTTTTGAACATAAGTGAAGACACGAACAGAACCTGCAAATCTGCAATGCAATTTACTTTTCGCATACCAAAAAATGGTTGGTTATGGTAGTACATGGTGCAATATGAGTTCAATGGTTTCATTTCCACATTTGAGCCAAATTAATCCATGTGGTATAGAATCGAGCGCGATTGATATCCCAACTTCCAAATTTCAAACCATCCTGATTTGATCCTTTGGCCAATCAACTTTTGGATGTTTTTGTTGACGTGGCGGTTCCGCATGGTGATTTTCAATAACGTGGTATTATAAGTATGTCGGCATCTAAGATCACCATATTAATCGGCCAAAGGATCAAGACAGCACAACATGAAAAGTGCATAACTTACGTCACCAGGTTTTGTACCATGGTGACTAATTTAGCTCCAATATATGATAGTTCCATAGGGAAATTGGCGGGCCCTATTCTTTTGAGTTGATCTGAACAGCTGAACGGCTGAACGACGAAAATGACTAAACTTCGAGAGCTTCTCGAGATAGTCTCGAGATTCGGATACATTTTGTTTGACTTGCTTTTAAAGCATTAGAACCCCACCTTCAAAGCAGCGAAAAAAGGGAGAGATAGGAAACGTAGATAAGTTTGTCGACGGTTGAGATATCGATCCCAAGTCGATTAAGATTCTTTAAAGAGAGAGATAGGAGACACACCGAACAACACGAATAGCAATCGGCGACGAACAGGGAGACCCGTAATAACTTCGTATAGCATACATTATACGAAGTTATACGAGGCACCATCTCTTAAATACAACCTTGATGGCTAACTGCAAGTGTTTTTTACTTATAAAATCCAGTAAAACTTTGATATTATAGGATTGCCTTTTGGGACTAACACTGCAGGAAACGAACGCAATCTCAAATACCAAAACTGGTATCGACGGCCATCTGAAAACCGTCGACAAAATCCATTTTGTCTCGATGGCCCCAAGAAGGCAGTTGAGATTAAGAATCGTGTGTGCTTACTCTCGACGGCCACAACACAAACCGTCGAGTCTAATACGCCGTCTGTCAGGGCTGCCGAAAGACATTATTTGTCATGACAGCCGACCGTTATGCCATTGAGAGAGCCCCAATTTAAATATATAATTTTCTTCCTATAAATTAGAGTTTAATTGATATTTATTTTTTTACAAGTAGAAAATGAATGAAATGAATATGTTCTTTTACATCAATATTGAAGTTTTGATTGTTATTTGAAATTGAAAATTTTGAATTAGAGTATTTTGTGTAGTAAGTAATGAAACATACGATATCGTACGATAACCTATAACTTATCCGAAAAACACCCCATTTAGTAGTGTTCGTCGCGTTAGATGCTCTGAAAATTTTATATTTTCGCTGATGATATTATTTGATACATAAAAGTTAACGCATTGTATATGAACAACAACAAATTTTTTTGTAATTTAAAAAACAAATTATGTTGGGTTGACCGTCGAGTGCTACAAAGGGTAAAACCCTCGAGACATGAAAGTGTCTCGACGGCTTCCTATAAAACCGTCGAGACTAATGTATTCTCTCGAGTATAGTCAAACGAAACCGTCTAGTGTACATTGTCTCGACCGCTAAGGAATAAATAGCAGTTGAGAGAAAACGGCACCTTTCTCGACGGTCTTATGTTAGCTCATGCGCACGAGGGAGGGGAGACATCGGGCAGCCAGGAGGCCGACTTCGTCCACAACTAGTTCGATGGCGCTCCGCCAATGTTTACCCACTCGTCCATATCCCTTCAGGTGATCCTCCATCTAGCGAGTATTAGGTGACTAACTAGCGATGCATATGTCTTGTTTGTTATCGTACGTTTGTGGACAATGAATTACGATGTTATATATGTATGACGTGCCTTTTGATCGATGTGTGCTGTGGCTTTTAATTATTTGTGTGCAATTGTGATATTGTGATCACATGTGTGCGGCAATTGGGGATATATATACGCATTATGGGGATTCTGGGTTTGCAGGTGCAGAAGTTGCTGCTGCAGTTTTATGTTTTTTTTTGCAAAATTAAAACAATTTTTTTGACTACACAGTCTTACTCTCGATGGCCGAAGCGAAGCTGTCGAGACTCTTCAACATCTGAACGTTCACTCTCTCGGCGGCTTCTGTGGCCGTCGAGACTATGTTACCCGGGCACGGTTGGTTTCGTGGGGCCGCATCTCCGGTCTCTCGACTATTCATAGGTGGCCATCGAGAGTATGTTCGGTAGGCGGAAACGGCGTCTGTTCCACTAAATTTGACGGTTGTTTTAAAAACCGTCGAGAGAAGTTTTCTCGACGGTTGGGCCGTCGAGAAAGAATGCCTCTCTCGACGTAGTTCTCTCAACGAGAAGGTTGTCCCAACGGCTTGTGTCCTGTTGTCAATGGTCTTGGCACTCGACACTGCTGGCGTTTCCTGTAGTGTAATATACACGCACATGTTCTCTATGAGTCAAATCTAATTAGTTTAAAATGTTTTTATAGATAGAGTTTTAAAATTTAGAGTTACACAAAAGTTTTATTTTCTTGAATGAAAGAGAGTAAGAAAGGAACTGATATCGTAATGCACATCTATCTAAATTTTTTTTTGGAGTTGAGTTGATATTTCATTTTTCTATGTAGGATAGGCTTTGCAAGTGCGAAAACGGTAGAGAAAATGAGAGATGAGTTAGGTTTTGGGTTCAAGCCCCTAGGCCTAGACTTCGAGAGAGTGGTAGGGGCACAATGGTGGGTCATGATGGCAGTAGCGCCGCATGGTTGCAAAATCATATTAAGAGATTTATTTTATGTTAAATAAATCAATTACACAAAACCTTTTGAATTTATTCCGAATCTTCTCACCTAAAAGAAAATTTAGAATTTTTTCTCATGTTTTCTGAACCCTCTAAATTTTTCGTACTTATTTTTTACTAGTCTATGCAGAGGCAAAAGGGTTATTTAACGATCAAACAGGCATTCAAAGGACAAAATTAAGGGTAGTGGCAAAAATAAAATAAAACATTGAAAAACGATGCTAAATTCAAAAAGTCATTATACTGTAGCAAATTTGATATTGCACAATTTTGTAGTGGCATAAACAAAATTTTCTTGTTTAGAAATCAAACGATTTTTTCATGCACAGAAATTGGCTGATTTTTTTTATTCCATGCGCATCATAAATAGTCTTTTTTTTTAGCAAAGGGCAGAAGAGCTACCATGTATTGATTAAAAGAGGAGAAGTTTATAGAGTTGGGGGTTTAAAAAACATACCCTCAGAGGAAGCACAAAGAATTAAGAGATTACAAAATGCGCTCCTGCGGTTGCCCACAACCGTAGGTCATCTAGAAGTTGTCGAAGGACAACGTCCGGTGGTCGTTCGTACAAGCGAAAAACACGATTATTCCGCTTGAGCCAAAGATGTCAAATGGTGCCGATGGAAATAGAGATGGTCGCTTTTGGGTTGGCACCCTGGGCGACATCGATTTCCCACCAAAGCGGCAGCTCAGATTTCCATTGCCAGTGTGACGGGTCCAGCAATGAAACTCGAAGGAAAGTGGCAAGGCGCGTCCAGATGAAGGAGCTGAAGCTGCATTCCAAGAAGAGGTGCTCTAGAGTTTCCAGATTCCTCAGGCAGAGGCGGCAGAAGTAAGCGTTGGGTTGCCTTTGTAGGAGTGCATCGGCTGTCCATATCCTCCTGGCCAAAAGCAACCAGATAAAAAACTTGCATTTGGATGGGGCCCAGATCTGCCAAACCTGTGCTGCGGGGAGATCGCGCAACGGCCAATGTACTGCATGTTGTAGGCAGTTTTCACGAAGAAGCGACCGTCTGTGGAGAAACGTCAGGTGATCAGGTCATCTTCGAGTGGCGTCAATGACACCTAAGCGAGGCGGAGGAGAAGCTGGACAAGTTCAGTCAAGAGGGAGGGATCCATATTGCACCTCAGATCTATTAGCCAGTTGTTCTCAAGCGCCTACATGACGCTTCGCCCTTTTCTGGTGGAAGCCAGGAAGAGCCGCAGCGCTAGTTCTTTTGGCGACAAGCCAACAAGGCAACTGTCCTCCCAAAAGGATAGCAAGGACCCATCCGAAGCGTAACCGAGCATCCGGCGCGAAGGAGTGCTGCATCAGCCTCTGTGGGAGGGTCTAGTGGGCCTACCCAAGGCCGAGAGGGTGACGTCTTGTTGAGCCACAGTTAGCGCAGCCGAAGGGCTAGACCGAAGCGGGATAAGTCCAATACCCCAAGGCCCCCAAGCTTGGTAGGCGAGCAGACCAAGCCCTAGTTGACACTGGGTGGAGCCCCTAGGGTAGTAGATCGGCTTCAAAGCCATGCTTTTCCTTATCTGGTCAATTTTCTTAATGACCAAGGTTGGGGGTGATGACGGAGAGAACATAGGTCGGCAGGGCCGAGAGAACCACTTTGCCTCCGTCCTTTAGACATGAGATGACCCCTCCAACCTGCCAGCCGATTTTCGATTTTGTCAATGAGGGGCTGGAAGCGAACATGTCGTAGTCTTCTAATGGAAAGTGGGATGCCCATATATTTAATGGGGAAGGACGCATCGAGATCCAGACTGTTGCATCTGATGGAGACAACCTGGAATTTAGAAAAGTTTGTTCGGAGGCCGGAGATGTTGCCGAACACCTGAAGGATGCACGCCATGGTGGAGACATCAGTCTGGTTCGGCTTTAAGAAGATGGCGGCAATGTCAGCGAATAGTGAGACTCGACAGTTGTCTTGGAGGCCGCGGATTGGCAAGAGGGCACCTTCGTCAGTGGCCCGTTTGAAAGGATCTCTAAAGCCTAGAGGGGGTGAATAGGCAAATTTTAATTTATTTTGGGTTATACTTGATTAAGCAACAAGATTAAGAGTGACCAAATCCTAGGTTCTAGTGCCCTATCAAGCGGAAGCAAATTAAACGACACGCACTAGTAATCTAATCCATTCCAACAAAGCACTCAAGCAATTTAGCAACTCATGCGAAAAATAAATGTGAAAGTAAAAGAGACAAAGGAGAAGTGACACGGTATTTATTTCACCAAAGTTCGGAGTCGCAACTCCTACTCTCCGTTGAGGCTAGCCCTTGCGTACAAGGACCGGCTCCCTCTTGAGCCACACGCCTCACTTACTCCCGGGTAGTCGTTCCGCCACTCCGGCGAGGTGGACTCCATCACCTATACACCGCCTCAAGAGTAGCCACACGCCAAGGCCTATTCCAAAGCTCACTCCTCCTAGAAGAACACCGTCTTCAAGAGTAATAAGCCCGAAATGCCCCAATCAGGCCAAATCGAAGGACTTCCATGAAGCTCGGTTTTGGGAGAAGGTAGGTGGTTGATGAATTGTTGGAGGAAAGGCTCTAGAACACCCCTAAGATGAGTAGATGTTAGCTATAGGTGAAATGGAGCATCAAACCTCCCCTATCAAACTCAATTTATACCCCCGGAGAGGAACTAGTCGTTGGAGCTCGGGAAAAGTCCAAAAACTAGCTGTTACAGTACCCGTCGGACCCGGTCCAATGGCTGCAACCACGTCTCAGAACAACTGGGACTCGTACTGTCGGACCCGGTCCGACGGTGGTCGGAGCCGGTCCGATGGAGGTTAAGGCACCGAAACAAGGTACTGTTGGACCCAGTCCAACGACGGTTGGACCCGATCCGACGGCGTCAGACCTAGTCCGACCAGCAACAGAAAGGAGCACTTAGGGTTTGGGCTCATCAGACCCAGTCCGACGGCGGTCGGACCCAGTCCGATGAGCACTAACAAAGCAAGGCTAAGAATTTGAACGCATTAGAATCTTTTAGGTATTTGTGAACGGCTTGAGAACTAAGAGAATGCTAGGAATATAAGTGAAGGAAAGACTAGGCATGATCGAACCAATTAGACCCCTCTTGACGCATGGACGACAAAAGTAAAAACCTAGCTACTCCTAAACCTAAACATGACCTCTTCACTCGTCCGGTCATGCTTAGATCATCTTGAAGCAGCTCAAATATTTTTCGAAGCCTTGCTAGGGTTTCATGAAAGGTCCAAGAACTCCCTAGCACAAATATCCACGTCATCAATGCCACTGAAATAATTGGTACTCAATGATGCTCACACCGTTGGAGAAGGGCCACCAACAGTTCAATGGCGAGGTCGAAGAGTGGGGAGAGCGAGTCCCCTTGTCGTAGGGCATTGGTATGGTGGATGATGTTAGTGGGACACCCGTTGAGGAGGACCCTTGAGGAAGTGGATGCGAGGGCCAACGAAATCCAGTCTCGCTAACGGGGGCCAAAGCTGCGGGCACGAAGAATGTCGAGGAGGTAGGCCTAGGAGACTTAGTCAAAGGCTTTTTCGAGGTCCAGTTTAAGGAATAGGGCTGGTGTGCCGGAGCGGTGAAGAGTTTTGGCGCAACCCTGGAACAGTAGGAAGTTATCTTGCATGTGTCGTTTCTTGATGAATGCGCTTTGGCAAGGTGAGATGAACCCATCCATAAAGGGGGCCAGCCTCGAAGAGAGGATTTTGGTAAAGAGCTTCCCCAAACTATGAATAAGACCGATGGGCGGTAGGTTGATGGACGCGTTGGGCCGTCTTTTCGGCAGCAGAATGATATGGGTGCAGTTTAGGGATTGGAAGCCGGGAGCATCAAGGCTAAAGAGGTATTGCAGCGCTTCAAGCAGGTCAAAAGATATGTGGTCCTAGCAAGCCTGGTGGAATTCCCATGTAAAGCCATCTAAGCCGGGGGCCTTCTTATTCGGAGGGGAAAAATCACATGCTTGAGCTCGTCGAGCGAGAGGGGGTTCCTCAAGGGACGAGAGATCCAAAGTAGGTAGGCCCAGGAAGTTCCAGTTGAGGGATCTGCTCGTTGAAACCAAATTTTGGGTTGCATATTCCCCGAAAATGGAGCTGAAGTGAGAAAGCAGGACGTCGGCCTTGCCTGCGAATTCAGTGTGAGTTCCTGAGGGGTTTTGCAAGGAGTGAATGTGATTCTTCCGGCGCCGGCTATTCGCCTTGAGGTGGAAGTAACGCGTGTTGGCATCTCCCAGCTTGAGCCGACAGAGTCGGGATCGCTGCTTCCACATTATTTTGTCGATGACACTCAGCATCGAGGATATGATTTTTTAGTGAGCGGCGCATGTCGAGCTCACCTTGAAATAACAACCGAGATTCCATGGCCACGTCAAAAAGGCGGATAACCTCATAGGCGACCGCCAGCTGGAGTCTGGTGTTTTCGATGTGCGTACAGCTCTAGGTGCGCAGGGTGGAGGCCGTGCGAGAGAGCTTCAGCTTTAAACGAAGGTGGGGGTGGGTGGACATGTTGTTGTTGTTTTCTCCCCGGGCTTTTTGAACAACCTTCGAGAAGCCTGGCATCATTGTCGAGAAGGATTCTAATCGAAAGCGTCTAGGTGGGTGAGGCGTCCACTCGGCGGTAAGTAGGAGGGGGCAGTGGTCCGAGGCAGTGGATGAGAGCGGAAGTAGTCAGCATGATGGGAAGATCATTTCCCAATCGGGGTTGCAGAATGCTCTATCAAGTCTCATGAGGGTTGGCCTGGACTGCTCGTTGCTCCAGGTGAAACGACATCCGGAGAGGTGGATCTCTTTCAGGCTGGAATTGTCGAGGGTTTGCCTGAAACGAGTCATGAGTCGACGGTTGAGGTTTAGATTGTTCTTGTCATTTTCTTTGTAGATCATATTGAAGTCGCTGAGGATTAGCCATGGGGAAGCAAAGAAGTTGCCGATGGTTTCAACTTCCTGAAGAAAAGCTTCCTTCTCAGAGTCACTCGTCGGGCCGTAAACAGTGGTTACGGCCCAGCTTGATTGGCCGTCCAAGTGGGTTATCTTCGCGGAGACGGAGTGTTGTAGGATGAGCGGGTCAGAGAGTTGGAGAAGGGAGTCGTCCCAGAATAGGAGGATCCCACCCCTGGAGCCCGTTGAAGGGAGTTGCAGGCAGCCCCTCAGCCTGTGACCGCAGATCTCCATGAGGGTCTGGTGGCAGGGGACAGAGAGTTTGGATTCTTGGATCGCTAGGATGGAGGGGGAATGGTCTCGAACTAGCGCGGCCATGACGTCCCGTTTTGCAGCGGAGTTGAGTCCGCGAGCGTTCTAGTTGAGGATCTTCATTGGGCGGAACGGAGGCGAGCACTGGAATGAGTCACCCAAGCTGGGTTGTCAAAAACGCCTAGGTGGAGCCAGGGTGCACCGCGTGCAGGCGGTACCGCTGGACAGGTAGACCGGAACCCACGCAAGGGGGACTAACTTGGGACGCACCGCATGCAGACGGTTCAAGCAAGGGAGAAATGGTAAATGCCACACGCAGGAGGCAAAGGGGGCACATGCCCGACCTACCACTCGCTGGTGGATGAAACACTAAAGTTACGGCCACACGCAGGTGGCAGGGATGATACAAGCCCACACGCGGGGTGGAAAAATCCGAAGGGTGCACTAATCATCGCGGAGGGTAGACACTGAAGCGCGGGGGTCTGGGGAGCGAGGCTAAGAGGCTGCCACGCACTCCTCACCTGCATCTGGACCGACGGCGGAAAGGTCCAGTGCAGGCGGGCAAGTCCACACACGTTAGCCACGGTGGTGGCTGTGCTGTGCTCAAGCAGGTCGATGGCGAACAGGTACTGCAGCTGAGCAGCGAGGTTGTCCATGGACGGGAGTGAGGGATGCCCAATTTGCGGGCAAGAAGGCCCTGTGCCCTTCGGATGGCGGGGACAGAGGAGGAACCACCACCAGCAAACGGCGGCCTCCCAGAAGCCAATCTGGAACTACGACGAATAGGGGTGGTACGCTTAGAGCGCGAGCGTCTAAGTAGAGTTGAGGGGATCAATGGGGTGGGGCAACCATAGTGGCCCTGGAGAGGAGATACCGTGCCGGGGTGAGCGGTGCCAACTCAGCCTCTTGGGACATAGGGTCAAACACGATCACCTCAGGGGGAGCAAAGTAAACTGCGTCAAGGCAGAGTGGGTCCAACGTGTCAACAACAGTGCAAGGGCCCAAGGAGATGGGCCTGTTGCAGCCTACCGAGCCCCCAAAGGATGCGAGGCCTAGAGCGCAAGAACTAGGCGTGAGGCCTAGTGCAGCAGTGACGGGCGAGGTGCTCTGCTGGGCCGAAACAGTGGCGCGGGCAGAGGCAAGGCCTTGGACGGGCCTTGGCGCGGCGAGGCTTCCGGACTGCGGCGTTAATGGGCTCATAGGTTCGCGCGCGGGAAGTTGACGGGTGAACGAGATTGAATCGCACCCCCGGTAGGCGACTGGCCGCACAAGAGAGTTCGACCGTTGGGCTAGGCCCACTGTCTTGGTGAGCGAGGCCACACCGGTGGTCAGCGCTGCCACGTCTGCAATGACCACATCGCCCTCTAGCGTGGCCATGACACGGATGGCACCGAAGGGGATGAGACGGCAAGGCTCGCCGGAGCAGGCGACGTTGGAATCACCACCGGAGGAGCCATGGTTATCGCTGTTAGCGGTCTTGAAGGGACGCGCAATAGGTGTGCTAGCCGCGGAGCCTGTGACGGCGTCAGAGATAAAGTGACGGCGGGACGAGCGCGTGCGGGACCGTGAACGCGACGGGCCCGAATGAGCAGGGGTGCTTGAGCTCGAGAGCGAGCGATGAGAATAACGTAGGAGCGCGGAAGTGGCGCGGCGAGGCTTGGCGATGATAACGGGATGGAGAGCGAATGGGCCCCCGAGAGCCTCCAGTCGAGGACGAGTCTGAGGTTGCCACCATTAGAGATTTGCCATGACTACGACGGCGGGGTGAGCGACGACGCACGCTGGAGAGGCATCCTCGTCATCGTCACTGTCATCGTTGTTCCCCTGGCGAGGCACAACCAGGGAAGGACATGTGGTGGGCAGTTCGACCACGGCCGGAGGGGGGACGATGTCGGGGTAGCCCAACCTCCAGAGGTGGTGGGCGGCGACTAGAGTGCCACCGCCGACTAGAGCCGTAATAGTGGTGAAATCCTCGACCGTATCCACATGGAGAAGGAGACATTGGACGAAAGCTCGCGGAGATCTTGATCTGGGCGCATGGCGAGCTGAACAGGGCCGCCGTCATTGGTGCGGCGAGTCTCCATATAGGGGGAAGGCTCAATAATCTCGAGCTCCACCTCGAGGGGGATGGCAGCCAGGTCGCAAGTCCACACCCAAACACGGAACGTGGAGGTGTCCAGACGAAAGCGAGTGGTGTCGTCGACGATGTCGACGGCCAGCTCCAGCGAAAATGCGATTGACGACTTTGGAGGACCACGCGTGGCGGGGGAGGCCCTCGATGAAGACGAGGACCCTGTACCGCATGGTGGCCAGGCCCCCTCGGCGTGGATGTCGCCAGTGAACCTCGAGATGGCGAAGTGGCGGCCACTGGAGCGAAACGATCAGCGAGCCGCGAGTCGGGCCTGCTCCGGTGGCGTGAATCTCGCAAGAAACTGCAGGTGCGTTAGGTGGGTCACTCAAATGTCATACAATGGGATATCTGTGTAGATGCTGAGCTGCTAAGCCACGAAGGTGGTGCTAGGGTGTGGCCCTCCAGTGATGGTGACAACGACCCCCTGCCAGTGGAGCTCATCCGCATTGAGGCGCATGGCAGGCGAGGCCTCGACAGAGACGTGAATGGACGTAGGGCCCAGGGGAGCAAGGGGAGCGTTGCGGTGGAGCCATGGCGGCGGAGGTAGGCGGAGGGGGAAGGAAGGCTATTTGGGGGACAATGGCAGAGGGACGGTGTTGAGGCGGTTGGGCGCGCGCCGGTGGGGAAGGTTTGCCGCACACCGTCTACAAGAAGATGTTGTGTGGCCCGAGCGAAGGTAGGAGAAGCACCTCACAGGGTCGTGGCATGAGTTGGAACGGTGGTCGCTGGAGAAACATCGGAGGCAACGCCCTTTAAGGGAGCCGAGCATGCGGAGAAGGCTGTCATTGGCACCGGCATTAACTCGAGCGATTGATGGAATGGAAATGGGCAGAGCACGCCGCCGATGCCTCGGTCTAACGAGATGCCATTACGATGGGGGTGGCACGTCAGAGCGAGGAGGAGCAACGAAAATAGAACGCATCCTAGCCGTGGCTGGGCAGGCCGTCGTCAAGGAGCCATGAATGTCGGTCGGTAGGGGAAGCAGGGGTGCAACGACGCATGGTTGATGGTAGTTGTATGCACTCGAAGAGTAAGCATTGAAGGTGGCGACCTCGGTGTAGGACCTCCGCAACCCAGTGTCAGCTGGCAAGGGGGAAGATCTGGGGCGGCGCAGGTTCCAACGCTCCGCGGCGGTGACGGGGATGTGGGAGGGGTCCATACCGGCAAGGGATGGGAGAGGGTGGAAGAAGTAGGAGGCGGCCAGGTGACAGTGTGACACACTAGCGAGGGGCAGCGCTGAGGAGACGACACCGGCCTGGGAGGCGCGGTGTTAGGGATGGCGGCAGCAGTGGCGGTAGGCGACGGTTGGCAGGCGGTAGGCGGCGGTCGGCTTGGGACCCGTGACAGCAGTGCGGATCTGGGCGGAGGAGACTGGAGGGCGGCGGCGTGGATCTGAGTGCGCGTGGGGTATAGAACAGGGCAAGGGATGTATACATGAACAGGGCGGCGGCGCGTGGGGTAAAGAAGATGTATACATGAACATTCCCGACTGACTTAAAGATGGCAAAAATGATTTTACCAACTTCAAGTCAGATGCTAAAAATAGCTATTACTCCCGATAGACTATCCGACCCTAATACCGTTATTCTAGTCGTGCAGTCCGTCGCTAATTCATACCGACGCTTAGTCAGTCGCTACGTGTCCGTCGCTAATAACGTGCTGTGGTATAGTGGCGGCTACGACTGCACGACATTTAATATATGTATGGCAGTACAGTGAGTGTGTAAGGTGCCAGATGCACCCCTTTTCTCTCTCCCGGGCGATTTGGGCTCACCCACACATGATATAAGGGGGCAAACCCACCTTAGGAGGGGGACTTCTCTCCTCCCATCTCATTCATGCTCAATACACACATAGAGCTAGAGCTCAAGCAGGAGTAGGGCTATTACCCACCTCGGGGGTCTAAACCTAGGTATATCGCATGTGTTCATATTGTTCTTGGGGATTCGAGGGCAGATCGAGGTACGACAGCGCGCACCCCACCATCGAACCTCTAATTCTATCTGTTCAGCGACAAAATCGCCGACAGCTCCAATCTAAATGGGATGAGCAGCGTTCATCATACCGTCTTCCCACGGTATCTATGTAACATTCGTAGATAAAACAATAAAATACAGTCTGTGCGATAAGAAATTTTCTAAAGTAAAGTATAAAGTGTGAAGAAATTTTAGATTGTTGAATAGAGTGGAACATCCGCAGGAAAAACTGTAAAATAAAGTGTGCAGAATTAGTTTCTATTGGAAGAAACGAATCTTTTAGCGTAGTGTAAAGTGTGAATTTTTTTTTAAGAAATGGATAGAGTGCACAAACACAGTGAATAGTGTTTTAAAGTGTGACTTTGAAGTATCGGATGGAAATGAATAGAGTATATGTTTGATGTCAGAGATGGTGGAGACGCTTACATCACATACGCATATGCTGACTGCGTGGTGAGACGCGAAGCCCCCAATGAATTCACGGGATGCATGGATTGGACGGGATATTATGATATGCTATTGTCTATCAAATCAGTGCTCTTCAAATCATCCCCAGTAATTAACCTGATCAGATGCCCAGTGGCCAGTGAAGTACTGGTTAAGCTGAAACGTACAGGGTGTAAATAGCATGTTAATTAATTAAGCTGTGCAAACAGTGGCTGGAGCTCATTGATCATATGCATTTGCAGGATCGCCATCAATTAGCAGTGGAGTAGGTACTAGCTGGTTACCACTGGTATACGCCTGGAGGCGTCCTCCGCTGAATTGCTAGAGAAAGAGACAAATCCGCCATGGCTATCTATCTATCTAATCTATCCATGCATGCATGCCTGGAAAGAGATTGAGCGTAGACACTCAGCGCCTGCATGATTGGTAGCGTGTCTAGCTAGGTCTCCTGTGCGTGACATGGGATGCATGCATGAACCCTTGCACTCTTGCCTTTATGAGCCTGGGGCCGGCCAGTTCCGGAATATCCTCCAAAAAATCAACTCAGATTTGCTCTGATTTTCGTAGAGGGAACCATGGAGAAGATCAAGGACTTTTCTTACGCTAGTTGATGGTTCTAATGGAAGACCATCACCGCTGGATGTTCTAAGTTAAGAAGACATACAAGCTTTTTCACTATCTAAATTATAGGCCAAAAATTTGAGTTCCTGCTCACAAGTTAGAATTTAGGTTAGTGACACTATTGGCATCTCCAGCAAAAACTTCAAATTTCTCCTCTCTAAACTATTCTCTACGCACTTTATCTATCCTCTAAAATTCCTTCGCACTTTACACTACACTATAAAAAAACTTCTTTCTCCGACAGATGTTAAAATACAGTGTTAATGTTAAAATACAGTGTTAAAACCTTGTGTGTCCCTCCAAGAGTCTCCGAATCCCATACATGCCATCACATTCATACTCCACGCGTCACAATTGCAGCTTCATACCTCCTACGCCACTATTGATTGGTCAAACCATTACGGAGTTACATAATACTCCTGCGCCCCTGCCATTTTAATACATTGGATGATAAAATAAATTAACAAAACATAAAAATAAGATAAAACGTTCCATGGGTTTAGCAAATTATGAGTACTTAAATGTGATGGTGCAAATATTTTTTTTTGAGATATGTAATTTTATATTAAACTAATGGTACCTAGCGTCATAAAAAATATATCACGATTTGTGTTACGAAAAATACAAAAAAATAACAACAAGTAGAACATAACTTTACATAAATTTAGAAATTTGAATCAACCGATTTGGAGTTAAAATGTAGGAGAGACAATTTAAAGGTTTAGAATATAGGGGTGTTTTCGGCATTATAGTTAGCTTTATGACGGTTTTCCCTAACGGAGCTAACGAGGATGGCATGTAAGGGATGAAACTGCAAATGTGATGGCATATAAGGTAGAGTGTGGATGTCATGGCATGGACGGGATTATGATACTTTTTGCATTGGTATACAAAAATTTAACATGAAAATATATGGTTTTCACCCAATATATTTGAGGATAACCCAAGTAAATGTCAAAGGCTCATAAGCTCACCTTTTAGCGATGGTGTGAAACATTTTAGTGCCACCTTGCTAGTTGTGGGGGAGACATCCTCTCAACTCCTATACAAGTAGCAAACGACTAGCATCCAAGGGCACCTAACAAAAGAGAATTAAAAAGGCTTAGCCCCAAAAGTAATTATTTTTGTCCTCCCTCTCTGCCACAATAGGTTGCTCCGTCTCGCGATGTTGGCGTGCACCAGTGATCATAAGAGCAGGTCTTTCAAACCCCATTGTTGTTGAGATCCTACATAGGAAGATGACAGATAAGGTTATTAGGAAGCGCTCGACATTATGTTGACTTGGCACAAGCGGTGGAGCTAAGGACACTTTGACCATGGCTCGACGATGCTCCGAAGGGTTAGGGGTCGGGAGTATATAGGGGGTAGCAACAAGCAGGTGGTGGTGTTAGATTTGGTTGGAGTGGCCTGAGCTAGTATCACGGCGTGTGCAACTTGACAAAAGTAAAGCTTGATATGGGACTCGTTAATGTGATCCTCTTGCTAATAATGATTGATCTAGTTTCAATGGATGACAACAACTCTCATGGGAGAAAGAGGAGGCGATGATGGCAAAGAAATAAGTGATTTTGAATTCCTTGTAGTGGTGAAATCGGGAGAGAAAGAAGCAAAGAAGAGAGTAGGGTGAAGTGGGGGTCGATGATGGGGGATGGGTTGCGGTGGCAAGAGAGGAAAAGGTAGGGGCACTAGCCCCCAAGGCGGTGGCGGATCCGAGGGGACGAGAGAAATTATTAGGGAAAGAGAGAGAAATGGTTAATGAGAAAGATATAGAGGGAGATGACTCGGAAGCCCACGTGGCAAGCCACTTTAACTATTACATATTCCCATGGCAATGTATCACGAAAATCTTAAAAGATTATGACAATGGTGAAAATGAACGCAAGTTTGAGAGCCAAAAAGCAAAGGGAGATTCACGGTAAGATCAAGGACAATAGCGTATTTTCTCTCTGTAATATGTCTGACATCATTGTCTTGAATGGGGAGTGTATCTGTCTTGACAACCACCGATACAGCTTCCAGCGTACATGAGCTACAGTACCAAGCCGAATGGTGCCACACAGCCCTACACCACACTTCGTTTCGCACGAGGCCACAAAAGCATCTCATCCGTGGAATGTAGCTTCCCCGTGCAGCCAAGAGTAAACAAAAAACTTTCCTCAAAAAAAAAAAAGAGAGTAAACAAAAAACTTTACCATCACAATCACATTGCACAGAAAAAGCTCGGAGTTGTTGCCGAGAAGAAAAGGCAGCAAAGCTCAAGCGTTCCCGGCCGCTGCAACCCCCTCAAAAGGACCTGCAAAAGGCTGGGAACCTGAGAGAAAGTTCAAGGTCACCCAAGCCAGTAGCCACCCCCCCAGCCTGTGACTGTGAGGCACCAGGGCCATGGCCTGATGGAGTGATGGAATGGCTGGCCATGCGCTTTCCCCATCTAACTGAACCATGCACACTGGCCTGCCACCCAGCACTGACCATCGCCAAATTCCTGCAAGCTGAAACTGCACACAGCCTTTCATTGCCTTTCTTGCTGGCTTCCCCCTCTCGCTGCTCAACATGCATGGCTCTCTCCTCTTCTGCTTCTGCTGCCGCTGCTGCTGCTGCGGCTGCACTGAACAGTGGCTGTCAATAGATTCTCCTTTGGATTTTAATTGTCCACTGTTGTTTTTTGCATGCTTTTCTATGGCCCGATGGCGACGCCTTTGGATGCGTGTAGCCATTCTTTCTCGCGATTGCATTCAATCGGCATGGAGGAGAAACTAGCGGTGGATGGATCATGGATGGAGGAGGAATGGAGGCAAGAATCTGGATTATACCGATGGATTTTAGCCATGAGTCTTGTTTTTTTTTTTCCGCATGTGAAATGCAGGGGCCACCATATTGGATAAAGTTCAGTAATAAGTAGGAAGCCTTTTTTTACTGAGACTGTGAGAGAAACATCTTCGTCGTCCTTGCAGTGTCTTTTAGCGGCCAGACGATGACCTTGGTGGTGAACCCTGCAACGACTTGCAGTGGCAAAGGATTGCCTTTTAGATCGTTGATTTAATGGGAGAGATGGCGGTGAATCCAGAGATAATTGGCCACTTTGAAGAAATCGCAGAGGAATCCATTGAAAGTCTTTGATCATCTTCTTTGTGAAGATGTTCAGAATCAAGATGTTTGAGTCGTTTGTTTGTTACGAGATATTTTTTTGTTTTCTTCATTTTGCTAGCCTAAGCTTGACAATTGTTTGTCTTAGATGTATGCATCCCTAGTTGGGCAAAGGCTGGAATTTTATTTCATTATCTAAAAAAATTTGTTATGTGAAATCATCTTCCTTCTCAAAATTGTTTCTTGGAAATATCGAAACCACTTGGCAAAGCTCTTACAGAAGTCTGAACAACATGTTCTAACTCTTTTGAAATAGTTTTTGAGGCCCTTGAAGTACTCCCTCCGTTCCAAATTGTAGTTCACTGTTGACTGTTAGAGACGTTTTTTGACCATTCGTCTTATTCAAAAAATAGTACAAACATGCAAAAATATAAGTCATGCTTAAAATATGTTTAATGATAAAATAAATCACAACAAAATAAATAATATTTACACATATTTTTTGAATAAGATGAATGGTCAAATAGAATATCCAAAAATCAACAGTGAATTTGGAATGGAGGGGAGTATAATTTTTCAGCTATTTAGCCATCGAAGTGCTGCGGAACCAAATAGGTTCGCTAGTTTAACTTGATCAGTTTTTTTACAATACCTTGTCCATACGTACAAATTGCATTATTTTTGTACTTTTGTGTCACATAGTCTATATAATGTTGGGCTAACTATGGCTAGAGAAACTACGAATATCGAAATGTGCGTACGCCTTGTTAAAAAAAAAGGTGTTGAGAGCCACCCTTGTGTTTGAAGGAGTGCGATTGTTTTTATTTTTTAGTTTCAACATTTGCCTCTCATTTTAACCTAAAATCATATCCTTACAAAAAGAAGCCCCCAAACGGGCAAGGAGAATTGCATGAAACTAATCCTGCAACATTCTACAGCTACCTCTTGAAAGTGTGCACTGTACATCACTAACACCCTGCCGGTAGGGCCTGTGGGAGAATAGTAACACATACGAAAAGAAACACAAACTGAACATACGATCAATGTACGAGATGCTGTACAGAAAGCATTTAGTAAAATTATAAACAAACATGTGCATATGTATGTATCCCTGGGCCCTAGAGCAACATGCCACCTCTTGTTTTATACGGAGCATCGAGATGTCAGATGAGAGTATGAAAACCCAGATGCAATGCAAGAGCGTTTAGCATGCACTAGCTGGCAAGGATTGGCGAGTGTTGAGATGAAAAAACCACACCACCTTTCTTAGCTGCATTCTTTACCATTTGGAAGAAAGAAAAAAGAGAACGAGACCCCAGAGCCACACACACATATTGGGACTGGAATCAGGGTGGACTCTACATATGGATCTTGTCATTCCCACCTCGTCTGAAGCTCTAACTCTATGCAACCAAAGAAGTGTGTTTCAATATGCATGTATGGTGAAACATTGTTCTTCCATGTGCAAACAATAGAGGATACTTCTCTAAATTTCGATTTCTATATTCCATCTTCAAACACTATTCAACCCCTATATTTTCATCCTTTCCAACAAAGTCTCTATCCTCCAAAAGATACAGATATTAGATAAGAGTATCTAAATACAGAGACTGAGACCATCTCCAATGGAGTCCCTTCAGGGGCCAAAATCCCTTCGCGAAGAAATTCTGATGCTCCAACAGAATCTCGTCGCTGTTCTCATCAGAAGAAATTTCTTCCTGCATTCCCTTTAGAACGAGATTCTCTCTCCGTTTTCTTCGTAAATTTCTTTGAAGAGATACTGTTGGAGATGATAGGAAATGAAGGGAACGAATGTGGGGAAAAGAATGGGGAAGGAAATGAAATGAAGGGAATATGGTTGGAGATGGTCTAAAGACTGCTGGATGGTATATAGAGACTCAGATCGACTATACTAGTGTTTTAGGAAATTTGCTAGGCATGCTTCATCTAAACTTCAAGGCCGAAACAGTGAAGTACAGGCATACATTGTAAGGAAAACTTTTTGTGTAGGTTTCTAGTCAAGCACTTGACTCTGCATTTTACATACCCTTAGATGGAGCATGCATAATGGCGATTTTGCTGCCAGTTCTCCCATGGTAATTGGAAGAAAAGAATCCTAAGCCGCTTAAATATCAGCTAACCATCAGTGCACCAACGTGCTGTGCAATGAACCTTGTACAGCATGAAAGACGCCAAGGCAGAGCCTGGTCCAAGATATCAGATAATCTCTGAAGATTTAGATCCAGCGCCCCACACCTCACACTAACAGTTTGATACCTCATCATGGAGAAGAGCGATAAAAATGCAGGCGAAACACACCTAATAAAAAGAACGAACCAGACTGTGTCGTAGTCCAATTCAGTGGCAAGCTGTGATACCCACTCATAGCCTTTATTTGACAAGCATGGTTGCAATGTTCAGGAATAGTTTCGTGGTGGCAAATTCAGATACTTCCATGTGTAAATAGACAGCTGAATGACAACCGAGAGCATGCAGAACAATACCCCAGCTGCTGTTCTTGGAGCACAACCTTATCCTTGATGGTGGTATCTAACACATAGTTCCTCCCACCGATGGCTTTCAGAAGTTCTGATGGCAGTAAACAGAGCTTGCCATTGTATCCGTTCCAGTGTTCACTGCAGCTATACATGTGTGGTACCTTTGCAACATAATTATTGACCAGCCCTTGGTGCAACCCCACTCATGATTAATAGGAGAATTTTCTGGTACGGTTTGGATCAATGCGTGTCGCCATTCGACCAGTGGCGTACTTCGAGATCGGCGCCGAGGCAATCATATTAGTATGACACAATACTCACTTGGTAAGCATGAAACAAACATATCTAGGGTTGCAGGGTTTACAGTCTACGGTAATTTCCAATATTCCATTTGCTGTCTTACCAAAAGAAAGAAAGAAAGCAGAAAATGAGAAGAGGGTGATTCACAGTCACAGGGCCAATGCAGGTTAACAAAGAGCATCAAATCAATCAGTGTGTCTTGAGGCATGCACCCCCTGACATTTTACTCCAACTTTCTCCCCCTAGCCAACAACTGAACGACTGCACCACCGGGGCACACTGCCATTGCAGTGGACATCAACACCTACTACTGTCTAATGACTACATATGTGCTCCCTGTAAAATGATGGCCAGGGGGACACAAGTGTCATCTCACCACTACACAGATCCTGCTAAGTTCCTCCCCCATCTTTACAGAGGGGAAGGCACGTGGAACAGAGGGAATTATTGGGGCATCAAGACTGATTCTTTCTTACCATTGGGTCTCTGACTCCCTCCCAGTCTGATTGATGGATTCCTCACCAAGCTGCAAAGATGCCAGCATCAGTACATGGGGTTTGGTCACAGTGACAGAGAAAGGGAGAAAGATATAGAGAAATCTCCTTAGAAAACAACAGCCATCAAATCAAGAAAGGTGTGGGGGATCTTCCCCTCTTGCAGTGCAGGTTGGACGATGATGAAAGCTGAGGAGTTCCAGTGAACGACTTGCCCGGGCAATTATTTGAATCAGTGGTGACCAGCGAGCTCAAGAATGCTTCACCCGATAGGTGGTGTGCATGCACAGTTTAAGAGCTACACCCACATGCACTTGTGAAGCCTAGGGGCGTAGGCTTTTTTCCTTTGTGCAGTGCTTGTTTTGCTGTTGCATAATGAGCTGGAAATCAAGTTATACAAATCTTGCTAAGATACCAATCAATATCATCAATGAACAAGCTGAGACACTAAAACTATTTTATTTTTTTATATAGCGTTTGATAACAGGTGCTTTTGGATGGGCTTTGCTAATGGTACCCCAGTATTCCTTTGTACTATAGAAGACCAGCTTTCAACAAAAAGAGAAAAATTATACCTTTACACCGATAAGGTGCTAGCAGTCCATAGATAGACGTCAAAACTAATTCCTTTTGGATGCTAAAACTTGGCTCCATATTTTGCTAAAAAAACTTGATTCTATAAAAATGTAATAGTAAAGATGAAGATTGTTCTAGATTTGTAAGTTGTAACCATTATTTTCTTTGCTTGCTGTTCAGTTGCACAAGGTAATCTGGAGATTTAAATAAAAGGCTCTTGTGGATGCAATTTCAATGACCTTTGCTAAATCCCATACCGATTGGCAGAAAGAAGTTTTTATTCTCTCCTTACTATTGGAAATGCTGATGACCCCATTGGCCATGGCAAGACACCCACCTGAAAAATATATCGATTATGGATTAACCTTGCAACCAGGATCCTCTACACATTCTGGAATGAACAGACAATATTTCAATAGAGAGATATAAAAGTGGAATGCTGAAAGCATGCAGATGGCAGTCAAAATCCAGCTGTATGCATCTGCCAAATGCTTGTAGGCTTGTAGGTGTAGTGTTCAATAGTAACACAAATCTACATAATTCATTAGTTAAATGTAAAATAGGCTTGTAGTGCTCAATAACAGAATGAATCTGTAGAATACATTAACTAATAATGAATACACCATAATAAGACTCCTTAAAATGATTTGCATTTTTTGGTCTTATCTCTTTGTACATGTGAAAAACTATTTTAACTATTAAGAATCATATGATTTCTTACAATTTAGGTGTTAATAGTATTGTAGTCTATGTGTATCATAAGGGTAGTTAGGTCTTTTTCCTTTCTAGGGTTGTCCTCTTTGTACTCTATGTATTGATCTATTGTGCTATTCAATACAACTAACTATTGCACACACTTTCCTCTCTCTAAACTTAACATGGTATCAGAGCATAGGTTCAAACCCTAGTTCACTATTTATGAATCCTTTGCTCTGGTCGTTCATGTGAGAGCAGGAGCAATGGAGCAGCACCACTGCTCTGCAGTTTGAACCTCCGCTACCCTTCGCTCAATTCGCCTCATGGCCTCATGCCGAATCTCTGTTGGCTCTTCACTTTAGCCGAAGCTAGAGCTTCTCCTCTGGCCTTCTTGACCTTCATCCATCTGTGACCTCATATCCCTCACGAGCAAGAGCATGCCTTTGCAGCCGATCCACACTCCGTTGGGTCCTTCACAAGCCGTTCTTCCTCTTCTCTTACCATCGGTTCGGCATCTCTTTTGCCATTTTCGGTCATCTCGTCTTCTTCCATACCTTGACATCTCCCGCATCGCCATTGTCAGGTCCTATGATGCACAGCTGCTCTTCGCCATCCTTGGGTCCTCTATTTGAAATTGGTTCTTGTGCTATTGACGTTACCATGATGCTTGAGCTTGCTACTGGAAGCATCTACCTTTGTCATCGCCTTTTGTTATCACTGCTGTCCTTGCCTTTGCTGCATGTATCTCACTGCTCGCTGCATGTATCCTTGAGTCTTTTCCTTTTAGCTTCCGTTGTGTCCATCCAAGTACGTTGCTCCCAGTTCGTCGATGTCGTGCTAGTTCACCATTCTGCGTCAAATTAGCTGATTCTTTGCTATCTCCTTCCTTTTCACATGACAACTGCTACCACACCTTGATCTTCGTGGACATCATGACCTCTTCATAACACATCATGTCCTTCTCTGAGTGACGATGCCTTCCCAAGCTGTGATTAGTGCTGCCATGCCTCTAGCTCCTTCCTCCTCAGCTTGCTTTGACCACTCTCTCCTTTTCCAATTTCATTGCTTCACTTTCAAGCTCGTCCTCCTTGCTGTCCTCCCTTATTGTCATTGCTAGCACCACTGGAGATCATTCCATTTGAGGGGGGGGGGGTGAAGAATATTGTGGTCTATGTGTATTGTAGGGGTAGTTAGGTCTTTTCCCTTTCTAGGTTTGTCCCTCTTGTACTTCCTCTGGATGGGTGCTTGTTTGTTTGCTGAAATGGTGATTGGTGATTTCTAAAATAATATGAAGAGGCATGATGGGCGTCTTGATACTATCATACTATAAATTTTTTAAATTGAAATTATGCCAATATAAAAGGTCAAGTATTCCACATATATGTGTTCTTTCATGACAAGCTTACGTATTTGTGTTTTGTTCAATAAGGAAAACAAATCAGAATAATACTGCACCAAAAATGAGGCCATGAAATGTAAAAAAGAAGATATGCAATTGCTACACCTTTCTCACAAATAAACTGATCAACTGAAACTATCATAGATGAGGTCTGGTGCACAGGCACAAAGGACTGTGATTTAGTAGGCGAATCTTAAATAGATTGTGCATCCATTTCACGTAAAACAAAGAATGTTCTTCATCTTTCAAAATGAGAATTGTGCCGCAATTTTTCGTCATTGTCAGCAGAATGTTGGACAAGTTATTATCAAGATTTTGGAAACAAGTGTATGAAAACACGACAGCTAAGAAGGTAGAGTTCACATGCGTGTGAGGTAAATTGTGGAAATGAGATTAAGACAGATTGCACCAATACTTGGATCACATTATTTATTTATTGTGAAAAAAATGCAACTTGGAAAAGATCACTTTCAGGAAGCTGCGTGTTATACCTACTGTCTGGACTCTAGGCTCCAATGTAACATGCATGCAGTTATCATTGTTGACATAGATATGGCAACTAGCTGTGAGTTGTTGAGGATAAATTAAAGAGACATATTTAGGAATGACATTAATTTATTTAATATTTTAAATAAAATCAATCACCTTATCAAAAAGGACAGCTATTATAATTGTTAGATGCCTCTAATTCACATTATCATGTCTAGATATGATGCCTTATGTATAACTAGAACCTGGAAGCAAGAACAAGGTTCTCTGTCTTTGCATACAGACAGTAAAAGAAAAAAGAATTGATGAAACGGGTTTGAATTATTTGGAATCACAGCGGATAACTACTTTTAAGATTAAATGACCACAACATATTGCCGGACAAACAGCAGTGATGAACGTCCAAAATGTAACAAGAGCACACAGGCATTTGACACTGACAGAAAGAAAAGGAAACGCTGAATACGCTTTTCTAAACGTGCAACTCATCTCCATGGCACAAAGTAAGTAAATTTTGGTGGAAATTCTATCACCCCCTCTGAAACGCTATCATACTACAAATGGTGTTTCATACAAGCACAAGCAAGGCACTAATTAAAAAAGAAACCACACAGCCCGTTATAGAGTGGATGCTTCGATTCCTACAAAATCACCACGAAATTTCCTACACCCAGGTTACCTTTCATTCAGGTGGCACTTAATATTGCCCACATCCTAGCCGTAGCCCCCGTTCCAACTACATAAGCCGATATACTCTACAGCATTCACACTTGAGGAACTTTCAGACGAACAATGCACCACCAGTGCGCATGACAAGAACATCAGTGGACTGGAACAAATGTGGAGTCCAGTTAACCCCCCGGTCACCCTGCTCCGAGCTGCAGACATACATACGCCTGCAGTTGAATTGACCAACGAGCTGCAACCATACACTCACCTGCAGTTGATTTGACCATCATATTTGTTGTTTGCGATGGACAGAGGGTACGAGCGAGGGAAAAGGACCGCCATGGGAGGGGGCAAGCAGCGGTGGATCGAGTGACCCACAGGGAAGTACACCCACCTAAAAGAAACGTCAGACGTCAGTGCATGGCATATCACGCCTGGAATCGAAGGGGGAGACTGGATTCGCAGCTGTTCTTGATCCCTGAGCTTGATTCTTGGCGGGAGCGGAGAAAGCGAATTAAACCCTCCGGCGATCGCCGCCGCGATACCCGGAAATGGATACTCGAGGGTTCGCCTCGTCGGAATCAAACACAGGAAGGCGATCAGAGAGAAGCGGGAGCACAAGAGAGAGAGGTTGGCAAGAACATGGCCGACGAGAGCGACGAGGAGCAAGGGAGGGAGGACGGAAGGAATCGTTAGTGATAAGCACGGACCAGTTTCTATTTGGGCCCATTATCTGGGATGGCAACACGCAGACGCCATTTCGGCCCGACCGCACCCAAGAAATGCTTGACCCATCCGGCCCAAATAGCCCAACCACAACAGCACAACGCCGCAGCCCCATTTCTCTCTCCAGCCTACACTACACGCGGCCGTGCCGTCGTCTCCGAGGAACCCTAGGTCGGCGCCATGGACGACCTCGATCACGCCCCCGCCTCCGCGCCCAAGCGCAAGCGCGGCCGCAAGACGCCGGCCGCCGCCGCACCCGAAAATGGCAGCCACGACTCCGACTCCGGCCCCAAGCGCAAGCGCGGCCGCAAGCCGAAGCCGCCGGCCACCGCCGCGCCCGAGAATGGCAGCCACGACTCCGACTCCGGCCCCAAGCGCAAGCGCGGTCGGAAGCTGAAGCCACCGGCCGCCGTCTCTCCCGATAAACACCACCCCTCCTCCCCCCTTGCGGTGGTCGCTGCTGCACCCGAATCCACGGGCCCCGCTCCCTCTCCCACCCCTCGAGGTCGCGGCCGCAAGCCGAGGCGTGGCCGCCACGAGCCCCAACCCGATGCCGACGCCATCCCCCACTTGCCCCCCTCCCCGCCATGCCGCGGCACGCCGAAGGGGGCGAACGTCAAAGCGGATGTACTCTTTCTGGAGCAGGTGGCGAGGGTGGCGCCGTCGATGGAAGCCGTGGTGAAGGTGTTCTGTGTGCACACGGAGCCAAACTTCTCCCTGCCGTGGCAGCGCAAGCGGCAGTATAGCTCAAGCAGCAGTGGATTCATCATTGGGGACCGTAGGGTGCTGACCAACGCCCACTCCGTTGAGCACCACACCCAGGTCAAGCTCAAGAAGCGTGGATCGGACACCAAGTATGTTGCCACTGTTCTCGCCATAGGCACCGAGTGCGACATTGGTATGCATATCAGCACTAGCTTCTTTTACCTATTTTAGCCCCAAGGTGTTGTGTGTTTGACAAATCTACATATGTTCTCTGATTGTGAGATAGCTGTTCATATTGTAGGGTGTGGCAAAAAACATAGCTGCTCTTTTTTTGTAATTACAAATCTACATGTGTTCTCTGATTGTGAAATAGCTGTTCATTTTGTGGAGTATGGAAAAAAAATGGTTGTTCTTTTTTCCAATCGAACACCTTGCATGTTTGCAATTACATATGCGTGCGACAGTCTACACAAAGAGCTTGTGGCATCTGCCAATCATTATTGGCAGATTATCTCTGTTTGGTTTTTTTCCAATTCCTCGTGTGGGAATGGCATAATAAATGATCTGGTTTGATGCCCTGAATTTTGTATGTGCATTCTAGTTTTATGCGTAGATGTGGGAGGACACCATTTTGATGTATTTGGTCATATAATGATGTGGGGCAACAAGGGCCAACCTAAACCCAACAAGGTGCATGCCAAGCTTTGTAGAAACCTTGATAGTTTTGACAGGATAAGGAGATTGTTGGAGTCCTATTTAACAAAAGAACAAGATTAAAGGAGTAGCAAAAGTAACTAAACTTTGTTGATGAAAAAACGGCTATATTTTGTCTGTACTTATTCTTCTTGTTATCTGAGACTTTAATTTGCACTTGAAATGATTGTCCTAAAGTTATCGTAGTACTCATTGAATGCATACTTGGGAGCTAGTGCTTGTTTTTAGTGGCCTTGGATGATGATTGTTCATGAATAATGTTTTTGTTCTGCTGTTCTCATAAACAGCTTGCCTTTATGGATTATTGGAACACTGTCTTTCATATGCAAGCAGATATCAAGAAGCATGGATGAGTTGGAAGAATGTTGGATTGTTCTTAAAAAATAAAGGGCAATTAAATTGGACAAGTATTCATTATTTTAGCAGTATATTGTCAAGATTTGCAGCTAGGCCTGTCAAATTAAGCTATTGATAAATTGGTTAAAGAATTTAAATATTTGGCTGACCTTCTTGTTTAATTTTATAATTATAAGTGATGTTTCCATTTTCAGCAATGTTAACTGTCGAGGATGATGAATTCTGGAAAGGAGTTTCACCAGTGGAGTTCGGATCATTGCCAGCACTTCAGGATGCTGTCACTGTTGTTGGTTACCCAATTGGAGGTGATACGATCTCAGTGACAAGTGGTGTAGTATCTAGAATAGAAGTACTTTCGTATGTTCATGGTTCTACTGAGCTACTTGGGTTACAGGTATTTTGTTTCTAAGCTGTTTGCATTTGTTTATATCTGCATATTGTACACATAATATTTCTTTTTTATTGATGGACTTATGTTGGATCTACTTTATACAAACTTCTGTAACCTGGGTCTTGTTTATGAACAGATAGATGCAGCTATAAATTCAGGAAACTCTGGGGGCCCAGCTTTTAATGATAAGGGAAAATGTGTTGGTATAGCTTTTCAGTCCCTTAAACACGAGGATGTAGAGAACATAGGCTATGTTATACCCACCCCAGTTATTCATCACTTCATTCAAGACTATGAAAAATCTGGAGAATACACTGGTAAATTTCTCTTTTCTGTTGTTGCATATAATTTAATTCTTGGATCAATCTAAGGGTGTATGTGATGTGACATGAATGGAACAAATGCTTGTTTGGCGTCTTATGAATCATGATTGAAAACCAGTCAGTGTATTTGGGCCCATTTTTCTTGCATGTCTTCTATCGATTTCCATGCCATTATGACTGCATATGTCTGTGTATTATTATACTTTGTATCGATTACAAAGAGGGATAATTCCACAACCCACACACGCTTCAAAATTTCCAGTTCTGATACAAATTTGAGGAGTCAATACTGATGTTCGGAAGAATAATGTCCTGTGTTTTGGAATCTCGGTAAACATAGAATCACTATTTTAACCGCTATACACAATCAATATTTTCAACAAATATCTAGTGTAATCTGCTGCTATGATTGGATTTAAACTTTCATGTCATCTCAATTATTGCAAATAATTCATTATTGACCTTTGTTACTCACTTCTTGTTCCAGAACCTTTGTGTTTGTCAAGATTCACCATGAAAGTATTCTTGTGTTCTCAGCATGTCATGATATGTATGCAATAATATAATATCATAGGCAGTTACCCACTTACCCATCATACCTTGATTACTTGCATGCGTGTGGTCCACATATATTTATTCGTTGCAGCAAAAAAAAAAATTATGTTGTATTTCATGCAAAACACGTTAAAAATAGTTAAGTAGTGTTTGATTGTGCCTTTTCTGGATATCTTTTATTGATATTATGATTTGATGGATGTGCATCCTTTTTTTACTAATAAATTGTTTTGTGCTAGCTTTCTCTTTTATTTACTTCCAGGTCATAATTATAAATCTGACATGCATATTTTTCAGGTTTCCCTATTATTGGAATAGAATGGCAGAAAATGGAAAATCCTGATCTTCGTAAGGTAATGGGAATGAAATCTGGTCAAACCGGTGTTCGTGTCAGAAGGGTTGAACCAACTGCTCCTGACTCTGGACGCTTGCAGCCTTCTGATATTATTCTTAGTTTTGATGGTATTGACATTGCCAATGATGGTACAGGTTAGTCATAGCTTCATGCCTTCACTCAACTGTTACTGTTATTTCCACTTTATTTGTTACTGAAAACATGCATGTCATAACCAATTATTCTTGTATCTGTTCATGCTCATGTATTATTGGTTACTCTATTGCATGTATGAGATATTTAATCTACTCTGGTTTTTTTTTTTGAGCGAAATAATCTACTTAGTTGCTACTGCTTCCAGTCCCCATTCTAGGTTGTATGTGGTTGATTGGTAACTGTGTTTAAAAATATAAGCATCTGTTGACATGGGATAAGGGGAAAAAATTGCCCAATATTTTCACTTTTAAAATTCTAACTTCACGAAGTAATAAGAACAGATTAAATTGGTATACTCCTACCTTCTTACCCAGTTAAAACCTAACATTTCATGTTTCCCAGATAATACATGGCTTTATCAGTTAACGAATATCTTTCTATACTTATTTTGATATATTTTCTTACTTTTACATTTTGTTGGCTGTCCAGTTCCTTTCAGGCGTGGGGAGCGCATTGGCTTCAGCTACCTTGTTTCTCAAAAGTATACTGGTGAGAAGGCCCATGTAAAAGTTCTGCGCAATTCGAAAGTTCATGAATTTAACGTAAAACTAGCAACCCATACAAGACTCATTCCAGCTCATATAAAGGGCAGGCCACCATCATATTACATTGTTGGTGGCTTTGTTTTTATGGTTGTATCTGTTCCATATCTGCGATCTGAGGTATGTTATATTCTTATTCTGTCCTCTAGCATTAGCTAGGAAATAGTAAAGATAATGCATCCCTTTTCAATTGTCAGAGTCCTCTCACTACTGCATGCTCATACAATTTTCTTCCAATTTGTGAAAGCTTGATCTTGACAGTAGTCAGCAGCAAAGGTCTTTAAAATATTATACAATTGCTTCTAGAAAAGCATCTACTTGGGATGATTCTTAATTTTTTTGAAGTTACCGGTGATATATTTCCTTGTTAAATAGGAAGAATCATGTACATGGTTAGCTTCACGTATGTGAATACTTTATATGTTGGGCCATCAATAATTTTGAGCAGTTGTCTGCATCTTGGCATTCCTTCTAGAAGAACCAGCCAAGTATGCGTACGGATACCATAAGTGTGATTGAATCCTTCTTTTTCCAGTATCCTCCTAATTGCTGCAGTTTCTGGTTTCACTTGAAGAAAATTCTGGTAGAAATTTTCATATTAAAACTAACTAGAGCACTTGTCAATCAGTATGGGAAAGAGTATGATTATGAGGCTCCCATCAAGTTGTTGGACAAGCATGTGCATGCAATGGCACAATCACCTGATGAGCAGCTTGTGGTGTTGTCACAGGTTTCAAATTCTTTCTATATTAATGGTTATGAAAGCTTTTATTTTATATGGCACATGACTGTCTCAATTTGTTTCAGAGCATAGTAAATATTTTTCTTATAATTTGATGTATTATCAGGTGCTTGTGGCAGATATTAACATTGGTTATGAAGATGTTGTCAATACTCAGGTAAATCATTGTCTTCACTCTTTGCCCTCACCCGACATAGTTTTTGTTACTCACGCCACATCAATTGGTCAGTAATACTCCCTCCATTTCAATTTTTATATGCATGCTGTGCAAACTTTTTAAACTTTGACCATTAATATATTTGCAAGCATTAAGATTAGAGGAAAAATGACAAAAACATGTAGTCCATCCAAGTCTTATATTCCTTTTTTTTTCGTTCGCTATTTTGAAAGCATTACTGGCCATAGTTAGGGGGGGCTATACAAGCCTGGTTCATTTGGGTTTGTCATAGCCAGAAGCTGATTCGCACATTTTGTTGCATTTCGTGCATGTGCAGTTGCTGATGTGTACAAAACCCATATTGATGGGTTTAGCAAAACCATGCTGTACATCCTTAGTTAAAGTAGTACATTGGCGACTACTCCAAGTCAAGAAATAACATTCCTTTTGAATTGGAGGGAGTATATTGCTCTATTTCAAAATGAAGCACAATTTTTGGTGCTAAGTTTAGTTTACCATTTTGCCGTTCTTATTGCTATATGTGATTCAAGTTAACATTTTCTGTTATCAGAAAATGCATTGTTGTTGTTGTTGTTCATTTTTGTTGTTGTTGTTGTCTATATAGGTTCTTGCCTTCAATGGCAAACTAGTTAAAAATTTAAAGCAATTGGCAGCCATGGTGGAAGATTGCAACGAGAAATTTTTAAAATTTGAGCTGGAGTATGATCAGGTATCAGCTGTGAAAACGCTTATTGTCCACTGCTGCTGTATATTAACCATTTTAAATGACTGATGGATGATCTGACAGGTTATTGTTCTTAAGACAAAAGCAGCAAAGGCTGCCACTCAGGATATTCTGTCAACACACTGTATACCTTCGGCAATGTCGGATGACCTGAAAACCTGAGGTCAAAGATGCTGGCTGATAGTATAGCAGACTACAATGGAATATGGAGCATGCTTAATTCATTTGATTAATACAATACTGCACCGCATGGCACGATAAGCTCCGGTTTATGAATTAGTGCTGGTGAAGCTCTGGACGGTGAGTAGAGGACTGAAGTTGGTTGAGCTAAAGAAAGAAAATGGCAGAAAAGCATTACATCCAGACAGCTTAGATATAGTGGATTGGAATGACAGCATTAATCCATCGGGAGATTTGTAGAATAGCAACAAACAAAGTTTTGTTCTAATTTCATTCGTTGAGTCAACACGAGAAAGTCCGTTCTGCATAACCTTGCATTTACCATCACTAAGCTTGGTCTGGCGATACCTTCACTCCGCTGTGTGCAGTCGTTTCCTCGAGTGACCATACTTAATTTTTTTGGGTGCGTTTCCGAGTGCTCACTTAAAAGTGGCTCTTCTTTGGCACCAATTTTTTGTTTGCTTTCATGTGCCGGATTCTTGTCGATCCCTTCGGCCGTAGTAGTTGCTATGTCAATTGGCACGAAAAGAGCCTTGGCTTCGACCTCAAGTGATGGAGTTTTGGACCCTCGCAGCGCCACTTTTGCTGCACTTTCGATCCTCGCTGTGTCCCTTTGTTTGGAAGGAAATCCATTATGCCTTTGCGTCTGTTTGGCATGATTCTGGTAGGTCGCCTGTGTGATCCCCATACCTTTCGTTCTTGTCGCATTGACCTACGTTTTACAGATTTTGACAGGTGATGAAATGCTTCATCTCTACGTAGTCGTGTATGCATGTCTGTCATTGGTATTTTGGGTTATTGGCCACTGGCTCGATCCGGCGAGATGTGAAGGTGATGGCATCCAATTATCCAAATGCCACGCACGCATCATTGCTTTCGGAAAGCATATTTATGAATGGGCTATTGCCGTACAACTAGCATATTTCCTTGTTGCCTCTCCTTTTCGGCTTAAAAACAAACTAAGATTTGTCAATTTTTTAACAAGCCATATATTATAACACTTCGTAGTTAATTCTTCGGGATTTTAACAGTTCTTCTTAAATATCTAAAAAAATATTTTTACATATTTTTCATTTTTCTGCCTTTTCGAGTTTTTTTCAGTAAAAAGTTTTTACTTTCTTTTTACAAGCTAAACTTTTTACTTTTCTTTTTACAAGCTAATTGAACTTTTTAGCCTAATCAGAGTGGCATTAGTGGGAAATGCAAATCTTATGTGAATAACAATATTATGTCCTTTTTTTTCAGATTCAGACGCGTAGCTTTGTAGAAAATCCCTACCGTGTATCTAGAATTATCAATCCTAGGGATGCAAATGGGCCAACCCTAGGGTCACCTTTGACCCTTTTTAGTTCATTCGTTTGTACTAAAAACTTGATTCCTAATCTATTTAGTACAAATAAATAAACTAGGGAAGGCCAAAGGTAGCCCTAGGCCAACCTATTTGCATCCCTAATTAATCCCGATTCTATACCAATGCATCACTCTCTGTTTCTCCCCAACCGGGATGTGTGAACACTACCAATCACAATTCTTCTTCCTAGGCATTGGCGGACCAATCACAATTCATGGGTATTCAGGCGAGTACCTATTTTTTTTACCAAAAAAATCAAAAATATATATGATGTATATACATGTGTATAATTAGGATTTTCTCTACTATTATAAAGCAGCTTACGGTGATGGTGGTTTCACCAACTATCAATCGAAGCCTTCGAATCCAAGGTCAGCGACTCACACGGCATCTGCCCTTGCCCCCATACGTCTAACAACACCGCCTCCCAACCCCACCTGGGCCCTCCGCCACACACCAAACCCATCGCCTCCTACCCCATCTGCTTGCCCACCTCCTCCTCCCCCCCGCCCTCCGCCGTCCGCACAGCCACCGCCTCCTCCACCTCCTATCACCTTCTTCCATCGGCAGTTCCAAGTTAGAGGGACAGTGGTTCACATCGGGCCGTTGGTTCTTTATCCAACGCTACAGCCATAAGCAAGCTGAATGGGCAGGAACACAGCAGCGCTCGCAGGCCAAAACAGAGAAAACCCGCCCAGTTCGCAGCCCCGCGCGTGGCTGCACCTCTACAGCAACTACGTTTTGTCCTGCAGATGGCAGATTCTAGCATTGTCTCAATCAAGCCCCTTGGAACCTCTAGATCGAGTAGGGCCCCAATCAAGCCCCTTGGAACCTCCAGATAGAGCATTGGGTCCCAATCAAGCACCTTCTCCATCCCTAGCTCCAGTTCAAAGGTATGATTCGCATTTCCTTCTAGCTAATCCATCCTATTATATATTGAGATGAAAGAGTTTGTAGATGGATGAAAGATTTTCCTATTTGTCTTGATTTTGCATCCTATTTAAATTTTGTGGAGACGATATAATGTGTCGGGGATAAAATCACGGCCCATTGCCATGGCCCACTCCCTGACGGCCTAATCGAACAGCCTCCTAGGGCCTGGTTCTCTAGAGGGCTCTTTCAGGCCCATGTGCATCCTGCCGAACAGCTTCCTGGCTGGCATGGTGCGTAACGGCCTAGGATTCCTGTTTGAGTCCGACTCGAACAAGAGTTCTGCACGGCTACGTGAAGACCCGGACGTAGTTTCCCGGATTGGAGCAGACGTCGTGATTTCCAAGAATTGGAGTATACCTTATCTACCGCGGGAGGTATTTGGCATGAGTACGAGTTCGTTATGAGTTCATGGTTAGCCCGGCCCGATTATCCCCCGGTAGGTCGGTTGTTCAACACTATATAAACCAAGCCCCTACGGCGTGTAGAGGGCACGACTTGAAGCTTAGATCGCATACTACTTCCTGTACACCCAGAATCTCGTCGAGACCTGCTCGTCTCGCCGAGTTCCACCTTGTAATCCTCTTTCATATAAAGAAGCGCTGGACGTAGGGTTGTTATCTCTCTGGAGAGGCCCGAACCAGGATAAAAACCCCGTGTCTCCCTGTTGTTCGTTGATTGCTGTTTTGCCTTGCTCGGCAGGTCTTCTACCTCCCTTTCTCAAGAACCTTAGTTGACTTGGGACCGATATCCCAACCGTCGACATAATGTTTAATTGTAGGGTTAGGGTTAAACAATTCATTAATCCATCCTATTTTTTTTTTGTGTAGAGACGATGCATTGCTTAGTTGGATACCTCAAATTGGTATGGAATTTGAAAATCTAGACCAAGTTCACATTTTTTGGAATTACTATGGTGGTTGAATGGGCTTTAGTATAAGAAAGAGGTACGGGAACACGCGCAAGAAAGATTCTGTGGTCACATCATGCAGATTTGTCTGTGCGAAGGTGTTAGAGCAAAAGATAAAAGGGATCACTTGACAAAGAAACCTCGAGCTGAGACAAGAACCGAGTGCCAAGTGCGTATGGGTGTTTCCTTGAATCGAGTAAATGGAAAATACAAGGTTGCCGATCTAGTCCTCCAACATAATCATATCCTCCAAATTCCAGAGACAACACATTTATTGCCATCACAGCGAAGCATAACGACGGTCCAGGCTTTTGAAATTGAAACGGCCGATGATTCGGGTCTTCGGCCTAGAAGTGCCCATGAATTGGCTAGTAGACATGTTGGAGGGGCAGTTAACCTTGGCTACACATGTCAAGATCTTAAAAATTATTTGCGCACTAAATGCCAAAGAGAGATGAAGTATGGGGAAGCCGGAGGCATATTGGAGTACTTTAAGAACAAGGATGCAGAAAATCCCTCCTTTTACCATGCTATGCAGCTAGATAAAGAAGAACAAATAGCAAATATTTTTTGAGCTGATGCAAAGATGACAATAGATTATGCACATTTTGGTGATGTCGTTACTTTCGATACAACCTTTGGTACAAATATGGAGAGACAACCATTTGGTGTGTTTGTTGGCTTGAACCACTTCAGAGAAACAGTGATATTTGGAGCAGCTCTAATGTACGACGAAACTTTTGAATCATTTGAATGGCTCTTTGATACCTTTTTGAAAGCTCATAGTCAAAAGCAACCTAGAACAATTTATACCGATCAAGATGTTGCAATGGGCAAGGCTATAGCTATAGTTTTTCATTATGCATGGCATGGTTTATGCACTTGGCATATAATGCAAAATGCAATCAAGCATTTCAATCGACATAAGACCGATGACTCAAATATACTTGCATGGTTTAGTGCGTGCATGTATGAGTATGAAGATGAAAATAAATTTGAGGAAGTTTTTTCCAACATCAGAGGCAAGGTGAATAATCATGGTTGGATAGTATTTATAGCATAAGGGCCAAGTGGGCTGAATGCTACATGAGAAATGTCCACACACTTAGGATGAGAAGTACACAACTAAGCGAAAGGTTGAATTGCCACTTGAAAGTTATCTTACAACAGAGTTGAACATCCTTCGTTTCTTCAAGCATTTTGAGAGGGCCGTTCAAGCAAAGAGAGATGTAGAAATTAAATCAGAGTATGAAGCAAGGAACAAGTTACCACAAATAAAAATGAGGACTCTTATGTTGGTGCAAGCAAGTCGGGTATACACTCGACAAATTATTGAAAACTTACAAATTGTTTATGAAAGGTCCATGTTAGCCTATGCACAATTAACGGAGGATGGGAATGCATATATTGTTTCTATTAGATCTCTTGATGACCCTAACATTATTGAAGATGAGTACATGGTAGATGGTTCTTTCGAAGATGGCAAACTATATTGTAGCTGCCAACAATTTGAACGGTGTGTATATTGTGTTGTCATGCAATTAAAATCCTTGAATTGAGAGATATTAAGCAATTGCCTAATCATTATGTCTTAAAGCGATGGACTAGAGAAGCACGCAATGAAATAGTTGAAGATAATGCTGGAAGAAATGTTCTAGAAGATCCAAAGTTCGAAGCTACACATCGCTATAAGTTTCTTTCGCACAAGGCTGTTTTTTTGGCGTCTCGTGCAGCTGAGGGCAAAGGAGAGTCCATACGCTTTGACAATGTCCTAAATGCCTATCAATAGGAGTTGGAAGAAAGAATGAATAGATCTTCAACCCTCCAAATGTTGAATCAACCGATCAAGTCAACAAGTCACAACCGGTTGCCCTCAAGAAAAAAGAAACACGAAAGGGTGGATGGAAGAGAAAGCCAAATTGGGTTGAGTGACAATCAACCAAAAAGAATAATAAGGTTTAATTTTGAGTAAAAGGTTTAATTTTGAGTACAATATTTAATTCTTTCATTCATCATTGAGTGCATATCTCAAATTACTCTTCATAAGGACCAAAACAAGGACCAAAAGAAGCTGGGGAAGGAAGATGAATAGCACCAAACATGCTAGCTCAAATGTAGGCTAGGAAGGAGCAATGTCCTTTTGTATATGTGGTCCTTTATATTTTACATATGGTTGTGGTCACCAAAATGGCAATAGCAATGCCCTTTTTATTTTGTATATGGTTGTGGTCACAAAAAGGAGCAATAGCGATGCCCTTTTTATTTTGTATATGGCTGTGGTCACAGAAAGGAGCAATAGCAGTGCCCCTTTTATTTTGTATATGGTTGTGGTAACAAAAAGGTGCAATAGTAGTGCCCTTTTTATTTTGCATATGGTTGTGCTTACAACATGAGCAATGACATCTAAATTTATATTTTGGTTCTGGACAATGAGCAATGAGCAATACATTTCAGTTCTGGACACCATTTCTGTTTTGTGAGTTCTGCCAATACATGAGCATTTCATTTTTGGACAGCATTTCAGTTCTGCCAATGCAAGAGCAATAGCAACAGGGACATCATTTCAATTCTGGCAATACATTTCATTTCAGAACAGCATTTCATCTCATTTAGCTATTTTCAGCATAATTCAATTCACAATCACAAATCCCATCTCAATAAGCCAAATATATTTACAAAATAGATGGACGACATTTTCAGATTGTATAAGCCACTTCTCATCTCATTACTCTTCTCATTACATCACGAAACTAACCCAAAAAACAAGTGCAAAGTACAAGCTGCTGCATTTTCCTTCACCATTCACCATTCACAGTTGCCTTCTTGTAGTTGTTCCGGATCTCTAATGCCATCCAATGCCCAGGAAGCTGCAAACAACGATTGAGGTCTCCCGGGCATCAGCCTCGTCGTCGCTGGACCGAATGGCCCCTCGCCGTCGTCACCATAGGACAATAGCCGACGCCGGTGCAGGTCGGGCGAGAAGCCACAGCAAGCGGCAAAAGCTGGAGCGGCGACGGTCGCGCCGGCGCCTTGTGGGGAGCTGGAACGGAGACGAGCCATCCGACAATGGCGGTGGCCGCACCGGCGATTTGCGGGAGAGGAGAGCCGGTGGCGGCTGCACAGAGCCGACGGCAGAGGCATCCGGAAGCTGCGGCGGCTGCACCAGCGACATGCTGGAGAGGAGAGCCAGCGACGGAGGCATCCGGGAGCGGCGGCGGTCACACCGGCGACATGCAGTAGATGTTCCGTTGAAGCCTTGCTAGGGATTTGAGATGGGAGTACCGGGCGATTTTGGGGAAATATGAGCATGGGGGAGCTGGAGTGAATGAACTGATCGTAGCCACCAAATCTGGAAGCAACGGCATGATTGGCTCCACTGTCCCTCTGACTTGGGACTCACTAAAGTCAGATGATGTGCTTCCCTCCGCCACACACCCAACCCATCGCCTCCTACCCCATCTGCTTGCCCACCTCCTTCTCCCCCGCCGTCGTCCAGCCCTACCCAGCAGCCGCCCCCTCCACCTCCTCTCACCTTCTTCCCTCGGCGCCTCCGTCCTCATCTCCGCCCCGCCGCCGGAGTTTGCCTGCCGGTCTCCGCCATCCAGCCCCGGTCCCCTTCCCCGTCGCCCACCCTTTTATGGTGTAGCCGTCCGCGCGCCATCGCCCTCCGCCCCTGCCCCGCACCGTCTCCGTCGAGGCACACCCATTCCGCCGCCTCCTACCCCATCTGCTTGCCCACCTCCTCCTCCCCCGCCGCCCTCCGCCGTCCGCACAACCACCGCCTCCTCCACCTCCTATCACCTTCTTCCCTCGGCACCTCCGTCCTCATCCCCGCCGCCGCTAGAGCGCTGCCCCGTCGCCAGATCTCCGCCCCATTTCCCTTCCCCGTCGCCCACCCGTTTGTGGTACGGCCATCCACGCGCCACCGTCCTCCGCCCCTGCCTCGGGCCGTCTCCGTCGGGGCGCAACGCCGTCCTCCATCGTTTGTGGTGCCTCTCTTTCTCTCTCTCACTCACTCACTCTCTCCCCCCTCTCTCTTTCTCTCTCTCTCTCTCCCCCTCTCTCTCTCTCTCTCCAGGCCGGCTCGATGGCTGAATCTGCCGCTCCCACCTCTCTCTCTTCCCTCTTGCTCCCCCTCTCCCTCACTTAGTCCATCACTCTTTGGTTCAAGGTTCACTAGATCTTCATCCAAAATATAACTTTGGTTCAAGGTTCACTAGATCTTTATAGTAAGGATGGCTCCGCAAATAGGATACAATTCCTGTAATTATGGACAATGTTCACTAAAAAATTTATTTTCCTCCGCAGTAATTTACTATGCAATGTATTTGCAAGCTAAGCAATTTTTTTATGTAATGCCTACTCTAGTGCAGGGGGCATATTTCCTTTGTACTTTCCTGTGTAATATATTTTTGCTGTTTATATGCTTCTCATATTGCTGTGTACATCTTAAATTTTGTCTGTTTATTGGTTTTTCAGAAAACAATTATTGCGGCAGCAGGAACAAAATCACTAGAATCATATGATGCCGCAGACTCTAAGCCAAAATTGTAGAAAAGGAAAAGAAGGTATTTAATATTGTTTAATATAATGTAATAACTATATTTTATTTAAGTATGCACCTTATATGGTTTGTGATGTATCACATATATCAAATATCATTGCAGTGGTAGTTGCCCATAATGGAGCAAAGAGGCCACGCCATAATATTATTCAACATACCTCTGGATCGTTGTGTATTCATGAAAATTTAAACCCCACGCTTCTAAGTGACTCAGAAAATGAAAATGTACCACCTCAGACATATTTTACTCGTGAACAACACAATGCTACGACTACGCATACAGAATGTTCAAATGGTAAGCCAATTGGTAGGAGATAATATGACACTATTTCTATTTTTTCAATAATAGGAAAACCTTACGTATGTGTGCATTAATATGTTATTATCTAGCAAGAAGAAGGCCTCTTGAACCATCGAGCTATGCAAACATTATGACTAAGAATTCACAAGTCACATTGGGTCAACATAACTCTACAAATTCAATTTATACACAAAATCAAAGGGAGTTGAGGCGAGAACGTGATAGATTGCGGTATCAACGATTAACAACCCAACAAAGGGAAGAGATCAGTGCTCGACAAAGAATAGCAAGACAAAACCAGCCATTGGAGGTAAGGCAAGATCATAATGCCTCACGAAGGATAGCTTCTCAAAGATGTCCAACTCTGGTGAGGGAGGCGATGAATGCTTCACGGAGATCAGCAAGACAAAATCAGCTGGCCAAGGTGAGGGAGGAGATCAATGCCTCACGAAGATCTGCAAGGCATAGTCTGCCACCCGAGGAAAGGCAAGCACTTCTAGGTCAGCGAAATTTAGCTTATATATGCATCCAGACGAGGTACCCCTTGTCCCGAGTCAATTGCAATGCAATGCCCAGTAGTTCCTTTGAGCAGTAGTCAATCGATCGTTTTGCAATCCGACAATGCCTCTTAGGATGTCTTAGATGAAGAGCACTATGTTCACACTAATGGAGGTAATTCTTATTCCTTCCGTCTACGATTTTTTCTGTACAACATTGAAAACCCTCACTTAACTTAAAACATTTCAGCTGAAAACTATACTAGTGATAACGAGATGCATGAAGCAATAGATGAACCAGGATATTCCTGTGTAACGAGATCTAGCCTCCCTGATCCATACAATCACATGTACAGTAACATACCACATAACACACATGTGTTGAAGCCGGAGTTGGATTGCGACAAGTGTGGCGCAGAGAGATTCCTAGATCGACAAGTCATAAGGAATCTGGTCAGCATTCTTCGTGGCAACCCCTCCTCTGAGACCTTCAGGAGTCTCGAACAGGCAGACGACCTCGGGGATTACCGTATCACCCTAAACCTAGATACAAGGTTAGACCAGAGGACATATAATGTAGAGTCGAAGACGATCTCCACAATGTGGAGCAAAAGAAGGGAGAGTCGCTGCGCGACTATATCCGGCGCTTCAGTCAGGTTCGCAACACCATTCCTGACATCTCCATCGACGCCGTTGTCACGGCCTTCAGGAGGGGCGCCCGAGACCCCAAGGTCAAGGAGAAGATGGCCACCCGCAAGATCAAGACGACGGAGGAGCTCTTCACTCTGGCCCACAAGTGCGCCCTGTAGGCGGAGGCCCGCTTTCGGCCGGCCGGAAGGGCGGGGGCCGCTGGGGTGGCGAAGCCGGGACCTCCAAGAATCCTGACGGGAAGGACAAGAAGAAGCGCAAGGCGGCCGAGACCGGGCAGGTCCTGGCCGCCGAGCTCGACAACGACGACAGCGACGACGGTGGCCGGCCGCTCGACGGGCGCTGCGGTCGGAAGAAAGGAGGAGGTCGCGGCGGCGGCAGAAACGGTCCCCGTGGCGGTGGCCGTAACGACCGCCGCGGCCGTGACGATCGCCGCGGCCACAACGAAGGGCGTCGCCCCGGCGAGTGGGATGGGAGGACCTATTGTCCGATCCATCGCAGCAACACCCATGACTTAGCGGATTGCCAGGTCGTAAGCAAGATAGTGGACAAGCGAGTCCACGAGCAGCAGCAAGCATCCGGCAGCGGCAAGGGCAAGGAACCGGCTTCGCTTGGCTTCCAGCAGGCGGAGCGCGAAGTCGCCGTTATCCACGGCGGATCGGCCACCTATCCGTCCCACGCCAGTTTTAAGCGTGCGATGAGGGAGGTGTGGGCCGTCGTGCCCGGCGTAGGGTCTGCTAGGCAGCTGGTGTGGTCGGAGCAGTCGATCACGTTCAGTCAGGCCGATCACCCCGCCAGCACCGTAGCAACACGTTTTCGTCTCTCCTGTCCCGTCCCTCACGTCTCATCAGTGTACTGAAAGTACTGTACTGCCTACCCCCTCGGCTCTCTCCGCCAGTTCGAGGCTTGTATAAAAGGGAAGGAGAGAGAAGAGAGGGGGGTTCGAAACATTCTGTAATCATATTTCACATAACCACAACACGAAAAGGGCTAAGGCTCGGCAGGAGTAGGACTATTACCTGCAGGGTGGTCCGAACCTGGGTAATCGCTGCGTGTCGCTCCTCGCCGTGTTCGACGCTCGAATCGAACTGAACTTGGGCTGGTCGGCTAGCAGGATAGAAATCTGATAGGGGTGTGATTCACCGTGGTTGAGTGAAGAACACGCCGTCACTACGGTTGTTACGACACACTGTTGTACCCTCTGTTTTTTCCGAAAGGTGAGCTTGGCTGGCATCCAGATATCCCCAAAGTTGGTGTGTCTACGGACCATGTGGCCGTAGTTTGTGGGGATACCCTCGATGAAGAAGGTTAGTTTTTTCTACACATTACACATTATTAGTGACTACATGTAATGCACTTCTTAACGCGTTAGCTAACCCTCTCCGTAGGACCTAGCAGCAGACTCCGCGTGTCTGCTAGGGAGTACTATTGCTATAAGTTTCAAATGCGTCGGGATATATTCATGACTCTTGCAACAATATGCGGTTGATATGTACATAAAGATTGAGAGCATGCGACTGGAATACATAATAAATAATCAAAAGAACATAAGGGCCAACTTGTATCAGGGCTTGCTGGATAGCATACATGTGGGCGAGTGTCGTGCTGGAAGGGTAGGAAAAATTTTTTTTGCTCCCACCATCCTTCATCGAGGGAGGTCGCAACATGCGGCGTCGGTTCCTCGATGCGATGAGTTTAGTCCAGAAGTACGGCAAGCCAGACATATTGCTCACGATGACATGCAACCCATGTTGGCAAGAGATAAAGTCTGAGCTTATGCCTAGTCAGACCCCACCAGATCGCCCTGATCTCGTCGTCCGTGTGTTCAGGGCGAAGTTAGAGGAGCTCAAAAAAACAGCTCTTCGAAAAGCACATTCTTGGGAAGGTTGCCGCCTATGTGTACGTGATCAAGTTTCAGAAGAGGGGCCTTCCGCACACGCATTTCCTTCTTATCATGGGTGGGCGTTACAAGCTGACATGTCCAGAGCAGTATGATTGCATCATCTCTGCTGAGCTGCAGTACCCGGAGTTGTACAAGATGGTGGTGAAGCACATGATGCACGGCCCATGCGGAGTTCTGAACAAGAACAACGTCTGCATGAAAGATGGGAAGTGCAGGTGCCACTACCCTCGCCCTTTTAATGATGAAACCATTCAAGGCAGTGACTCCTACCCCTTGTATTGAAGCTGAGAGCAATGAACCAATCAATGGGATCAAACAATATAGGGACGCTAGGTGGGTTACCCTGCCAGAGGCTCTTTGGACGATATACAGGTTCGATCTTAGCAAGATATCACCGCCCATGAAGCAGATGCAACTCCACCTTTCTAACATGCACATGATCTCTTTCCATGTGGGACAGAATCTCCATAATGTCATTGATCGAGAAAACGCCTAGAGGACCATGCTGACCGCGTACTTTGAAGCAAATAGGGTACACGAGTGGGCCCGAACCATCCTTTATAGGGATTTCCCTGCATGTTTTACTTGGCAGCCAAGCGGCAAGATTTGGAAGCCAAGGCAAAGGGGTACGCAGATTGGGAGGATCGTCTCAGCGAGTCCACCTGAAGGAGAGATATACTACCTGAGGATCTTACTGAACCATGTTACTGGTTCAACATCATTTGAGGACTTAAGGACAATGGACGGTGTTCTTTGCGCTTCCTTTCGTGAAGCTGCTGAAAGGAGGGGCTTGATTGAGGCTGACAACACAATAGATGAGTGTCTAACCGAAGCTGAGTTGTTCCAAATGCCATCTTCACTTCGCAGGATATTTGCTACCATGTTGGCCTTTTGTGAGCCAAGTGACGTTCATGGGCTATGGAACAATCATCTAGATGGAATGTCCGAGGACTTCCGTCGATCCCAATCATCTACACATGCGGTCGAGCAATTGGTTCTTCTTGATATCAGAAATATGCTCCGTTCAATGGGAAAGGACATATCAACCTTTCCCCTGCCTAAAATTGACGAGTCCTATGACTACAATGGAGGTGATCCACAACAAATCATCGATGAGTCTAGGATTGAGGTTTAGGAAGATCACATCGCTATTTCGCACTCCCTCAACCCAGAGCAGAGAGCAGCGTATGATCAGATACTTGCTGCTGTTGAGAACGACCAGGGAAGTGTGTTCTTGGTGGATGGCCCCAGAGGCACAGGAAAACCATTCTTGTACAAGGCGTTGCTTGCCACGGTCTGTTCAAGTGGGAAGATAGCTATCGCGATCGCGACGTCCGGGGTAGCCACCTCCATCATGCCCGGAGGAAGGACCGCACACTCGAGGTTTAAGATCCCGCTAAATGTCCAAGATGGCGGGGTGTGTAGCTTTACAAAGCAAAGTGAGACTGCTAAACTTCTCAAGAGATCGTCACTTATCATACGGGACGAAGCCTCGATGACAAAAAGGCAACCCGTTGAGGCCCTTGACAACAACATGCGTGACATCACCGGTCGTGATGATCTGCCGTTCGGGAAAAAGATTGTTGTGTTCGGAGGAGACTTTAGATAGGTGCTCCCCGTCGTGCGAAAGGGAACACGTCCTCAGATAACGAACTCCACCCTACGTAGGTCATACCTCTGGGAATGCATGCGACAGCTTAGGCTCGTCCGCAAATTGAGAGCCCAGAGCGATCTCGAGTTTGTCGAGTACCTTCTACGGATCGAAAATGGAGTGGAGGAGACCGACAGGGAGGGACACATAAGGCTTCCTGATGAGATATGTATTCCATCTACGGGGGATGAGGCTGATCTCGATCAGCTGATAAATAGCACTTCCCGATGCTTGAAGACAACCCCACGGATTCAAGCTACATCACCTCATGTGCCATCCTGTCAACGCGAAACGAGTGCGTCGATAGGATAAATGTCAGGATGATCGAACGGTTCCGTGGGGAAGAGATGATCTATCATACCTTCGAGCGTGCAAAGGATGATCCTTATGGCTATTATCCCCCCGAGTTCTTGAACACCCTCACCCCTAATGGGCTTCCTCCACACGTGCTAAAGCTCAAGATCAATTGTTCGGTGATCCTTTTGAGGAACATCGATCCTGCAAAAGGACTGTGCAACAGGACAAGGCTTGTGGTTAGGGCCTTTCAAAGAAACGCTATCGACGCCGAGATCGTGCTTGGCCAAAATGCAGGGAAGAGAGTGTTTTTTCCTCGAATACCGTTGTGCCCCTCCAACGATGAAAGGTTCCCGTTTCGTTTCAATAGGAAGGAGTTCCCGATTAGGCTAAGCTTCGTGATGACGATAAACAAGGCCCAAGGGTAGACCATCGCGACAATCGGTGTCTATCTACCGGATCCCGTGTTCTCACATGGTCAACTGTACGTCGCATTGTCAAGAGCTACATCCAGAAGCAATATTACCATACTCACTATCTTTGATAAGGATAGATCAAGTCGTTACAGGAACACCCATGGGACGTTCACGAGGAACATAGTGTATAGGGAGGTGCTTACGTCTTAGTTCATGTGGTATTTGGTGTACCCCATCAACGGCCATCTCTTTCCCCCTACTGTTTAGCTGTATATGTTCTTGTGGAATTATATTTTTATTTGAGTAAATTTTTCTTATGCAAAGAGCACTGAATTTTCGGATTTGTATTGGGAGTATCTAATTCAAGCTACATCACCTCATGTGCCATCCTGTCGATGCGAAACGAGTGTGTCGATAGGATAAATGTCAGGATGATCGAACGGTTCCGTGGGGAAGAGATGATCTATCATACCTTCGAGCGTGCAAAGGATGATCCTTATGGCTATTATCCCCCCGAGTTCTTGAACACCCTCACCCCTAATGGGCTTCCTCCACACGTGCTAAAGCTCAAGATCAATTGTCCGGTGATCCTTTTGCGGAACATCGATCCCGTGAAAGGACTGTGCAACGGGACAAGGCTTGTGGTTAGGGCCTTCCAAAAAAACGCTATCGACGCCAAGATCGTGCTTGGCCAAAATGCAGGGAAGAGAGTGTTTCTTCTTCGAATACCGTTGTACCCCTCCAACGATGAAATGTTCCCGTTTCGTTTCAACAGGAAGTGTTCCCGATTAGGCTAAGCTTCGTGATGACGATAAACAAGGCCCAAGGGCAGACCATCGCGACAGTTGGTGTCTATCTACTGGATCCCGTGTTCTCACATGGTCAACTGTACGTCGCATTGTCAAGAGCTACATCCAGAAGCAATATTACCATACTCACTATCTTTGATAAGGATAGATCAAGTCGTCCGAGGAACACCTGTGGGACGTTCACGAGGAACATTGTGTATAGGGAGGTGCTTACGTCTTAGTTCATGTGGTCTTTGGTGTACCCCATCAACGGCCATCTCTTTTCCCCTACTATTTAGCTGTATATGTTCTTGTGGAATTATATTTTTATTTGAGTAAATTTTTCTTATGCAAAGAGCACTGAATTTTTGGATTTGTATTGGGAGTATCTATTAAATCCAACCTATCCAATGACACTAACAAGAGTGTGTAGTGAGATCAAAGTAAAAGGACACACACACACACACACACACACACACACACACACACGCACGCACAAATTGACATTACTGATGCTACAAATTCGGTTTTGTTTACAGCTTGTTGGCTAGGAGATTCCAGTAGTCCACTATGCATGCAAACTCTACCCATCAGCCCCTACTTTTTGGGTACTAATTGAATATGTGTCATTGGTTGGACCTTGGATGGCTTGAATTCAAATTTGTGGCTCATTTTATGTATGTAATAACCACCTAATCATCTACTTATATAAATATTTCATTGTTCTTTCTGGACTCCGTTGCTACCTAAGTTGCCAATCCTTTCCTCATATACCTTCTTTCTGGATAATAACATGCTATAACTTTTTTAGGTGGGTCATGTTTACACAGGGCCATAATATATTGTATCTTCTTGATTGACAAGTACTTTTCTTTTGCAATGAATATATTTTCCACTAAATAAACTATTACCATGATGCTTTTCCTCCATTGTTATTAATAGCGGAATTTATTGCTCCACCTACCCTTGACCCTTGTGATTCATCAAACAAAACTACTGCATGCAACCGATTGATTCTTGATCAAATTCTTTTGACCCCATTTTGCAAACTCAATTGTTTGAAAGCATTGTAAATTCCCCTATTGGATAGGTGGGTTTAGGGTATGGCACCAGTTTTAAAAGGATTGCATGCCCATGATGCACGGTGTACATATTGCTATTTGTTAGTGGCATGGAATGTTGAAATACAAAATATACCTGCAAGGCATTTAAAAAAGATGTCCTGTACATGTAATATACTAATACATATGAAGCAGCAAGAGCGTTCTGTTTGCAAGATGGCCATGTTGAGGCTACGGTTGTTATTTCTCTTCTCACTAATCAGAAGCGTTGCTATTTTCTCTCATTGGTCAGAAGTGTTGTATCCTGTATATGCATATAAGCTGTACATATAAACTGATGGCTGCTAGGTAACCAAACAATAGTAACAACTAAAGATGAGCACATTCTATGCACCAGTTCGATTGGTTCATCGATTAGTTGGGCTACAATGGTGTATACCTGTTCGAGGCATTTGGTTTGGGAAGGATCGATGAACACTGAACAGCAGAATAGGAGTGCACCGAAACTTCTCCTTTTGGGAACAACGTGTCTATTCGGCATGCGTGTGCACTTACCTGGATGATGTAGATGATTTTGGAAACTTTTTTCAATCTATATCATACTTGATATGATGAAAAAAAATATTATTAAGTTTAGACGATTCCGATGAGGTTAGTATCGTCTACTCAGCTAAACAGTTGTAAATTTCTGCTTGGACTTGTGTATGGCATCTGATTCAGGTCTAAATTCTAATCCTATTACCTGTTGTTTGGTTTATCCTATCATCCTATTCTACTGTTGATGACTAAAACGTCATAACTATCTATAGCTTACTAAAATTTTTAATGTCATTGAGCTTGCAGAATGACCTGATTCATGGCTGGGGCCTTGACATAAAGCTTGGTTATTGTGCTCAGGTACTCAAGATACTTACCCCAATGCCTAATAGCAGTATAGGAGCTTCACAATCTACTTCGCGTCCTTTTTCATATTTTGTTGGATGCCATCCTACATATATTATTCACTATAACATGGAAAAGTTTTTTAGAAATAGACATTCTTAAATGAAAATTACTGAAAGCTTATCTCTTTATAAGAATTGTTTTTCCCGATGTATGGATGTGTGTGCTCGTTTGGACCTTCCCAATACTTTTTAATATACATTGATAGACATAAAAAACAGATTTGTTGCATAAAGTTGTGACCACCAATAGCTCTTCCGAACTCTCTCTCTCTGCCTGCTGGCTACCCAGTACACACCCCTCTGCTTCGGAGCAGTAATTTCTCACTACCTTTTCTACCTCACCCACCTTTAAGCATGCATCTGAAATGTCTGTGTACTGCTACCTCTCTCTATACCTCTCTTTCTCTCCCACTCTTTCCCATCCCACCCCTCTCTCTCTCCTCTATTCCCGGTCCATGGCTCCATGCACAAATAAAAATATATCTAGCTCTCTCTCCCCCTCTTCCCAATCCCACGATTCCACCCCCTCTCTCCCGTCTTCCCAGTCCATGGACATAGGAAAAAAAAGATCCAGTCCCCTCTAGCTCTCTCCCCCTCTTCCAGTCCATGGATAGAAAAATTGATCCAGCCCCCTCTAGCTCTCTCTCTCCCCCCTCTCTTTCCAAACCAACCCCCTCTCTCTAAATTGATCCAGTCCCCTCTAGCTCTCTCTCTCTC